>JAHRHZ010000288.1:7786819-7830786 GCA_024137785.1 Ginglymostoma cirratum
AGCAGCATATTCTATAAATGGTGGGAGACTGAGAAATGCTGGGAAAGTAGAAAAGCAGCATATTCTATAAATGGTGGGAGACTGAGAAATGCTAGTTTTCAGAGGGATCTAAGTGTCCCTGTACACGAATCACAGCAAGTTTGCGTGCAAGTAATTAGAAACCGAATGGTATGTCAGACTTTATTAAAACGCGTTTGGAATATAGGATTGCAGAATTCTGACCGGAATTGTAGATTTTGGCGAAACCACACTTGAAGAGCAAAATGCAGTTTTTGTCCCCTGATCCAAGGGAATTTTCCTCTGAACAGATGGGCATTTTTCTTTTTCTTTATTCTTTCATGGGATGTGAGCATCGCTGGCAAGGCCAGCATTTGTTGCCCGTCCTTAATTTCCCTTGAATAGAATGGCTTGCTTAGCCATTTCAGAGGGAAGTTAAGAATCAGACACATTGCACGTGGGCCTGGAGTCTCATGTAGGTCAGACGTGGTAAGGACGGCAGATCTCCCTCCCTAAAGGACATTGGCTTGTTTACAAAAATTGTTGACAGCTGTCCTGGTTATCATTACTAATGTGATGTATATCAATAGTTACTGAGACTTGCTTTTAAGAGTGCCAGATTTGCCAGTTTAATTTAAATCCCACGAACTGCCTTGGTAGGATGCAAACCCATGAACCCAGAACATTAACCGAGGCTGCTGAATAACTATCTTAGTGACATTAGTATTACACCATCAACCACATCCCACCTACATGTACTGAAATTGGAGGTGATCTCATTGAATCATGTAAAGTACTCATGGAACTTGACCAGATGTGTAACAGGGGAGTCACAATGTCTGCCTGACTTGCATCAGGTTCCACAGTTGCTGAAGCAGTCTTTAGCTGGGTTGCCCCTGGCTGGTGATGATAGTGGGGGAAAGCACCACACCAGGTAGGGGACCTGTTCAGCCCCGTTCGGGAGAGGAAACAGTGCCCTTGCTAGACAGCCAGTTGCTCGTGACCATCAGAAGCACAGAACACCATCTTGTCTGACAAGCCTCAAACTGAAGCTGGAGTATACTGCTTGTGGTCTGGATGGCAAGATAATCTGCCTCAAATGTTCAGGCAGACTAGCAAAGGAGTGCCTTGAACATGCTGTCTCTCAACTTGGTCACTTTGATGTACTTCAAATCCAGATCCATGCCAAAACCCACTTTGTTTACAGTACGGACAGTAGATAAAAGAGAAAAGTTCAGGATTGCAACCCATCACTCCGGCTGAATACAAGACATTCCTGTTCCCATCTTTAACCAACAAGTCCACAACACTAATGACTCAAGACAGGAAGTTAAGCTCTCAACATTTTTTACTGTATTTTGGAGTGTTCAGCGTTGAGCACTGGTCATAATTATAATGAGTCTGTTTATTTAGGGTGAGCTTTTTCCTAAATATACTTACATGCTTGGTGCCAGTGGGCAAAGAAAAAGGATTTGGAGCTGGAATCTTTCCCAATCCCTACAAGCCAAGAGCACCTCAATTCTTGTGATGAGGAAAACATGTCTCAGCCTGATATACTTTATCCTCAATGCTTAAAATTAATGTGTAAGCATATTCCAATTCACAATTACCAGCTTATCAACTAATGCAATATTTCTGAAAATTCTGATTATTTCTCAAACTTTAAAACATAGTGGTTGGCCTTACTTGTGGTATATTCTCAAATCTGCTGAACCCTGTTTTTTTTTGTAGGCTTGCTTGTCAATTCACACCTTATAATGCCCTTGTTTCAAATTGACTGAATGATTTCCCCAGGCTGTCAGAGGCAGGTTTGAAGATGGACAGGAGAAGAACATTCCAGGAAGTCCTGTCAGGTCACAGTGCCAAAGTGATCCTTCTATTTCAGCTTTCTCCGAGACAGCTTTGAACATGAGCAGGGATTTCCCATGGATCTGCCAGGCATGAATAGGGTGCATAGCCAAGATCTTCTCCGCTGAGTAGGGGAGTCAAAAACTATAGGGTATAGGTTTAAGGTGAGAGGGGAATGATTTAAAAGGGACCTGAGGGGCAACTTCTTCACACAGAGGGTGGTGTGTGTATGGAATGAGCTGCCAGAAGAGGTGGTGGAGGCTGGTACAACTATAACATTTAAAAGGCATCTGGATGGGTATATGAATAGGAAGGGTTTAAAGGGATATGGACCAAATGCTGGCAAATGGGCTTGCATTAATTTAGGATATCTGGTCAGCATGGACGAGTTGGAATGAAGAGTATGTTTCTGTGCTGTATAGCTGCATGACTCTATAACCCTATGTTACAAGCTTGTGGACATTGTTAAGAATCTAATTATGAGGTCTTTTTAACCTTGAACCATGAGAAGTAGGAGCAGAAGTTGGCCACTCAGCCCGTCGAGCCTGACCTACCATTCAGTAAAGATCATTACTGTTCTGGTTGTGGCCTTAACTCCAACTTCTTGCCTGTCCCGCATAACCCTTAACAATCAAAAACTGGTTTAGCTCAAAATTTAACTCATGTTTTCAGCGTCTCAGCCTTCACAGTGCTTTTGTGGAAGACAATTCCACAAACTAGCAACCCCTTGAGAGAAGAAATCTCTCTGCATTCTTTGTTAAATGGGAGACCTACTATCTTTAAAAAGGGACCCTTCATTCAAAAATCACCCATTTATTTTGGCAAGCCCCCTCAGAATCGTACATTTCTCACCATGGAACATATTTCCTGACCTATCAGCATCTTGCCAATGTCAATGAGGAGACTGCACCTTTGGGACAGGATCTACAGTGGTACTAATAAGCTGTGAATGCTTTGATCAGTTACACTGAGGAACTCCAGCCATGGCTGTTGAAGAACTATGGGTCTCAGCATCATTCCTGCAGAGGGTGTTTCTGCTCTTGGACAGGGGATTGCCAACTATTTGGAAGGTGGTTCAACCTGTCCAGCATTTCAGTCACTTTCAGCTGCACCTCCTTGCTGCCAACTACACCATAATATGGGAGCAGCTTGTCACGGATCGGATCCCTGAAGGACTGTGAACATTGTTAACTTGTAATTCCAAAATGTGTTTCTTAATAAGGTTGATACAGCCAAAAATGATTGCAGGTGTAAATTAGGTGGCTGTCTGGAGAGAAAGATGCCTGGAATGCCAGACCGACAGATGCAAAGGGAATTTCAAACAACATTCCTTCAAATGGTTGATGAGGCAAGTCAAAACAGACTGGACTGTGATCTTTTGTGACTATGAAGGAAATGGGGAGCTGACAACCACCAACTCAATAGCAAGCCACCTTCTGTGGAACACATTTCAAAACACATTTTGTGTTGTTCTTTTTGAAGAATGTACAAGCACAGGAGATAAAAAGCCAGTTTTGAATCAACTTGTTGGTGGGACTGAATGCTCTTGCATGTACCAGCCTGGGTTTTGTGCATTAGAGTCCTGTGAAGGTCCATGTTGAAGAATTATCCTCTGGTCATCCCTACGCTATAGACAGAGTCTCTCTTTCTGCAAACCAGTTAAAAGGAAATAGATTTTTAAAAAAAACTCTCTCCCACACTGAATGTGGAAATCAATCACAGAATCTCAAACAATCGGCTAAATTAATAATCATGGGACTGACTGTTAACCGCCAATGTTAATTGTAATTCTACTGTAGTGGCCACAGCAATCAAATATCTGCTCTTCATGAATAAAATCTACATAGCATTGAAGGAGGCCATTTGGCCCATCAAGTCACACCAACCCTCCAAAAAGAATCTCACCCAGACCCACACCCCTACCGTATCCCTGTAACCCCACATTTCCTGTGGCTAACCCACCTAGCCTGCACATCACTGGACATTAAGAGCAATTTCACATGGCCAATCCACCTAACTTTCACATCTTTGGACTATGGGAGGAAACCGGAGCACCTGGAGAGAACCCACACAGACACAGACAGAACATGCAAGCTCCACACATTGGAATCTTTGATATAGACTTCTTTTAAAACATAAGCTCAGTTGGGTTGAGGAACAAAGGTATTCACAAAGGAAGGAAAGAAAGGGAATCTATTTTTAAATTAACTTTGGTGCCATCAGTCAAGGGAATAGGTGAAAAAATGATGGAGAGCCAGTTCCTCTCTCCTCACCCAGAACCTTAATAATTTAGGGTAACATGCCTACCACTGTGTAAAATTGGGAGCCTTACCCAGGGTCAGGCTGCAACAAGCCCCGCCTTGCATCTCTGATGAGTTTCAAGACCAGAGACAACACCATGGCCAACAGATCCAGAATCAGAAACGGCAATAACAGCCACATGCTTCGAGACCGCTGTCTCACTGAGGTTCCTCAACATAGGAGGTAAGGGGGGAGGGGGGGAGGATTCACTGTCTTGACATCATGTGTGAGTACCAGCACCTCAAGAGGCTTGGACTCTCATCACGGTTGCTACTGACATCTCAAGCACCCCTCTCTACGTCTCCCTCAAACCCATCCTGCCCACAGACCTTCCGCCCAAACCATCCCAAGGTATCACTAAGTTTCACGTGAAGATCTCCTCTAAGATCAGAAAAATAACAGAGAGGTTTGAACATTCATCCGGTTGATGCACAACAGTGAAATGCAGATAAGAGGTAAGCTGAGAGGAATGTGAGTATTGGCTGCTCACATGGAGAGCACAGAATGAGTGAAACTGCAAGATATGTTGACTCGATGTGTGCTGTGCAAGGGAATGTTGGTCTTGTCAGAAGGTAGGTCCTGGGGTATTATGCAACTCTCATTACATGCACTCCTGTCATCCTGGGCAATCTCCCCTACTGCTGACTTCCTCAGTCACTTCTATCTGTGCCTATTTTGTTGGAGAGACTGTCCTCTTCCTCACATTCCTGGTTGAGCTTACCTCCCAGCAATCCATCAGGTCACTCAACATGATCTCCACATTAAGAGTGAGAGACCTAGAGGGCAGCTTCCCCAGGCCTCCTTTTTATTCCCGCAGATGAGGCAGACGTCAAGTACTGGTGCACTTTTCTGAAACATGTTGTGGTCCTGTTAATTAGAAATTCTTCCTTTGATGCAGTCAACTTGATATTTGCCCTCGATCCTAAATTGTTCAGGGAGTCTAGACAGGGGCTGTTAATTGGTTTGTTCTGGTAAAGAGCAAATCTCATTGATGTTGTGGAGAGAGTTGGGTTCCAAACTGAAGAATGGCCCTATTGTTGTACTACTGCCTAAGGTACCCCAGAAGTCTTATGAAAGAGAAACCAAGCCATGAAGACTTCTAGTATCTCAAAAGATAGACAGCATGATTTCTTTTCTTGGTAGCACTAGACGAAAAGCAACCAGGCATGATTTAAACCAAACAATATTACCAAGTTTCATTTTTCCAGTCAGGCAAAGTTTTCCACCCTTGCTGCTGATCCAATAGGATCCTTTCCATATTGGAATTCAGGCCATAGGCCTATAGTAAAGGTAGAGTTACCAGAGGACCATAGGGGTTGTTCTCTCTTCAGAGGGAGATGACTAGCAGTTGTTTAACCTGAGGATCACTACACCTCAGTTGAGGCGAGATGTTGAGAGGGCAAGTCTCTCATGGTGCCCTCACCTGGTCTGCCAATTAAACCCATGCTGTTGATAGTACTTTCCAATTACAGGCCATCTGTCTAGCCAATTGAGCTAACTGAAATCCCCGCCAACTGCCAATACACTTGGCTTGGGATAGCTGAGTCTGCAAAACTTCTTCCTGGGTTGCTGTCCAGTCTAATGCATTCGAGACTTTGGGTGGGATTTTCCAGTCACCTCCAGAAGGGGAAAGATGGTTGGCTGAACCTAATTGGGTGACTGATCAAAAATCCATTTCGCCCTTTGAGGATAATTCTAACAATTAAGTTTTCTCCTTTCAGATATCAAGAGTTGATGAGATGCCTATCGGCTTACATTTGCATTTCAGTCCTCGCATAACTTGCTGAATAAATGTTGCCCTTGCAATGAACTTTTGCCTGGTTGATGCTTCAGACACCCAAGAGGCAAAAGCAGGGAGTGCCTGGTGAGTAGCACTTCCTCATTGATCTCAAAAACTTGCTGTTTTGTCTTTACCGTGATACATTTTAAATGATGTTTGCTAGCACTCATATTATCCCTTCTCAGAGTAAATTACCCAAAATCGGGTAAATGCAGGAAGGATAGTCACAATGACCAGGCGGTCTAAAACCAGTGAGGCACAGTCTTAGGATATGGGCAGTCCATTTAGATGAGGAGAACTTTTTCACCCAGAGGATGGGAAGCCAGTGGAATTCTTGGGTACAAAAAGCAGTTGAGACCTAAACATTGAATGTTTTCAAGGAGAAGTCAGATATAGTTCTTAAGGCTAAAAGGGTTAAAGGTTATGGGGAGAAAGCAGGAACAGGGAACGAATTGGATGATCAGCCATGACCATATTGAATGGCAAAGCAATCTCAAAGGGTTGAATGGCCTAATCCTGCTCCTACTTTCTATGGTTTGAAGTACAGTTGACATGTCTAGGTGGATGCAATCTCCAGGGGCCCTCTATAAGCCGAAATGGTACACGGAAAATAGGGATAGCCTATGGCTGAACAGCAGTCATTGCAAAACATTGTTTAAGGCTGAACCACACAGAGCTACAAAAGCACAATTGTGGCATTGTCCGAACAGCATGGAATCAGGAACGCAGCGAAGGAATGAAGAAGTAGGTTAGACAGCAGTGTGCTCTGGTCAGTCCACAGATTGTGGTCTGGACAATCTTTGTCCATCAAGGCCTAGGTTCCATTGTGTCTGGAAGGTGTTGGCCTAAATTCAGTCCAGTGTGTTGGAGATTTCAGGGAATGCAGGGAATGGTGACAATGATTACCAGTGCACAAAGAAGTGGAGGGCCACAGGGGCAATGAGGATGGCAAATCTGTGAAGAACAGAATTAGGGGTGCTGATGGTTTGGGTCATAATGGAGGCAGGGAGTCTTTGTACTCAAATGGACCAAAAGTCATCCAAAATTTCATAATCTTGAAGGGTTATCATGCTTTCAACACAACTTTCTATTGAATTTTAAATGGCAGCAGCCACATTTCAAGGAGTCTCATTTGATGGGGAGACAGGGCTACATCTTTGCATGTTTTGACAAACTTAAGTGGACACCAATTAATGAGGAATCCAATGAACGGACAATCAGATTAGCTGCCCTCAACTGTTATAATGCCAGCATACCTACAGAACGCAATTAATAGCTTTCCAACAAGATCTCTTGGAAGTCATTGGTCCAAATTACATGCCACTTCATGATCCTTCAGGTAGAAAAGTAAGAAAAGCAGAAAGGGTAGCAAATGCAGCATAGAAGCTGCTCCTAAAAGATAAACTGCAGAAATTCAACAAAAATCCTTAGACAGCGCAGTCCAAACCTATGACAACATTATCATCTAGAAGGAAAAGGGCAACAGATGAATGGGAATACTACGACCTGCAAGTTTCCCTCCAAGACCATCACCATCCTGACTTGGAAATATATCATCGTTCCTTCACTGTTGCTCGGTCAAAATCCTGGAATATCCTTCCCAATGTCATTATGGGTCTGCCTAAAGCACATGGACTGTAGACATTCAAGAAAGCACCTCACGACCACCTTCTCAAGGGCAACAAGGGATAGGAAATAAACGTTGGCCAGCCAGCGACGCCCATATCCTTTGAGTGAATTTAAAAAATGCCAAGGTGAAGGGTTTAATGAGCTGTGGTTCTTGAAATGGTTGCTGGCTGAGCTATCATTCCATGGTTACATTAAAAGCATTCTGTTTTCACATCCAGAAAGCAGACATTCTACAACGTATGGAAGGGTGCACTAGTGCGCTTTCAATGCCCTGGATACGACATAACATGTCACTCACCGGGAGCTGAGCTTTGAAGCTGCACAGGAAGCATCTTCTTCCTTGAGACTCCTTGTACCGTATCCAGGTTTGGGCAGAAAAGTGGCAAGTAACATTTGTGTCACATATATGCCAAGCAACGACTATCTCCAATAAGAGACAATCTAACTACTGCCCCTTAACTTTCAGTGGTGTTACCAGCACAGAATCCCCGACTATCAATATTCTGGGGGTTACCTTTGACAAGAAACTGTTACAAACACAATGACTACAAGAGCAGGTCAGAGGCTAGGAATACTGTAACTTACCTCCTGGCTCCCCAGAGCCTGTCCACCATCTACAAGGCACAAGTCAGGAGTGTGATGGAATGCTCGCCACTTGCCTGGATGGGTGCAGCCCCAACTACACTCAAGAAGCTTGACACTATCCAAGACAAAGTAGCCCGCTTGATTGGCACCACATCCACATACATTCACTCCACCCACCACCCATACTCAGTAGCAGCAGTGTGTACCATCTACAAGATGCACTGCAGAAACTCACCAAAGATCCTTCAACGGCACCTTCCAATCCTACAATTATGAGAGATACATGGGAACACCAGCACCTACAAGTTCCCCTCCAAGCCACTCATTTTCCTGACTTGGAAATATATTGCCATTCCTTCACTATTACTGGGTCAAAATCCTGCAATCCCCTCCCAAAAGGAATTGTGGTCAACCAGCAACACATGGACTGCAGAGATTCAAAAAGACTGCTCACCACCACGTTCTCAAAGACAACTGGGGATTGGCAATAGTTGCTGGCTCAGCCAGTGACACCACATCACAGCAGTGAATAAAAAAGGATGTCAGTGGGGATAAGAACTTCTGACCTTTCGCTGAAAGTGATTCGCTGTTTAAGCTACGAAAGAACTAATTTGATTACAAAATGAGCTGAAGAGCAGATAATCAATCCAGAATACTCAGAGGAACATAGGAACAGGCGTATGCTATTCAACTCCTCAAGCCTGGTTTCACATTCAATGAGATCATGGCTGATTTGTGGCCTAATGCCATATCTCTGCCTTTGGTTCGTATCCCTTAATACCCGAACTCTGCACAGCCATGGTGAAATATTTTTACTCCCCAGTGCAAAGTCCTTTCAACCTGGACATCAACCCATTGCCTTCCTCTGCAGTAAATCCAGAAGTGACTGCCATATCTGAGTGGGACACCTAAGCCACATCTGGGCAATGCCTAACACATTGTTGGTCACCACAATGCAAACTATCATCTCACAAGATGGAAGGCTACCAAAACAGCTCCTTGTGCGCTTTGTGATGTGCACAAGGCACAGTATATTGACGCAAAAATTGCCTATCTCATTAACTCATGCATTGTCAGATTGCTCTGTTAAACAGCTTAGATTATCCAAGGACTGATGTTCCTTTAAGCATTTCGATTTCTTCTTTATATTGATAAAAGCTTGAAATAGTAAACAGCTTTCTCCAAAGAACCGAAATAGAGTAATATCTACTATATAGATTTCCTTAGTAATAAGTTTACTCTTCTCTTTCTGCCTTCCTCCTCCTCATGGGATAGTCACCTATTATATATTTGACATTTACGTTAAGCTGATGGTGGCAGCAAGGACACAATTGAATCTTTTTTTCTCTTAAGTATGTGTATAATTCTTCTGGGGACTCAAAATTGTTGCAAAAACTGCACATACATTGGAAAGAATAACACTTATTCCTGTAGATTAAGTGGATGCAAAAAGACTGTGCGATAATAAGAGGTAGGAATAGATTTAGGCCAGTCAACCCATGGAGTCTGCTCTACCATTCAATGAGACCATGGCTGATCTGATAATCTTCAACCCCACTTTTATCCCATAGCCCTTCATTTCCTAACTGATTAAAAACGTGTTTATCTCAGCTTTGAATATACTTAACGACTCAGTCTCAACAGCCGCCTGTGGTAAAGATTTCCACAAATTCTCTATGCTCTGAGAGAAGAAATTCCGTCTCATCTCTGTCTTAAAGTGACAACTCCTTGTTCTGAGATTATGCCCTCTGGTCTTAGATTCTCCCACAAAGGCAAACAATCTCTTGCCCCAATGCCAGTTTTGCACTAATTATATTTAGACCAAAGATATAATATCAGAAGATTTTGAACTGATTATTTCATATCTCAACTTTACACGCTATTTGGCCTGATTGTCACTGAATACAACTAGGCTGTACAGATAAGTGTTTGGTATTTATTTATCAGTATTCAAACTACTTTTAATCAACAAGTTCAGAAATAACTCCATGGCAGAACAGGTTTGAATCTATACCTTCTAACCTAGAGATGGGGACAATACCACTGCACCACAAACACATTAAAATTCAGCCATGATTGTAGATCAAAGTATCTACTTCATTGAAGTGTCGATGAGAATTTATCTATTCCATTGGCCCTACTTTGTTTGAAGTGTTGAATGTTGGCTCCGTTGACCTTGCTCAGAAGAGTGATACTCTGAAATTTCAAGAAAACCTGCATCCTATGCAAAATGTCCTTAACACCTGGGAAGGAATGCAATATCTCAGAATCATCAAACTTGACAGCAAATAAGGATGAAACTTATAGACTTAGGAGGTTTCAAGGGTAAGTGTATTTGCAATTAGAATACTTTAGGTATATGGGGGAAACCGATCAGTGTCAGCAAATTTTTTTTTCACTTATCTGTCACAATCCATTCTGTCTTGCCAGTTGTAGATGGTTTGGAACGCATCATAATTATCACGAGCATCTGCTACCTTTTCGAATGGCTTCTCTCGGCATCTCTGTAGTGCTGGATTCCAGTCATGCACAGATGTTTAGGATGTCTTTTTGTTGAATCATGAAAATCATGTCCAACAACATAATTTTATAATTCTATTGGGACATTTCCAAGGGCAGATCCACAACCGTGTTAGCAGAACAATTGGATGCAGGGAGTATTTGCCATCTCAGGTGAACAAACAAGATTGCATGGCTCTATTCAAAGTAAACCACAGAGTCATCTATCCCTCAACCCACATGCCAAAGAAAATGTATATCGCTGTTCTTACTGAATGCTTTATCTTGCAAAGCTTTAAGCTAATTTGGCAGTGGACGGGGAAGCAGAAAATTGCAAATAAAGTAGAAATTAGATGAGAAGACAGAGAAATATCATTGACTTAAGATATAATTAGTTAATTTGCTGGGAGTTTATTTTTTGAACATAGGAATAGAGGTAGAAGTAGGTCATTTGGCCCTTCAAGCCTAGTCTGCTATTCAATAAGATAATGTCAGATCTGTTTGTGTTCCGAATTCCACATACCCATCAACCTCCAATAACCCCGATTCCCTTGTTTCACAAGAATTTATCTACCTCGGCCTGAAAACTATTTAATGAAAATGCCACCAACACCTGTGACACAGAGTTCCAAAATTGCAGAACCCTCTGACAGAAAAAAGTTCTCTTTTTTTCACCTCTGTCAGAAAAGGGTGATCAATCATTTTAAAGCTGTGTCCCCAGTTCTGGATTCATGACACACATGTCAGGCAATAACCATTTCCAACTCAAGAGAATCTAACGACTGGCCCTTGACACTCAAAGATATTACCATCTCTGAATCCCCCACCTTCAACATCCTGCGGGTTACCATTAACAAGGAACTGAACTTGCCTAGCCATATAAACACTGTGGCTACAAGATCAGGCCAGAGGCCAGGAATCCAGTGGCAGGTAACTCACTTTCTGACTCCCAAAGCCTATCCACCATCCATGAGGTTCAAGTCAGGAGTGTGATTAAATATTCTCCACATGCTTGGATGAGTGGAGCTCCAACAACACTCAAGAAGTCTGACAGTATACAGAACAAAGCAGCCTACCTGATTGTCTCTACATCCTCAAAGATTCACTCTTTCCAGACACATTCACTCCATTCACTACCAACACACAGTAACAGCAGTGTATACCATCTAGAAGATGCAATGCAACAGCCCCTCTAATCTATTAAGACAGCACTTTCCAAACTTGTGATTACCACCATCTAGGAAAACACAAAAAATATACATGGGAAAACCATCACACACAAGTTCTCTTCCAAAGCACTCACCCCTCTGACTTGAAAATATATCCCCGTTCTTTCACTGTCACTGGGTTAAAACCTTGGAATTCTCTCCCTCAGAATATTGTGGGTGCACCTACACCAAACAGACTATAACGGCTCACCACTGCCTTCTCAAAGGCAACCAGAAATGAACAATACATACCAGTCCAGGCAACAAAGTCACATTCCCATGAATAATTTTTTTTAAAAAAATGCATCCAACCTATCCATTAACACCTTGTCAAAATCATTCAGAATCTAATAACTTCACTCCTTGCTCTTCTAAATTCCATTAAAAACAAGTCCATTCCTTCCTCATAAGACAGGCCACTCATTCCAGGTATCAGTCTAGTAAACCTTCTTTAAACCACCTCTGATGCATTTACAGGTGTCCCTCAATAAGGAGATTAAAACTACACATAGTATTTGAGATATGGTCTCATCGATGCCTTTTTAACTGAACCATAAAGTCAGTAATTCAATGTTAAATTCCTGTCATAAAAAAGGCTAAGCATTTGGCCTTCCTGATACTGTGCTGTACCTACATATTAACCTTCTGTAACTCGTGCACTGGAATATCTAGATGCTTCTGCACCTCAGAAGTCCATTCATTCATGATTTAAGTAACACCCTCCTTTATTATTATTCCTATCAAAGAGAGAAAAAGATCACATCTTTCCAGATGTAAGTTTTAAAAGTTGAGGCTTTAGCACAGATCCCAACAGGATTCCAGTTGTCACAGCCTGTCAATCAGACAAGGATCCACTTATGCATACTCTCTGTTATCTGCCAGCCTGACCTCTGTCCATGCTACACATTACCCCTATATTGTATGCTTTTATATTCTGCCTTCTGGAAATCCAAGTATAGTGCATCTACAGGCTGTTTATTGTCCACAGCATTTGTCACTCCTTCAAAGAATATATGAATTAAACTGATTTCCCTTTGGCAAAATCATTCAGATTTTCCTTGAATGTCCTGAAATTTTCTAACACTTTGAAGATTTTGTCTGGACTATGTCTTCCATGACTCCACTTTCCGGTGTTCTGTTACTGCTATATGCTGCAATAATTATTTTTCCAATCTATCTGTGTTAGATCACTTCTTAAAACACAATTTCATTCAATTGAATGCTTTTAGCTGTATTTTCAGGTCTCTTTCCAATAATTACTCTAAACAAAATTGCTTCATTTCCCAAAACTAGATATAACACTGCTTCCTTCGATATTTGATTGGAGGCAAATTGATCAAGAGTGCTCTCCCATAAACATATCAGAATTTTTTTCTCATTTCTTATCCTTAGATCTTTTTTTCCTTCTCTAAGTATGGGGATAATTAAAATTTCCTAATATCATTACTCCATTTTTATTACATGCTTTTGAAATTTGCCAACAAATTTGCTCCTCCTCACTGCTGGAACATCTAGTAAAAATTCCCAACACCGATTTCACTTTGCCACTCTTTCGTAGCTCAAGCCAAATAGATTCACTCCCAAAAAATCTTTGTACAGCCTTTTGAAATAACTGCACAGAGGCTAGTGTACCATCACCAAGCCACCCTCTATTTACATGTGTACAGCTCGGAGCCAGCTCGGAGTCCATCCCTGAAGTGAGCAGACTCTGAATACCCTGTTTTATCTGTCTGCCAGGGCTCCCTCATTGTCCCAGACTATCAACCCCAATCAAGGATCTCATAATCAATAAGACCCACCTGGTTCCAATCACATTACCTTTCTATTGAGAATCATTTCCCCATTCTTAATTAATGCTGCCCTAGTCTGTCATCTTTTCCTGCTATAACATTTCTGAATACCTGGTACTCAGGAAGGTTAAGCCCCTTTTTTATGCCCTGTTGTTGCAATCCCAGCACAATCCAATGTGGTCTGCAGCTTATGTCTGCAGTTCTGAAGTAGTCATCCTGGGTTCAAAATGCTCACTCTCCACTAATCCTGCTGGGATTTTCTAGGACATTTAAGTTTTTATTCAAGATCCTTAAGGTCGTGTCCCTTTCTGGGGGAACTTATAATGAGAGGGGACAAATTTTACAACAAATGTGTCATCTTTTTTAAGGTGGAAATGAAGAGGAATTTCTTCTCTGAGATGATCGTTAGTCTTTGGAATTCTCTTCCAACAGACCCAATTACGCATACTCTCTGTTATCTGCCAGCCTGTCCTTTGTCCATGCTACACATTATCCTGATATTGTGTGCTTTTATGTTCTGCATTAACATTTTTCCTTCTGGAAATCCAAGTACAGTGCATCTACAAGCTGTTTATTGTCTATAGCATTTGTCACTCCTTCAAAGAATACATCCTTCAAAGGTCACTGAATTTAATAGTTATGAGGGACAGGCAGGAAAGTGGAGTTCAGGACACAATCAGATCAGCTCCAATCTTACAGAAAGGCACAGCAGTCTCCATAGGTATATAAGACCATTGGATATCGGAGCAGAATTAGGCCACTAGGCCCATCAGGTCTTCTCCACCATGCAATCGTGGCTGATAGGTTTTTCAACCCCATTCTTCTGCCTTCTCCCTGTAACCCTTGATCGCCTTACAAATCAAGAAAGGTTTAGGCCCGAAACGTCAAGTTTTCCTGCTCCTATGATGCTGCTTGACCTGCTGTGTTCATCCAGCCCCATGCTTGTTATCCCAACATACCTAATATTGTCTTAAATACACTCAATGACTTGGCCTCCACAGCCTTCTGTGGCAATGAGTTTCAAAGATTCACCACCCTCTGACTGAAGAAATTCCTCCTCTTCTCAGTTCTAAAGGTTGTCCTTTCACCCTGAGGCTGTGCCCCAGGTTCTAGTTCCTCCTACTAGTGGAACCATCTTGTCTGCATCCACTCTGTCCAGGCATCTCAGTATTTTGTTAGTTTCAATAAGATCCCCTTTATCCTTCTAAACTCCATCGAGTGCAGACCCAGAGTCCTCAATCGCTCCTCATATGACAAGCCTTTCATCCCCAGGATTATTCTTGTCAACCTCCTCTGGACCACCTCCAAGGTCGTTACCTCCTTCCTTAGATGCAGAGCCCAAAATTGCTCACAATATTCCAAATGCAGTCAGGCGGCTTATTCCTTCTTGAACCTTTTCCTTACAATCATGCAGCACCAGGTTTGAATCTGAAATTGGGCCACGACTTGTTTCTGTACATAAGAATGGCCACTTGGCAAATATAACAAAGGATGAGCAAAGCCTGCAGAAATGTACCACAAGAATGATTAATAGGAAATATATGTAGGCCTTTGTTTCCAAGTCAGGAAATACTTAAGGAGTTCCAATGATAAACCACTAAACAACATCACTTTGCAGTTCAAGAGGTCAACTGAACATCTCAATTTACTATCTTCTGAGAAGGCACTTCCAACTTCATGTTAACATAACACTTTACCTTCTGGAACAGATACAAGGATATTTACCATTATTTTGTTTGTTCAATCTGAAGCAGGGAGAGAAATGTTTCTGTGACGATACGCTGGAATCAATTCCAGTTTAGCGTACATGTATATTAAAATGTGAATTTGTTTATATTACAATTTACAGCACCAATTCTATTTGCAACACATAATTACAAAATTGTTATATTAACAATTAACCCTGTGGCTAAAGCATTTCACACTCCATCATTGTGGAGCTGTGTAATTCATCTAATGTGATCAAAAGCTGAGCAACTTTGTAATCCATTCGGAGCTTCAGAGGTGCAAAGAAAGGAAGGTCACTATAAATTAGTAAGACAAGACTCAATATTTTCCTGAATCAAACACAGGTTAAAATGTTATTTTTTAGCAAATGGTGATTACATATGCAGGAAGTGTATTCAGCTGTAGCTCCTGATTTGCCACATGGAGTGCCTGGATCTGCGAATGGACTCACTGTGGAGCATCCGTCAGCTAGAGGACGTTGTGAATAGCACGTTTAGCGAGCTGGTCACACCGCAGGTATTGGCTACACAGACAGAGAAGAGTTGGGTGGCCATCAGGAAGATAAGTGTGCATGGGCAGGCAGTGCAGGAGTCCCCTGTGGCCATTCCTCTCTCAAACAGGGATACCACTTTGAATACTGTTGGGCGGGACAGCCTCTCAAATGAAAGCAGCAGTAGCTCCCGGATCAGTACCTCCACGATTGGCACTGTTGTACAGTAGAGAGAGTTAAAGCGTAGATATGTAGTAATAACAAAAGACTGTATAGTCAAGGTCACAGATGTACATTTCTGTGGCCACAAATCAGACTTCAGGATAGTGTGTTGCCTCCTTGGTGCCAGGATCAAGGATGTCGCTGAGCAGACACGGTATAATCTGAAGCGGGGAGGTGAGCAGCCAGAGGTTGTGATCTATAATGGTACCAAAAACATTGGCAGAAAGAGACAATAAGGTGCTGCAAAGCGAGTTAAGAGAGTTAGGTAGGAAATTGAAAAGCAAGACCTCTAGGGTTGTCATCTCAGGATTACTTCCTGTGCCCCGTGCCAGTAAGGCAGGCACAGGAAGATAATTAAATACATGATTGAAAAGCTGGTGTAAGAGGGAGGTCTTCAGCTTTGTGGATCATTTCGATGTCTTCCAGGACAGGTGGGATCTGTCTAAGAATGACAGGTTGCACCTCAACTGGATGGGCACCAATATCCTGGCAGGAAAATTTGCTATTGCCACTTGGGAGGGTTTGAACTAGTGTGGCAGGTGGTTGAGAACCAGAGTAGTAGGTCAGCAAGTAAAATGACTAAGGACGAGTCAGACACTGAGACCAGTAAGACTAAGAGGAATAACAGACAGGGAAAGGTTACTGAACACGGGAGGACTGGCGATCTAAAGTGTATTTGTTTTAATATGAGGAGCATGGCAGTAAGGCAGATGAACTTTGAGCTTGTATTAATAACTATGATGTTGTAGCTATTACAGAGACTTGGTTGAGAGCGGTTCAAGACTGGCAGTTTAACAGTCTGAGATTCAGATGTTTCAGACTAGATAGAGAGGAATGTAAAATAGCTGGGGAGGGTAGCATTACTGATTAGGGAGAATGACACAGCTGTACTGAGGGAGGACACCTTGGATGACTCATCCAGTGAGGCCTTATGGGTAGAGCTCAGCAATCACTTTGATGGGTTTGTAGTACAGGCGTCCCAATAAACAGTGGGTGGCAGAGGAACAGATATGTGGACAGGTTAAGGAAAATGTGAAAATAACAGAATTGTTGTGGTGGGAATTTTAATCTTCCGTATATTGAATGGGACAATTAGGGAAGGGGTCAAACTATACCTGGTATTGGAGAATGAGCCCGACCAGATGATCAAAGTTTTAATAGGGGAGCATTTCAGCAACAGTGACCATAATTCTGCAAGTTTCTTTCACCTGAGGACTACTCTTACAGATAAGAGTAGTTCTCAGGTGAAAGGACTAAACTGGGGAAAGACAAGCTTCCACAATAATAGGCAGGAGCAGGGGAATATAGACTAGAGGCAGATGTTTGAGGGTAAATCCACATCTGGCATGTGAGAAGCTTTTAAAGTTCTGGACAAGCATGTTCTTGTGATAATGAAGGATAAATATGGCAAGATTTGGGAACCTTGGATAAGAAGAGAAATTAAGAGCTTAGTCACAAAGTAAAAGAGGGCACATGTAAGGTTTGGGAAACTGAAGACAGACAGAGCCCTTAAGGAATTCAAAGATAGCAGGAAAGAACTGAAACAGGGAATTAGGAGAGTGAAATGGAGCCATGAAATGTCTTTGGCAAACAGGATTAAGGAAAATCCCAAGGCAATTTATACATTAATAAGGAGCAACAGGTTAGCTAAGGAAAGGGTAGGTCCACTCACAGACAAAGGAGAGAATTTATGCGAGGAACAGGAGGCAGTGAGTGAGGTCTTTAGCAAATACTTCGCATCAGTATTCACAAAGGAGAAGAACATGGTTGATGGTGAGTCTTGGGAGGGGTATGTTGATATTCTGGGTCATATCAATATAAAAAGGGAGGATGTGTTGGGTGTTTTAAAAGCATTAACGTAGACAAGTCCCCAAGACCTGGCATGATCTATCCTAGAATGCTAGGAGAGGCAGGTGAGGATATTGCTGGGCCCTTGTACAAAATCTTTGTATCCTCTTTAGTCACAGAAGTCTGAGAGGATGGGAGAATAGCCAACATTGTTCCTTTGTTTAAGAAGGGTAGCAAGGATAATCCACGAATCTACAGGTTGGTGAGCATTATTATCGGAGAAGATTACTCGGGACAGGATTTACTCACATTTGGAAAAATATGGACTGATTAGTGATAGGCAGCATGGCTTTGTGCAGGGAAGGTTGTGCCTCACAAATTTGATTGAGCTTTTTGAGGAAGCGACAAAGATGATTGATGGATTGATGGAAGATGAGGGGTGACCTGATGGAAGATTACAAAATTATGAGAGGCATGGATAGTCAGAGTCTACCACCCACCACCAACCGCCCCCCACCCCCACCACCTCCCCCCCACCCCGCGCCCCCCTGGGTATAAATGTCAATTACTGGAGGACATAGGATTAAGGTGAAAGGGGGAAAGTTTAAAAAAATGATTCTACTGTTAGTTTAATTTAAATGTATTAAAGAAGGCATTTCTATTACACAATTTTATTTGATTTCTGAAATGGCATCAATATCCAAATTGTTCCAGAAGTACAGTCTAGCCTCATTATTGGGATGCCTTGAACAGCAGCAAAATAATTTTCTCCTCTGTTGGCTGTGGTGACAGGTCTACAGGGATCAGGGTAATGTTTCCTGTAATAAGAAGATTCCTATTTACAGGCTCCACAATAACAAGGTCATCACATTATCATTGCTGCTGAAAGCAATTTCATTTCTCTCAAATCAAACTAGCAAAGAAACCAAACCCTAAAAGTGTAGGTTTATTTCACAGATTTTGATGAAATAGGTGAATTCAGAATTCCATTTCTTTTATTTGTCTGTGAATCCTGTCTAAAGTAGTAAGTACATAACTGATTTTCATGGCAATTATGTAAAACTGTAGCAGTGAAATAGAACTTGCAAGTGATATCTCATCCGATCCCTCAATGTTCTATGAGGTAATGGTTCTGAAATAGTTAACGTTGGATATGCATGAGCTTCACCTTTTCTGTCAGTGTCATCCAGTCCGTATATGGAGATAGATTTCTGCACTAGCCTTTGTAGGGGGCAAATGTGCTCTGTATAACTCACAAGAGTCCTTACTGATTATAACTTGTAATGTATTTGTATTTACTGCTATTATGCAATAAAACAAATTGTCAAATATGAACATTGCTACTTCCGTAAAAATTCTGCTCAACTTCACCAGCTACAATTAGATTGACCCTTAATAAAGTATAGACAAAGGAGGATTGGTAGCAGTCAACTATCTGCACCCTTATTCTCAAACACATACAGGCAGAAGTGGCAGATAGTATGAGGTGCCAGTATTGTTGATTAGTGAATACCAGCTGGTGAGCAGCAGTGTAGAATCAAATTCCATGAGAGATCCTCCAATGAAGAGGAAAAGATGCAGATGAAAAAACATGTGAATTTCTTTTCTCCCTTTTCATTCATGGGATGTGGGCATTACTCTCTGGCCAGCATTTCTTGCCCATCCTTAGTTGCCCTTGAGAAGGTGGTGAGCTGCCTTCTTGAACCACTGCAGTCCTCCTGCTGTGGTGGACAGGCTTTGAGGAGTCAGGAGGTGAGTTACTTGTCACAGAATTCCTAGCTTCTGGCCTGCTCTTGTAGCCACAGTGTTTATGTGGTGAGCCCAGTTGAGTTTCTGGTCAATGAAAACACCCAGGATGTTGATAGTAGGGGATTCAGTGATGGTAACACCATTGAATGTCAAGGGACGGTGGTTAGATTGTCTCTTATTGGTGATGGTCATAACCTGGCATTTGTGTGGTGCGAATGTCACTTGACACTTTTCAGTCCAAGCCTGGATATTGTCCAGATTTTGTTGCATTTGAACATGGACAGCTTCAGTATCTGAGGAGTTGTGAATGGTGCTGAAAATTGTGCAATCATCGGCGAACATCCCTACTTCTGACCTTGTGATGGAGGGAAGGTCACTGATGAAGCAGCTGTATATGGTTGGATCGAGGACACTACCCTGAGGAGCTCCTGCAGAGATGTCCTGAAGCTGAGATGATCCAACAACCACGACCATCTTCCTATGTGTCAGGTATGAATCCAAACACCGGAGAGTTTGCCCCCTGATACCCATTGATTCCAGTTTTGATAGGGCTCCTTGATGCCACACACAGTCGAATGCCGCCTTGATATCAAGGGCTATCACTCTCACCTCACCTCTGGAATTCAGCTCTTTTTTGTCCATGTTTGAACCAAGGCTGTAATAAGATCAGGAGCTGAGTGGCCCTGGCAGAACCCAAACTGGGCGTCACTGAGCAGGTTATTGCTGAGCAAGTGCTGCTTAATAGCACTGTTGATGACACCTTCCATCGCTTTACTGATGACTGAGAGTAGACTAGTGGGGCGGTAATTGGCCAGGTTGGATTTGTCCTGCTTTTTGTGTGCAGGACATACTTGGGCAATTTTCCACATTGTCGGGTAGATACCAGTGTTGTAACTGTACTGGAATGGATTGGCTAGGGGAGCAGCAAGTTCTGGAGCACATGTCTTCAGTACGATTGCTGGGATGTCACCAGGGCCTGTAGCCTTTGCAGTATCCAGTGTCTCCAACCGTTTCTTGATATCACATGGAGTGAATCAAATTGGCTGAAGACTGGTACCTGCAATGCTGGGGACCATTGGAGGAGGCCGAGATGGATCATCCACTTGGCACTTCTGGCTGAAAATTGCTGTGAATGCTTCAGCCTTATCTTTTGCACTGATGCGCTGGCTCTTCCATCATTGAGGATGGGGATATTTGTGGAGCCTCCTCCTTCAGTGAATTGTTTAATTGTCCAGCACCATTCATAACTGGATGTGGCAGGACTGCAGAGCTTAGATCTGATCCATTAGTTGTGGAATCGATTAGCTCTATCACTTGCTGCTTTCACTATTGGGCATGCAGGTAGTCCTGTTTGATGGCTTCACCAGGTTGACACCTCATCTTCAGGTATGCCTGGTGCTGCTCCTGGCATGCCCTCCTGCACTCTCCATTGAACCAGGGTTGATCTCCTGGCTTGATGGTAATGGTTGAGTGCAGGATGTGCCAGGCCATGAGGTTACAGATTATGGTGGAGTGTAATTCTGCTGCTGTCGATGGTCCACAGTGCCTCATGGATGCCCAGTCTTGAGTTGCTAGATCTGTGCAAAGTCTGCCCCATTTAGCACGGTGATAGTGCCACACAACATGATGGAGGTTGTTCTCAATGTGAAGGCAGGATTTCGTCTCCGCAAGGACTGTGCGATGGTCACTCTTACCAATACTGTCATGGACAGATGCCTCTGCAGCTGGCAGATTAGTAAGGATGAGGTCAAGTATGTTTTTACCAGTTTACCAATTTATCAGTATAAAAGCAATAGTAACTATGACACTATTGCCAACAGGTAAGGACTGCAGGAACTGTAGATGCAGCAATAGGGCAAGCTCAGAACTCCAAGGACACACCTTCATTAAGAAGCTAGTAAGAGACTAAAGGAAAAAGAGTGTGGGCTAGCAAAAGACATATAAAACAATAATACTTAGAAAAACACAAAATGCTTAGCAAAGGAGGCTCTGAAGGGAGCAAGGGAAGCCCTTCACGTAAAGTGGATGAACTTTTCAAAAATGAAGCAAACATCAGAAAGACAAGTGAATGTTAAAAGAGAGTTCTCATCTATCACAGCGAACAATGCCATCATCAAGATTAGGCTCACAAGGCACAGCTGCAAAAAACCGTGAAAGAGCCAGAAAATGCATTTATACCATCGCTGGTATAATATTGCTGAATCGACAAAGACTCAGAATTTATTTAAAATGGTAAAGAGTAAATTTGGAGAAATCCAACTGAAGAGTATATCAGAAGAAGTAAAATCAGAAAAAGAATCAGAAGAAACTGAAGCTTTAAAAGTGTTTGGACCATAGGAAATTAAGACACAAGGGTAGAAATCGGCCATTCAGCCCATTGAGTCTACCCCGCCAATGAGAACATGGCTGTTCTCATCATCCTCAACTCCCACTTCCTGTGGTTTCCCCATGACCCTTGACTCCCTCACTGACTAAAAATCTGTCTACCTGAATATACTTAACAACCCAGTCTCAACAGCCCTCTGTGGTAAAGAATTCCACAGATTCATTAACATCTGAGAGAAGAAATTTCTCCTCATCTCTGTCTTAAATGTGCAACCCCTTTTTCTGAAATTATGTCCACTGGTCTGAGTCTCTCCCACAAGGGGAAACAACTTTTCTGCAGCTCCCCTGTCAAGTCCTCTAAGAATTGTGCTTGCTTCCATAACGTCACCTTTCATTATTCTATATTCCAATGAGTTCTGGTCCAACCTATTCAACCATTCCTTATAAGACAGTCCCCCCATACCCGGTATCAGCCTAAAGAACCTTCTCTGCACTGCCTTCAACGTCCCCGAAACTGTTCATAGCATTCCAGCTGTGGATTCAGTAATCAAGTTGAAAATTCAGCAGAATCATTTATTAATGCAGAGAACTTTATTTAAAAATGATATTGTGCAGAATGAAGTGCTTGGTGTTTTAAGCTGTGAAAGGGAGAAGTTTCTGTTTTGGCCAGGAATAAGTGGGAAAGCTCCCATATTGGCCAGAAAATCCTGCAAAACTTAAGCAACAAATATCTTAATTGCCAAGAAAGATTGGAAAACCCAGTAAACAATACAGAGATACAGTATTACACCAAAACAGTTTTTAAGTGCTGAAAGCAGTAAATCATCGCAGAGCAGAATATTTTTAAAGCTTTATTGAAGAATTTACTGTAATACAACATTCAAAAGTACACAGATTCAGAAATTACTGTACATTGTCTAGCAAACTCTACACTAAGTCTGAAACTGAAAGAGTTAATGTATTATTCCGTTCAATAGTTCCAATTACAGATGATATTATTAATTGACAGAAAACCAAAAAAAGTGCAGATAATTCTAAAGATGTCCAATTTGAGATGCAAGAAAATCCTTGAGAAAATTAGATTCAACATCAGAGTTTAGCAGGTAGAGCAGCAGGTGTGGAAGAGATGCAGGCTCTTGTGAACACTGGAGAGCTCTAAAGATGCACATTATCTCAAGACACTGCTTAAAATTTATTTTAACACACTCTCAATCACCACAGTTATAGTCACATTATTGAGCATTGTGCTTGTTGGGCAGGACGTACAATAAAAACATCACTGCACTGACACACAAGAGAAGGTAATGGTGGCAGTCCGAGCTGAGACTACTTCCCTTCAGAGATGTGACCCTTCACTGGACCCAAAGCGTTAAGTCTGCTTTCTCTCCACAAATGCTGCCAGACCTGCTGAGTTCCTCCAGCTATTTCTGTTTCACAGTAGAAATTTTCTCCAAGTTAAAGACTGGGAAAATCAAAGATATTGGTTGGCATCTTCCCAGCCCCTGAAGCACATGGGCAATGACAAGTCAGTTGGGAATATGTGGTGAGATTGGCAGGAATAATATTCTGGATATCAAGAAAAGACAATCTAATTCTGCAACCAAGTTTTTAACAGTGAGATGCAAATTTCACTAGTAAGTAGCAAGAGGCCTATTTGCATGTATGCTAATCATGCTGCCTTGTTATGCGTTTACCTGTTCTCCCATGTGCCGGAGAGACAGTAACAATTCACCAATATAAAAATCAGAGCGGGCACCAGCTTGCCACTTCCTCCTCCAAACCTCCATGTTGGATAGTAGTCACCAATGTCTGAGGATACATTCCATGAGCAGCAACCTTCCACGCACCCCATCCACACAGGCTGGCATCAGACACATGCCAACCATTCAGTATTCTCGTGGTACACCTCCAACCTCACTTACTCTCTTTTGAAATGCTGCATTGTGGACAGCACTGGAGCCTTTCATTTCAATGCTGCCGCCAGGACATTTTGCCACAGGGACAAGCACACTTCTGACAGATTGGTCCAGGATGAATCTCAGGGCTCATCACTTGCTCTCTTAGCATTCAATCACTTCCCATACACTTGGATGATTGTCGCCTTTTCTTGCCTGTTTGTGCTTTGTTGCTTCAATCAGAGTTAAGGCTCCCATTTCTTCTGTCAAACCACACCTTGTGGGCACAAAGCTCGTACGCTTGTCATGGTTGTTAGCATTAAATGTGAACATTTTTGGGCTCCTTATCCAAGGAAAAGTTATACTGGCATTAGAAGCAGTCCAGAGAATGCCCACATCATTGGTACCGGAAAATGAGGAAATGTCTTTTGAGAACGATTGAGTAGATTGGGTCAGTACGCGTTGGAATATTGAAGAATGAGAGGCAATTTTAGTGAAAAATACAAGTCCTGACAGAATGGATGTGGGAAGGTTGTTTCCCCTTGTGAGAGAGTCTAGGACCAGAAGGGATCATCTCAAAATAAGAGGTTGCATTTTTAAGACAGAGATCAAGAGGAATTTCTTCTCACACAGGCTAGTGAATTATCTGAATTCTTTACCTCAAAGTGCTATTCAGGCTGGGTCATTAAATATATTCAAGACTGAGACAGACAGATTTTTAATCAGTAAGGGAATCAAGGGTGGGAAAGTAGAAGTTGAAGATTATCAGATCAGCCACGGTCTTACTAAATGGTGGAGCAGTCTCAGTGGGCTGAATGGCCTGCTTCTTCTCCTTTGTTTTAGGATCTCATGGGTCATGGTAACAAGAAATGTCTGGGAGCTAGTCAGGTCAGTCAGGTTCTGGTATTTTGGGAGACATTTTTACATTTTTTTAATGTTTCCTTACAGTGAAATAATTTTAATTTAATGTGTTTACATTTAGCACCCTGTTTCTAGCAACACATAAGGCATGATAAACAAGTGATAGCTGTAATTATTTCGCAAGAACAAGGAAACTGATTTGATAGTCGTTTAACAGCTTAAGCAAAGGAGGTAGATGAAATCATACTTCATGACATTTATACATAGTGGTCACAGTCGCTCAGCTTAATTTCTACCAGAGCCACTCAGCTCTTGACCTCTTTGTGGCCTAGGTACAAACATGGACAAAAGGGATGAACACCAGAAGTAAGGTAAGCATGACTGCCCTTGACATCAAGGCAACTTTGACTGAGTGTGACATCAAAGGGGCCCAGAGAAATTGGAATAGGAATCTGGGAAAATCGTTGGATGGTTGGAACCCGAAGAAGGGTCTAGGCCCGAAACGTCAGCTTTCCTGCTCCTCTGATGCTGCTTGGCCTGCTGTGTTCATCCAGCTCTACACCTTGTTATCTTAAAGGATGGTGGTTCTGGATGCTGGAATCCAATTATCTGAGTTCCAGGACATTACTTCTGGAGTTCCTCAAGATAGTCTCCTAAATCCACCATCCTCAGTTGCTTTGTCAATGGTCTTTCCAATGTCAGAAGTGGTGTTGTGTGCTGATAAATACACAATGTTCAATACCATTCACCATTCCGCAGGTATTGAAACAATTTATGTCCATAGCAGCAAGGACTAGGCAACATTCAGGCTTGGGCTGAGAAGTGGTAAGTAACATTTGTGGCTCAGAAGTGCTGTGCAATAACCATCTCCAAAACAAAAGAGAAAAGAGAATCTGTCCATTTTTCTTTGACTTTCAATTGCATTACCTTAGTTAAACTGCAATGTTAACCTCCCCCACCCTACTTGGAACTACATCATTGTTCCTTCACTGTCTCCCTCCCTAAAATCACTGTGCGTGTACCTATATCAGATGATATCCACACTAGTTTAAGAAGACGGTTCACTGACATCTTTTCAAGGCAATTAGTGACAATCAACAAATGCTGTTCCAGTTAGCAAGGTGAATAAAATTTAATGAAATGCATCCTTTTAAATAAGAACGTTATATGAACATATTAATGTGTTTATAAGCTCATATAACATGAATGCATGTATGGTTTCAGAGTGCAGAGTGGAAAACACAGAAAGCAGTAAATGTTTACCACACTTGCTTCACTCATGGCACAGTGAGAAAAGTACTATCCAATTTGAAGGATTTCCATAGTTCTCGTCCTATATTACTAATTTTGCCTATTTGGAACTCTTAACTTTTCCTGAAGTGCATAGCTGTACACTACTTTACACAGTTAAAACAATTTTAGGTATTATACTTAACATAATGGCAGTCTGATACTTTTAAGCAAACATGAAGCAGGATACAAGAAACCGAAGACACTTTTACAAGGCATCCTATTGCAACTCTTTGCCTTGGGGGTTCACATTACAAGTTAAGTCGTAAACATAATTTACTAAAGTGTCATATGTTCAGTTATGGTGAATAGCAAAACTCCTGTGCCATTCTCCATAACTATAGCACAGTCACAGGGGTTTCATTAATTTTTACAATCAGCAGACATGGCAATTTTTACTAGTGAAAGGCTATTAATAAAGGCCTGTGATATAAACTCTGAAGGAAGTTAATAAAACACTTAAATGCAGTGTATTCTAATGTTAGCAACGGTAATTGCATACACGGCAATAATGGGCATCTTTAAAAGCATTACAATTGATAACATACAATGAAACACAAACGGGATGATTAAATCGTCAAACTCTCAATAATAAATTATGGAGTAGTTATGACCACTTGAATACACTAGCTGCAAGACAGTGTCACATCACACTGCTGGAGCTGTAAATGAAAGCAACAAGGGTTTTATAAGGCGGTGATGTCTTTGAGAAGACAATTAGACATCCTTTGGCCCTAG
Source organism: Ginglymostoma cirratum (assembly GCA_024137785.1). Taxonomy (NCBI): domain Eukaryota; kingdom Metazoa; phylum Chordata; class Chondrichthyes; order Orectolobiformes; family Ginglymostomatidae; genus Ginglymostoma; species Ginglymostoma cirratum. The sequence continues at coordinate 7,813,543 of JAHRHZ010000288.1, forward strand.
TTAATTTTATGCAGCAACATTTAAATAAGTTAACTCTATTGCTAGTCAGTTTATTGAAATTATAATCATTTATTTCAGAAGATATCCTTAACCACACCAGAAAAATGTGTCCCAATATTTATTATACAGCAGGTAATTATTTTTTCATGCTCAGTGCTTTGCCAAACAATCCAGCAGAAGCCAACTAATCAGTACTCATCTGCTTATCTTAAATATATTCATTTAAATTGACATTGGCAACAAATTCTTGACAAACATATTTGCCTTAATTTAGGTATACAGTAAAAAAACAACATTACAAGAAAATGCTTCCATTTTAAGGAGCAGATACCAGGGGACTCATTTAAGAATCAAACCAAGCATAGTGGATTCTGGATTGATAAGCTGTCAGTAAAAGAGGAAAGCAATTAATATATCTCTTCAAAGTAGTCCAGAGCTGTTTAAGGCATATTTTTCTCCTTTCCTAGAGGACTAAAAGGTACCAACTGTCATGTCATACAGGCTGAGAAAATTCTGGAATGCTAATAGTGGTAACAGACCTATGAATTCACAGAGGGGAAACCATCCATTCTCTGAACACTTGATTACTAACAACTGATACTGGAAAGTACAGATGTGGACAAAGGGTGAGGATGGAATTGACCTGGGCTGCCAAGTGGCTTTCAAATGAGCTGTTGATCTTTGGAATAATGTACCAGAATGTCTATGTTCTATGTTCTGATGTCGACGATATCTGTGAACAGTAGATTTACATAAGTCAACAGTAAGGAATGAAGAGTAAAGGACTATTATTTTTAGTCAGTTATTAACTGTAACAGTCCTTTTAATGAAATAGTTATTTGATATATTGGTCCAACATGCAAACCATACCAGAGATTTCTGCAAAATGAATTATGTTCCTCTGATAGCTACAAGGTGTGCCATATTATGGGGAGGTGATGGCCCAGTGGGATTATCACTGGACTATTAATCCAGAGACTTACATAATGCACTGGGGACCTGGGTTTGAATCCTGCCACGGCAGATGGTGGAATTTGAATTCAATAAAATATCTGGAATTAAGAATCTAATGATGACCATGAATCCAATGTCAATTGTCAGGAAAAACCCATCTGGTTCACTAATGTCCTTTAGGGAAGGAAACTACCATCCTTATCTGGTCTGGCCTACATGTGACTCCTGACCCACAATGTGGTTGACACTTAACTGACCGATGGGCAATAAATGCTGCCTAGCCAGTGACACCCTCATCCCATGGATGAATAAAGGAAAGAAAAAATCTTGCATCTAGAAGATAGCATGAGCAGTGGATTGAAGAGGACTTTTAGTCAGGAGAATAAATGTGTATATGTCATTGACAACAAAGTATTCACACCAGAAACAAAAATCACTGGTAATGATACAACTCATATTTAAGTGATGCTACTAAATTAGTTCAGGCTAACATCTTCTCTGCTTAGTTCAACATGTTCTCAGACTCAACAAATTTGATTTCCCTGCTTTTTTTTCCAGGTAAAAGAAGGAACTTTACTTTTTTATACAAGTGTCACTCTGAGAATCTGCTTGTGTCTCAACAATTCTTCTCCCTTTGTAGAATGAATACATCATTAATTCTAATGATACTGAGGCTCGGTCTCCACATTCAGACACTATTTCCACATAGTTAAATAGTTAGTGTTTCATGGTCTTACTCTGACCAGCAGAGTTTCATGGATGTCTTATCTCATTTTTCAACTTTTTTTTTGAGCTTTGTTTCTCTAGCAGGCAGCACGGTGGGTCAGTGGTTAGCACTGCTGCCTCACAGCACCAGGAGCCTAGGTTCAATTCCAGCCTTGGGTGACTGCCTGTGTGGAGTGTACACATTCTCATTGTGTTTGTGTGGGCTTCCTCCCACAGCCCAAAGATGGGCAGGTTGGCCATGCTCAAATGCCCATTGTGTCTGGGTAGGTGGGTTAGCCATGGGGAATGCAGGGTTCCACGGAGAGTGTATGGGAATGGGTTGGTGTGGACTTGATGGGCTGAATGGCCTGCTTCCACACTGTAGGGATTCTGCCTCTGATTTTTCCAAGACATTCATTAAACATAAATGGAGCAACTCAGTTCCTTTTTTCCATCTATGATACTATTTCTGCCTCCCACCTTTTTTCTCTGAATATACTGACAGGTGCTATTGTATGTTCCCTTCATTACCTCAGATTTATGGCATTTGCACTTTTTTGTCTTTTTATCTCAAATTTGGGATTTTTTTCCTGGTGTTACATATCTTCAACTTCCACCTTGGGCATAATAACAAACTAAGGTTAAGTATCTGAAAATTACATTGAACATTTACCCTGATGTCCCACATGACACTTTGGATTGTAGTTTTTGACGGATTTTATTTCTAAGCCTTGCTTAACTTGCTTCTAAACTGCTTTCCTTCTGTGATACTGCATTGGTAAAGAAGGTGCAATGTGTTTGTGCATATCGAAAAAGCTATTTCAGTAACATAGTACCAGGGAAACTCTCATATGCATTAATTCATAATTAAAATATTGGCAGGAGTCGTGAAAATGATAATGCTTCTCACCCAAACTTGCTTTGAATAATACAGTACTCAACATGCAATCATAGAAGAAGATCATTCGGCCTGTCATATCTGTACCAGCTCTCTGCAAAAACAATTCACTTTGTCACATCACCACACAACTCCATCTCCCAAGCTCTCATGCTTTCCCAATAGCCATGCAAGTCTGCTCTGATCAGATGATTATCCAAATCTCTTCAAAAAGTCTTCACTGAACCTATTTCCACCATATTCTCAGGCAGTGCATTCCAGATCCTAATCATGTACCGTGTAAAACAAAACATTTTCCTTATGATGCAATCGCTTCTTTTGGGTAGCACCTTGTGTTAATGTCCTCTGGTTATCAATTTGTCAGTCAACAGGAACAGTTTCCACCTGTACATTTTGTGCAGGTATCTCATGATTTTGTTAATCTCTGTCCAATCTTTTACTGAACTCTTTTACTCTGAGGAGAACCCAGCTTCCATATGGCTGACTGCTGAAATAATTTTGGTGAACCTCTTATTCAACCTTCTGATGCCTTTATATCCATCCTTAAGTGTTGTGGTCAGAACCAGACATAATACTGTGGTGGTTGGTTGGCTCGCCAAGCTGGTTCATTGTTTGTCCGCAGATGTTTCATTACCCGGCTGGGTAACATCATCAATGCAGCCTCCGATAAACGGAAGCTTCACTGATGATGTTACCCAGCAGGTAGTGAAACGTCTGCGGAACAATGAACCAGCTTGGCGAGCCAACCAACCACAACATCCACAACCCTGGCTACAAATCTACTCTAAAACCTTACGGAGATAATACTCAAAGCTGAGGTTAAAACAATTTTGCATACTGATTTGACATAATTTTCATACTTCCGTACTCATAAAACCAAGAATTATGTATTCTTAATTAACTTTATTGCCTTTATTGGATAGTGCATTGAGTATAGGAGTTGGGACGTCATTTTTTCGCTGTCCAGGGCATTGATGAGGCCACTTTTGGAATACTGCAAGCAATTCTGGTCTCCCTGCTATAAGAAGGATGTTGTTAAACTTGAAATGGTGCAGATAAGATTGACAAGGATGTTGCCAAGGTTGGAGGGTTTGAGTTATGGGGAGAGGCTAAATAGGCTGGGGCTATTTTCCCTGTAGCACGGAGGTTGGAGGTGACCTCTTAGAGGTTTATGAAATCATGAGGGACATGGATAGGGTGAACAGCCAAGGTCTTTTCCCCAGGGTAGGGGAGTCCTTAACTGGAGACCATAGGTTTAAGGTGAGAAAGGAAAGATTTAAAAGGGACCTAAGGGGAAACTTGTTCTCACAGAGGGTAGTGTATGTATGGAACGAGTTGCCAGAGGAAGTGGTGGAGGCCGTTACAATTACAACATTTAAAAGGCATCTTTTGCAGGAATAGGAAGAGTTTAGAGGGCTATAGGCCAAATGCTGGGAAATGGAACTAGATTAATTTGGGATATCTTGTCAGCATGGAAGAGTTGGACCGAAGGGTCTGTTTCCATGCTGTACAATTCTATGACTCTATAACTGCTTTTTGAACCTGCCTAGGACATTTTATGATACAGTCTCAAGTACCTCCCCTTTCTCACTCCCAGTTTCAAATTGTATCCTTTTATTTTAAATTGCATCTTCTTGTTCTTCCCAACAGATGAAGAATTTCATATGTCAGTGCATTTTCACCTGTACTTCGGCACCCATGCCATTAAACTGTGCATGCCCCCACAATATATATCACCATCCTCTTGTGCTGCAGTGGTACTGTCCCAACCTTTGAGTCAAGAGGCCTATGTTCAATTTCCCCCGCTCCAGTGGTGTGTAACAATATTTCTGAACAGGTTGATTCAAAAAATCTATCATCATCTTCTTCACTGTTCACAATAATTCCAAATATTGTGTCATTGTCAAATTTAGAATCTGTGCCTACACACCTAAGTCTGGATCACTAATATCAAAGGAAAAAGGTCTGAACACTGTCACCGTGGGAACAACTATATCTATGTTTCTCCTGCCTGAAAAGTAACCATTCACTACTACCCTTTGTTGCCTCTCACTCAGAAAACCACTGATGTCCCTATGGTCTCTGAATTGCTGACAAACCTGTTGTGTACAAGAGGGCTTGGAGACAATTTGCTTCAGTGGTCAGATGACCTGGGGCTACATCTTGTTAGCAGCAACCAATTAAGTGGCTGTTGCCAGGCCTGCCATTCTGTTAAGGACTCCACAATAGCTCTTAACCCATTATGCTACAACATCCCAAGAGATGCTGGTCAATCCAAGAGTCAGCAGTTTAGCAGCCTCAGCACCGGGAACTGGAAGCTGCTCAGCCACTGCTGGGCTGCACTTGATGGAGAACAACCTATGTCAATTGACAGATGTGTATCCACACAACCAGTTAGATGGGATCTGAGGTTCCTGGGGCTAGTCAGGTAAGCTGCAGCAATTGGCCTGCTGGTGAGATTTGAAAAGTGTAGGGAGCACCGTTGCAGCAAAGATAGGCATTGTTGATGGGAGTGGGTTTTGGGGGAGGTTGGGGGCGGTGAGGGAAGTGGGGAGTAATAGGAGCTCCATTTACACTTCTCGCTGACTCGGAAAGGCAGCCAATGTCATCAAGGATGCCTCCCACCCGTTCATAATCTCTTCCAAACTCTTCCATCAGGCAGAAGATACAAATGTCTAAACACACGCACCAAGAGGTTGAAGAACATCATCTTCTCTGCGGTTATTAGATTTCTGAATGGACCTCTCAAATTTCAAATTTAATGTTAATCTTGCTTTTTGTGCATCTTCTCTGCCGCTGTAACTTTTTATTCTTCTCTCTGCTCTATCACGCTATGATCTTTGTATGTTCTGATCTTCCTGTACTGTAAGCAAAACAAAACTTTTCACTGTACTTAGCTACATGTGGCAATAATAAATCAAACGTGCCAGAGTGGCTGGAAAGGAGGATTAGACATGGAGTCCGCCAACTGGCTGCCAGAATTTATTTGTCAGTCACCTTTTCTGCTTCTGGCAAAGTTGCACAGCAGCAAGAACAAGACATCAAGGAAGATGATGATAGGCAATGGAATTATTATTGTATTGCTAGAGTCCCAGGTAATGTTCTGGCAGTCCAGGTTTGAAGCCTGCCAAGGAAGAATTTGAGTTCAATAATATTCTGGAATTTAGAATCTTATGAAAACCATGAATCCACTGTTGAGGGAGAAAAGACTATCTAGTACTCTAATGTCCTTTAGGAAGGCAATCTGTTTTTGTTTTACCTGGTCTGGCCAATGTGTGACAGCAGAATGACAGCAATGTGGTTGATGCTTAATTGCCATCTGGGCAATCAAGGATGGGGCAATAAATGATGGCCTTGCCATTGATGCCCAAACCTTGTCAATAATTTTTTTTTTTAAAAATCACTTACAGCCTTCCCATTCTGTTTTGAGAGCTTAACTGCCTCCCTGTCCATTCCCAAAGCACTGGTAGAATCCAGCTCTGGATTATGTGCTGTACTTTTCTCTGACGGAGAAAAAAGCCCAAGAGGAAGGCCTGTGTTTCTTTGCTATTTTTGATCTGCAGTGAGGCAGCAACCATTTGATGCTCTCATAACAATAACCTTTGAATGTTCTTCAAGCTGTTAACTGACCATTTTATCAGTATAAACGTCTAAATGTTTGTTGATCCAGTGGTGGAGCGTGTCATATTTGTCCTAGATGGCTCAGTGAAAATTGAAAAATCCCTGATTTACTCCAGAGGCACAGAATTTCCAGCCACATGATTCAGAAGCTAGACTTCAAGAATTCTTTGAAATGAGCCCTTAGATATCCTACCTACTGATTCATAATGCTGTGCGTTTTTTGTTTAATAAGAAATTTTACACAAAATCTGTTTAAGCAAGCAATGAAATAAAAGTGTTTTGACAATGAAACTAAAGTTTTGTAGGGAACCCTGCAGCCCAATGGCATCAATGTGGATTTCACAAGCTTCAAAATCTCCCCTCCCCCAACCGCATCCCAAAACCAGCCCAGCTCATCTCCACCTCCCTAACCTGTTTTTCCTCTCACCTCAAGCCACACCCCCATCTCCTATCTACTAACATCATCCCGCCCCCTTGACCTGTCCGTCCTCCCTGGACTGACCTATCTCCTCCCTACCCCCCCACCTACACTCACCTTTACTGGCTCCATCCCCGCCTCTTCGACTTGTCTGCCTCCTCTCCACCTATCCTCTCCTCTATCCATCCTCTATCCGCCTCCCCCTCTCTCCCTATTTATTTCAGAACCCTCTTCCCCTCCCCCATTTCTGATGAAGGGTTTAGGCCCGAAACGTCAAGTTTTCCTGCTCCTATGATGCTGCTTGACCTGCTGTGTTCATCCAGCCCCATGCTTGTTATCTCTAAAGTTTTGTAGGTATTTATTTCAAATTTTACGATGAGAATCCAGGGTAGGGGTGTGGTTGACAATCAAGGTGTTTGACAGTGGCCCATAGCTGCAGAAACATCTTCCATTATTCACACTGGCTACACAGTAAGCCACTGCAGTGCAGTAATACTCCTGGTTGCTGTAGGGATGTGTAGATTACTCTGTGTTTACAGTTGATGACTCTCTTGCACCAGGTAGAGACCAGCCAGAGATACAAACCCAAGGCCCTACCCTTTCCAATCAGCAGTGTTACAGGGGACATTCATATAATTGCCAACCCTGACAATAATGCAATCAGTTACCTGTACTGGATGTGTCTCTGACATAATACAATATCAATACAATATCCTTTTATTGTCACGTGTGCCCCATTGTAGGAGCACTGTGAAAAACTTTTACAATGTCTGCCTTCTTATGGTGACATCTCAGGTACAAGTACCCAGGTACAATTCTTGGATACAGCAGAAGGATAAAAGTAGCTGCTTAATTACAGAGTTGAAAATAAGTTAAAAATAGGAATATATTAAGGGGTATATTAAGGGGTTAATAATAGTGTTCTAAAGTAAGGTTAATCCCTTCACACCAGTCTCTGTCCAGGACTCACTGCCTGCTCACTGCTCCAGGGGCTGTTTCCCATGTGTTGCTCCGGGCTCGCAGCCCAAGTGCTGCTCCTGGTCTCATTGCTCGCGGTGTTCTGGGGCTCACGGGGTGCACCTTCAGGCCCTTGACTGCAAGACCATATTGCTCGCTCTGGTCCTCCACGGATCCCTCTAGCTGAGTGATGAACTGATACGGAAGCAAAATCCTTCAGCATTCTGTTAAATTCAAAAATGTGTTGAAATATCGCTGCACTTATCTATCGTATGTTAGCAAATTATGTTTCCAAATGGGATTCTTTGCTACAATTGTAGTGTACTCGAGCTAAACATGGAAATTGGTGGGTCAGAGCTGCCTGACACAGTAGCATTTTGCCACTTTTAACCATCTGTCACTGACCCTCACTCTGACCTTCACACCCACCCCACACACTCCTCCTGATTCAGACTCTATGCATATTGTATCAGAATGTACTTAGAACAGAATCAACACACAATCTGCACTGGGTAGAAGCAAGTCCACACCGACCCTCCGAGCAGCATCCCACCCATTCACACCCGCTATCCCTGTATTTTCCCCTGGAGAATTCAACTAACCTGTACATCATTGAGCTGTGGGAAGAAACCCACACAGACCCGGGGAGAATATGCAAATACCACACAGTCAACTAAGGCTGGAATTGAATGCAGGCCCCTGATACTGTAAGGTAGTAGTGCTAACCACTGAGCCACCATGCCGCCCTGATTCTAGAATGCTCGGAAAAGTTTGTCTGACATATGCTCTCACTTTTCCTTCTGAGCAGAGGAAAATAAATGTACAGGCAACGACGCCAATATAGAGACACAAAGTGCTGGAAAATCTCACCAGGTCTGGCAGCAACTGCAAAGAGAAAAACAGAGTTAACGTTTCGAGTAGAACGTGACTCTTCTTTGGAACAAAGATACAGATAATAGGTCAGATTTTTAAAACACAACTTCTTGAGGTTAGGGTGAGCATGATAAGTTATTTTGTTTCAGCTCGGCAAGGTGGCCTGCTGACATTCGGGAGTATAGTCTTCACTGTTTTTTATATTAAGCAAAAGACATCATGCTCTTGGATGTGAACAAAGAGAAATAAAGAACTGTGAATACTGGAAAACAGAAATTAAAACAGAAATTGCTGAAAAAAGTATGCAGGTCTGGCAGCATCTGAGGAGAGAAAGCAGAGTTAACGTGAAGTTAACATTCTGAAGAAGGGTCACTAGCTCCTAAATGTTAACTCTGCTTTCTCTCCACAGATGCTGCCAGATCAGCTAAGTCTTTCCAGTCATTTCTGTTTTTGGTTATGCTCTTGATTTAGTCTACCCACTCCTGCTGCACACATGAAACTCCTGGCAAAGATCATGTCTTACAAGTACACAGCAGGCCTACTATCACTCACTCGATGAATGATCTAGAAGTGAAATGACAATGAGGCAAGTCCAATAAAATGCCACAGACAAATACTGGGTTTTTTAATTTCATATTTAGTGCCCTGTCCTCATGCCCACCAACCCCACTCCAATTGCTTCTATGTTAAAATCAGAGACAGTTTGTATAAGGCAGTGACTATTACAAGCTAACATATTGGCCCAGAGATAGCAAGAACTGCAGGTGCTGGAGTCAGTCAACAAAGTGTGGAGCTGAAGTTCTGATGAAAGGTCCTGACCTGAAACAGTGACTTTCCAGCTCGTCTGACACTGCCTGACCTGCTGTGTTCCTCCAGCTCCACACTGTGTTAACATATTGGTCCAGATATTCTGCTGTTTGGATAATTGCAGATTGGACATATGACAATAGATACACATCAGGACCCCTTGGAAATCTGGACACTATTTAACTTCTGGTGGGCAATTCCAGTGTAATGTGGGGCTTTCTGAAAAAGTGTCTGACTTAGAGTCAGAGACTGCAGACAGTTGAACTTAATTACTTAATAAGCTTCCCAGGAAATGTTAGGTGAAAAAAATCCAGATTTAACCTCAGTGCAACTACACAACAGAGATCCTGAGTATTCTCCTAATTCCCTCCACCAGCATAACTTAACCCATTGACTCCCGTTCCAAAAAACACAGCTCAATCCAAACTTAGCCTAACTAACCCTGACAACCTGTCTATAACCCATTACCTTGGCTATTGCTCTGACCCTTCAAATGTCCCAACCTATCACTACTCTCCAAGATATTGACTGTGCCCCTAGCCATCCCGATCTGACGAGCTTCTGACTGGAGAAACTTTCCTGACCCCAGAATCATAGAATTTTACGGCACAGGAGGCCATTTGACCTGTCGTGCCTGTACTAGCTCCTGAAAGCTACCTAGTTAGTCCCATTCTCCAGTCCAATCTATGTAGCCCTCTAAATTAATAACTTTCAAATGTATACCCAACCCTCTTTTGAAACCTCCTGTGGAATCCACCTCTACCACTTTCCCAGGCAACGCATTTCGAATCCTAACAATGCTTTAGATAATGAAGTTTCCTCTTGTCTCACTCCTAACTCTCTTGCTGGAAATCTTGAAATGATGACCCCCTAGTTACTGACATAGCAGCTAGTGGAAACAAAATATTATTCTGTATCCTGTCAAAACCATTCATAATTTTTAACACCTCAGTAAGGTCACCACTTAATCTTCTCTGCTCCAAGGTAAATAAGTCCAATTTCTCTATTCTTTCCTTGTATTTAAAATCCTTCATTACTGGTATCATTGGAGTAAATCTCTTTTGTACTCTTTTCAGGGCTTTACCATCCTTCCTTAAATGAGGTGCCCAGGACTGAACACAATACTTAACCTATTTACCTCAATCGCTTTGAATATAGGAACAAGGAGTGAGAATAAGCCACTCAGCCTCTTGAGTCTGCTCTACCATTCAATATGATCATGACTGATCTAATTTTAACCTTGACTCTACATTCCTGCATATGGCCAATAACCAATAACCCCCGCTATCCTTCAGACCAGTCATCCTACCTCGCTGTCACTTCACCCACTTCCCACCCTTATCACACCTTGCACACTTACATCCTTACCCTCCTTCACCTATCTACTTACACATTCACCCATTCACTCATTTTTTAAAAAAATTATCCATGAGATATGGGTGACGCTGATTAGGTCAGCATTTATTACCCAGATGGCAGTTAATAGTAAACAACGTTGCTGTGTTCTGGAGTCACATGCAAGTTAATTCAGATAAGGATAACAGATTTCCTTCCCTGAATAATGTTAACGGGGCAGATGAATTTTATATTGACACTAAGAAAATATAACACATTTAAATTTATTTACCAAGATATGGCTGCTTGTGTTGAAAGGAAGCATGGATTTTACATGGTTTCTCTCTGCTGCTCCTCCCCAGAATTCCTGCACTACTTGAGTTCTGTAGAATCCTCCAACACCAGGCTAACCTTTAGGGTCACACAGTGGGCACAGCACTGCTGCCTCACAACACCAGATCCGGGGTTTGATCCCAGACTTGTGTGACTGCCTATGTGGACCTTGCACATTCTCTCCATGTCTGCATGGGCTTGCTCCAGTTTCCTCCCACACTCCAAAGGTGTGTGGGTTCGGTGGATTGGCCGTGCTAAATTGCCCATGGTATCCAGGGTTGTGCAGACTAGGTGGGCAAGGCAGGGTTATAGGGTTAGGGTAGGATGCTGGATCTGGGTGAGATGCTCTTCAGAGGGACAGTATGGGCTGAATGGCCTGCTTCCACACTGCAGGGATTCTATTCAGGAAAATCTGGAGCTGGGTAACTGGGTAACTGTCTGGTTGACATTAGGAGAACAACATATCTAGAAGATTTGGGTTATAGTTCCTGTTTATACTTTGGGCAAACAATTTCAATGCATGGATCAGTCACACTTGTCTTCTTAATGAAAATCACCTTTTTTAAAACAAAAATTGCAAATATACTTTCATAAAAGATAACCCTTTCTAAACGTGTTATGTGAGAATTTTTTTTGTGTTTAGGAATTCCAAAACATGGCACACGGTAACAGGTTAGGGGATTTTGGGCAAAGCAATGTTCAGGCTTTTTATGCAGATTGAAAATGAGATGCCTTGAAATATGGCTTCAGCAACAAGTTAGGTTCGGGTTCAGGTGAAGGTAGAAGTCCTGGAGAAATTTAGGGCCAGAAGTCATGAAAAATGTCTTTAAACTGTCCTGATTTCCAATGTCCTGATTCTGTTATGAAACATTCTATTCTCCACCTTTCAATTTGATATCAACAGAAGTTGTAAAAGTGAGTATGTAGTTTGGTCACATTTCTGTCAGTTCTTCAGACTGCCAGGCTTTCCTGTCAAAGTACACAAAATCTACAATTAAATGTGTAAATATAACTGACTGGGCTTTGCAGATTAATCCAAAGGATGTTTAATGGAACAATGTCCGATCCTCCATTAATCAAGAGCCCCCAATAATACAAATCAAGAATGAGCTAATGAACTACTCCACTCACTGCACACTCTGCTGTTTACCATTCAGCATTATTTGTACAACATAAACCTTTTATTAAAAGAAGAAATCAATCTTTTTATTGTTTATTTTAACACAGATGCAATTTCAGTCCGGAAGGTCTTGAATCACCCCATTTCCTTGATTAATGATGAAAGTTACAACAGTAAACTTTTTGAGTCCCTGCAGAGACATTAATGAAAAATAAGGCATTACGTACCCCAGTCCTTGAACATGGTACATCTGGGATCAGCCTTTACCACTGTCCATTTCAATTTTTGTCTCAATGGATTTTGATCTGTTTCATTACCTCTTAGATTCTGTTCCTTTAGACCATTCTATATATTTTTAATCAAATTTCTGCATTGAGTTTTAACTCAAAGCATCTATCAAAGCAACATAGATTAGCATCAGGTATGGATAATGCTGGAGTAATATTGCATCTGTAAGTTGTCTACATATATTCTTCCCATGTGATACCATGACATCTGGAATAATCTCTTTTCCTCTCAGCTGGAATGAAATTGTCAATAAAAATAATTTCATTTTGTATTTTCGAGGACAGTAAGTTTACCACTATTAAATCCTAGCACAACAATCTGCAAAGGGCAAACTACTGTAATATATAATACCCACTGAATGGTTGTCAAGACGTTATTGGGAGAAAAAGCTAAGCAGCATTTTATTTCTGAAGATTAGGTTGCAAATTTATTGCAATCACTGGTGATAAATGCTTGTTTTTACAACAGTTTGAAGTCGATACTATAACAGACTGACAACACAGCGATAATAAATCACAAACTGCACTTAGCTGAAAGCAAGAATAATAAAGTTGAATACATATTAATTTACAGACCATGTTGCACATATTATTGCCTCCACAAAAAATGCTGTTGCCAATTTGAATTGAATGCTGTAACAAACTTGTTCAGTAATAGTCTTTCAATCCACAAAAATAGTCTGCCCCCGTGACAATTTTAGGTGAAAAAAGTACTCTACTCGACACTTCCATAGCTAAAAACAAGGTCTTGTTTTACACTCTGCCATCAAACAAGAGCAGAGCAAATGAATATTTGTTAAATACAATGGAAAATGGGAAATTTATTACTGATGTGAACCATTTTCAAAGAGTGACATTTTGTTAGAGCAGTGATGCTGAATGGCTTTAAGTCTCTTTTCGTCTTTAAGTCACCACGGGATATTCCATAAGACCATGAGATGTAGACCATTCAGCCAATTGAGCCTGCTCTACCATTCAATGAGATCATGGCTGGTTGTCCTCAACTCCACTTTCCTGCCTTATTCTCCATAATTCTTGATTCCCTTACTCACAGGTTTGAATATACTCAAAGACCAAGCCTTGACAGCCATTTGCAGAGGCAACTGGTCTGGTGGGTAGAGACTGTACTTAAAGGCCACACTTCAATGCTCTCTGCTCAACAAATAAAATAACAGCAATTTTACAAGGAACTCACAATTTTCCATGAGGTACACAAAACATTGGACACTGCATCACCAGGGACCCATACTTCTCAGTGGGAAGTGTCAAGTGTGCCCTGAAGAAGGTAGAGGAGAGGTTGTCTGAAGTCTCTGGGGCTCCTCTCATGGCTCCATTAGTGCAGACAGTCAGTTTGCATCTCCTCTGATCATGCCTTCAACGCATCATGACACCTTGAAGACTGAAGCTTCACACTGTAGTATGCCACTCCTTGTTGAGCCAAGGGTAGTAGAAGGAAAAGCCCTCAGAACATTTAAATATGCTTGGGTATGAATTGCAGTTACATATCAGGCCACAGTTCATGAGTTGAAATGATGTGACTTCGCTTCTTTTCACTATAGCTAAACCACCCTCCAGTCTCCTCTAACTTCTCATTCATTCACAGGATGAGGGTGTCGCTGGCTAGGCAACATTTATTGCCCATCCATAATTGTCCAGAGGGCAGTTAAGAGTCAACCACATTGCCGTGGGGTTAGAGTCACATGTAGACCAGACCAGGTGAGGATGGCAGTTTCCTTCCCTAAAGGGCATTAGTGAACCAGATGGGTTTTTCCTGACAATTGACACTGGATTCATTAGATTCTTAATTCCAGATATTTTATTGAATTTAGATTTCACCATCTGCCATGACGGGATTTGAACCCAGGCCCCCAGAACATTATCTGGGTCTCTGGGTTAACAGCCCAGCGATAACACCACTAGGCTGTCGCCTCCCCTTAACTCAACAATAAGTGCTAGGAGTTTGTTTGCTTTAATGTTACAAAGATCGAGTCCAAACATTAAGTCTTTGCAGTTTCACTTTCTAACCCTAACAAATTGGACAAAGCATCCTCTCAGTTACCCCTTTGTCCTAATCATGAATTTGCATATTTCTCCAATTTCTCTCCTGTCTACTTGATGCCTTTTCTGAACTCAGTCTGTCTATGAAACCCACATTTTGCTCTGTAGATCCTAATCCCAGCAAACTGATCACTAAACTTGCCTTCATGATCTCGTATGTTAACTAATATCACAAACAGTTCTTGTTCCTTAAGTGCTGTTCCCAAAAAGCCAATATTTGACACAACCTGGAAAGATATTTGTCCATCTCCAAACTTCCTTCCCTCTCCAAAGTGTTTGAATGTGTTGTTGCTTGCCAAATCTATGCCTATCTTTCTTATAACTCCAGGTTTAATTCCTTCAAATCTTGGTTCCCACCACAACTATAATACTGAAAGTGCGCTCACCAAAGTATACTTTAGTTAGCTATTGTTCCTCTTCCACCTTTTTGCAGCTTTTCAGATAACTGAGACTGCAAAATTCCAGTTCAACACCTCTCCACCTGTGATTGACTGAATGGTAATGGTTGCTAGGACAAAAGCCATTGATTTTGGTCGCCTTCACAAATGCAGTTTCTTTCCAACGATCTCCATCCCTCTCCCTGACAGCTGTCTAAGGCTGAATCCAACTGTTCCTGTTGGAGTGATGCTTAAGTTAGTGTAGCAGACTGGAGAAGATAAATGTGAGGGAAAATTTGATAGAGCTGATCAAAATTATTAGGTAGATGGAAATTGTTCCTGTGGGAAAAGAATCGAGAACCAAAAGGTACAGATTCAAGTTAACTGGCGAAAAAAATGATGGCTACATAAGGAAGACCTTTTTAAGATGCAGCTGTTTATGATTTGGAATATACTGCCTGAGAGAGTGCAGGAGACAGATACATCATGACATTAAAAAGGAATTGGATTATTATCCGAAAAGGGAAAATGTGGATAGTTACAGGGAATAGGCAAGGAGATGGGGAAATAAATGGACAAGTGACAAAAGTAAATTACTCTCCAGACAGCCAGCACACATACATGGGGTCAAATGCTCTCCTTCTGTGCTGTAACCATTCTACATCTGATCCCTAAACAAACTTTTCATCACATAGCCACACCATCACAAAGGTGGAGCCCACACATTAAACTTTTGATGTTTCATTCCCTACCCCTAACCAATTGGACCTAACATCTCAAGAATTCCCCTTGCCCTAATCATGAATTTTCATCTTTCTCCAATTTCTCTCCCATGCACTGCATTCCCTCCCCAACAAGCCACCACCCTCCTACTTCCACTTCTATAATAATGACTCAGCTTGTCTGCTGATACCTTCACCTACACCTTGGCTACTTCTACACTTCATTATCCCAATGCTGTCCCAGCCAGCCTCATAGCTCTATTCCCCACAAACTGGAAGTCATCCAAAGTTCCACTGTTCATGTTCTAACAGCAATTTTCTGAAGAAGGGTCTAGGCCCGAAACGTCAGCTTTCCTGCTCCTATGATGCTGCTTGGCCTGCTGTGTTCATCCAGCTCTCCACCTTGTTATCACAGATTTCCCAGCATCTGCAGTTCCTACTATCTCTGAAACACTCTTTTCACTGTGTTTGTTAACGAACCTTGGCTTCCAACTTAGTAACACCTCTACTTTAACATCTTCATCCTTCCTTTCTAGTTCCTCCACAGCCTTGTCTTTTCTTATTTCTGAAAGTTCTTGCTGCCCCATAAACCAAGACTACTCTGATTCAAAATCTCTGTTCCACCAATTATTACCTCTTGGGCATTTCTCACTTTAATAGCTCCACCACAGGTGGTACGTCTTCTGTTGCCAAGGCCTTAACTCTTAAACTCCCAGAGGAAGCGGTAGATTCAGGTACAATTACAACATTTAAAAGATATTTGGATAGGTACATGAGTAAGAAAGGTTTAGAGGGATGCGGGTCAAATTCAGGCAAAGTGGGACTAGTTTAGTTTGGGAAACTTGATCGACAGGGGCAAGTTGGACTGAAGGGTCTGTTTCCATGCTGTATGACTCTATTCCTCTATGACTTTATAACTGCTCCTTCCTGTAGTTTAAAATACAAGTTGCCTCCAAAAACAGCGTGGTTAGTGCTTTATTTAAATAAAATTTCTTAACACATGAAATCTTGCATCATACTATTATTACCAACTGGAAGTTTGAATTTCTTTTTCAAACATTATTATTCATCATGGGAAACATAACAATTATTTGAAAGCTATACATCCTCTCCATTTAATGGGCTGGTTTTTCTCATGCAAACCAGCTGTTCACATTGTAACAAAAACTGAAATTGCTGCAGAAACTTAACAGGTCTGGCAACAGACCTCTGGTGGAGGGAAAGCAGAGTTAACATTTTGAGTCCATTGGGACTTCTATCACTGAAATCTTGTCAGAAATTGACAACTTTCAATCAACAATTCTTTTATGAGAATGGCATTCTGGGTCTGAAGTTTTAAGCATGTGGGTTGGTTAGCTCAATCTGCTGGGTGGTTGATTTGCAATAGAGAGGGATGGAAACAGCATGGGTTTGATTCCTACACTGCCTGAGGTTACCACGAAGGACTCTCCCTCTCAACCTCTCCCCTTGCCTGAGGCACAGTGACCCCCAGGTTAAACCACCACCATTTGTCTGATAAGACTGTGGTGACTTTACCTATTAAGTCCAGAAAAACAGCAGCCTCTACTTCACCCACTTGATACAGTGTGCATTTTTCGACACCCTGTATCACAGTTGGCTGCTCCCAATTGCTGTTGAACTATAAGCAGAGATAAAAGGTACTGCAGATGCTGGAGAATCCGAGATAACAAGGTGTGGAGCTGGATGAACACAGCAGGCCAAGCAGCATCATAGGAGCAGGAAAGCTTGACGTTTCGGGCCTGGACCCTTCACCAGAAA
>JAHRHZ010000288.1:7831186-7882207 GCA_024137785.1 Ginglymostoma cirratum
TTTCTGGTGAAGGGTCCAGGCCCGAAACGTCAAGCTTTCCTGCTCCTATGATGCTGCTTGGCCTGCTGTGTTCATCCAGCTCCACACCTTGTTATCTGCTGTTGAATTATATATTTTTAACCATGAGTACACAATCACTCAGAATTTGAGTACGACTGTCCCAACTCATTCCACACCAGCTGCTTACAGCCAGGTGACTGAGGAGACTTACACCCTATTGATCTAACCTTGACTCAGTCTATCTGGATGCATCACAGGTTGGTGCAGCAACTGCTCTGCCCAGGACTGTAAGAATCTACAGAGGGTTGTGACCATAGTCCAGTCCATCACATAAGCCAACCTTCCATCCAGTGACTCCATCTACACTTCTCATTGCCACAAAAGTAGCCAACATCATCAAAGACCCCTCCTACCTCAGATAAAATCTCTCCCGTCAGGCAGAAGATACAAAAGCTTAAACACACATACCAACAGGTTCAAGAATAGCTTTTTCCCTGCTATTTTAGACTGCAGAATGGAACTCTCAAATTTGAAATTTAATGTTCGTCTTGCTTTTGTACACCTCCTGTGCAGCTGTAACTTTGTATGCCTCACTCTGTTTAATCAATGTATGTTCTGTATGTCCTTGTATGTTATGATCTGCCTGTATGGCAGAACAAAACTTTTCACTGCACTTAGGTACGTGTGACAATAATGAATTAAATCAAATCAAACCCAGGATCCAGATACTAACATATACGTCAAGCCATCAGACTACGCAGTGTCAGCAAAGGTGATTGTATTTCTCATAAATACATGGTGTGAATTGTAAAGGGCTGTATACATCATAAAACACTGCAGATATATGTACTGTAAGTGGAAAGAGAAGATCTCAGAGCATTCATGTGGCTCAGCATATACCCCAAGTGTGAAAACTAGACCAGCCCAAAGTCAGACTCGTAAACAGTCCATGTCCAAAAGCAGTAAGTTCCTGCTCCTATGATGCTGCTTGACCTGCTGTGTTCATCCAGCCCCAAGCTTGTTAGCCCTGGAAAATATCCAGCTTTCAGCTGAAAAAGTAACATCCGCACCACAATGGCCAGGCAATCACCATCTCTAACAAAGGACAATCTAACCACCATCCCAACACTTTCAACAGCATTGCCATGTGCTGAATCCCCCACTATCAACATCCTGGGGGCTTACTAAAAGCCAGCATATGAACTGCACCAGCCACAGAATTCACAGGCTAGGAATTCTGTAGTGAATTACTCACTCCTGAGTCCCTGAAGACTATCCACCGTCTACAATATACAACTCATGATTATTAATGAGATACTTTCCATTTGCTTGGATGAGTGCAGCTCCAACAATATCCAAGAAGCTCAACACCATTTAGGACAAAGCAGCTCACTTGATTAGCATCTCATCCAACATTTTCAACGTTTTGTCCCTTCACCAGCAAAGCACAGTAACAGTAGCGTCATCCATTTATACGTTGTAATACAACAACTGATTGAGGCTCCTCAGACAGCATCTTTCAAACCTGTGACCTCTCCCACCGTAAAAGACAATGGTAGCAGATTCATGCAAAAACCAACACCTGTAAGTTCCTCTCCAAGCAACACACTACCCTGACTTGGAAATTTATCACCGTGCCTTCAGTGTCTCTGGGTCAAAATCTTGGAACCCTCTCCCTAACAGCGTTGTGGGTGCACCTACAAGACGTGGGCTGCAAGAGTTCAGTAAGGCCCTTTAGCCACCTTTTCTTCAGGTGGCACAGTGGCTCAGTTATTAGAACTGTGGCCCTATAGCACCAGGGATCTGAGCTCAATTCCAACCTCAGGTGACTGTGTGGAGTCTCCCCATTTCCTCCAACAGTCCAAAGATATACAGGTTAGGTAGAGCAGCAACGGGGAAATACAAGGTTAGAGGGACAGGATAGGGGAGTTGGGTCTGGGTGGGATGCTCTTTGGAGAGTTGGTGTGGACTCAGAAGGCCAGCTTCCATTCTGTTGGGATTCTATGAACCAGGGATGGGAATAAATTATGGCACAGCCTCAGAACAAATAAAGTGAAAATCATCAGACCTGTTATGAATCTTCAAGGTAAGTTAGTTAATTGAACATTAAGTATGATAACCAACAAATTTTCGAAGAACCTATAGAATCTGAACTTGACATCAAGCAAAAGAAAATACAGAGTTAATAAAACATTATTAAATTGAACCACCAAGGAGAAAAGTAATTTTTCTAAATCCAAAAATTATCTATGAAAATAATCATGAAATCCTCCTGAAGGCACTGACATAAGACAAAAATATTTGCCACAAACCTTTAAAAACAAAATGCACCTGATTCATTTACTATTTTCTCAATGGAAAAGGTTCTGATGTGCTAAGTTAAGAATGATAACAATTTAAACAGTGTTTAACAGTCATAATGTATTAAAAATGGGAAATGGATCCTTTTGAATGAAATATTTCAAAAGATTATAACAGCACGCGATACGGGACAATTCTTACTTAGAACATCTAAAGTTGTGATGGTTCTGGTAACTAAAAATTTAAAGAAATGAAATTTGATTCTGTTACAGCCATTCCTTTACTGTTCGCATATATAAAAGGTAATTTAGCCAAAGAAATAACGGAATAGTCAAAACAAAGTTAGAAAGCTGTGGGAATACACAAAAACTGAAATTGCTGCAGAAACTCAGCAGCTCTGGCAGCATCTGTAGAGAGAAATCAAAGTTAACATTTCAAGTCCAGTCAGTTTAGACCTGAGATAACAAGGTGTGGAGCTGGATGAACACAGCAGGCCAAGCAGCATCAGAGGAGCAGGAAAGCTTGGCATTTCGGGCCTAGGCCCTTCATCAGAAATGGGGGAAGGGAAGACAGTTCTGAAATAAATAGGGAGAGAGGTGGAGGCGGATAGGAGATGGAAAGAGGAGAGGATAGGTGGAGAGGAGACAGACAAGTCAAAGAGGCGGGGATGCAGCCAGTAAAGGTGAGTGTAGGTGGGGAGGTAGGGAGGAGATAGGTCAGTCCAGGGAGGACGGACAGGTCAAGGGGGCGGGATAGGTTAGTTGGTACGAGATGGGGGTGCGGCTTGAGATGGGAGGAGGGGATAGGTGAGAGGAAGAACAGGTTAGGGAGGCAAGAACAAGCTGGGCTGGTTTTGGGATGCGGTTGGGGGAGGGGAGATTTTGAAGCTTGTGAAATCCACATTGATACCATTGGGCTGCAGGGTTCCCAGGCTGAATATGATTTGCTGTTCCTGCAGCCTTCGGGTGGCATCATTGTGGCACTGCAGGAGGCCCAGGATGGACATGTCGTCTGAGGAATGGGAGGGCGAGTTGCAATGGTTCGCGACTGGGAGGTGCAGTTGTTTGTTGCGAACTGAGCGCAGGTGTTCTGCAGATCTGCCTGTTTTTCAGAAGGGTCACTGGGCTTGAAATGTTAACTTTGATTTCTCCCCACAGATGTTGTCCGACCTGCTCAGTTTCTCCAGCAATTTATGTTTCTGTGTGTTTCACATCTCCAACTTCCATAGTTCTTTATTTTACTCTGGGAAGTTATAGTTTTTGACTCCTTTCCACACTAAATTTAATTTGTACTTTTGTAAAAGAGTAACATGTGAAGTTGTGGAGAGCTCAATATATCTGTTATCTGGAAACCCAATATTGAAAGCAAGCCCTCAGGGTCATAATGCACTTTAATTCGTTAACTCTAAATAATACCATACCAATTACAGAGAGTCGCGAATACAGCCCAGTTCGGCATGCAAACCAGCCTTCCATTCGTCGACTCCACCTATACTTCCTGCTGCCTTGGGAAAACAACCAACAAAATCAAAGACCCCTCCCTCCCTAGTTATACTGTCTTCTACCCTCTTCTGTCAGGCTAAAGATATAAAAGTTTGAATACGTGTATGAATAAATTCAAGAACAGCTTCTTCCCCTTCGTTATCAAACTTTTGAATGGACCTTTCAAATTCTGATCTCTCTTTCTCTGCAGCTTCTCGGCGACTGTAACACTGTATTTTGCACTCTGTTCTGCCACCCTGACACACTTTGTAGGGTACGATCTGCCTGTAGAGCATGCAAAACAACACTTCTCACTGCATCTCGGTACATGTGACAACAACAAATCAATCAAATCAACCAACCAATCAATACATTTCCTATTCTCCGCAAACAAAAGGAAATGTTCAAGCCTGTGCCTCTTAAAATGATCTAGGAGCTTGGGGTACCTCAATCAACCAAAGGTGACTTGCCAACCAATTAGCACTAATGGCCACAAAGCTGCTGGGTACCCTTACCTCACTGTGGGACTTCCGCACTGCTTTAAGCACACCACACACAGACCCTGGAAATCCACACAGAAATAAAATTAGGGAGAACATTGATTATCACACTTTTCTACTGTAGCGTAAATTGTGTGATCATTTGAAATTGGACATTCTTGCATTTGTCCTGCTGAGTGGAACATGGAAAACTTTGACAATATGTCTCTCTTTTCAGCAATATTCAAATTATATTTTCATTCCAGTTAATTGAATGCAGATGGTGAGCATTTACTGAGGATTTATTTCTGCTCTTTTAAATTATCACTGACAGAATTTGTAATACTTGAATTATGAGATGCATGCTTTTAACGTACTCCTCTGTTAATAAACGTTGATTATAGTATGTAAAGATTAATTCCAACCAATGGCAACTTTCTAGAATATGCAGCAGGTAATCAATGATCCCATGAGGCCATTGGACAAGTTTAGGAACAGGCTCAATTGTAAAGTGCTAAATGGCAGGGAAGCCTGCAAACACTCAGGATCTAAGGAAGCATGCAAACCACAAAACCTGAACCTGGTATCAAAGAACTATTACAGCTTTGGGATTATAACTAAAATGATTCACTGACTTCAAGAAAGGAAAGGCAAGAACATGGAGAAAAGTGGAACAGAAGATTAAAAAAAAGTGACAAGACTTGGGTTTACGTGACAAATAGGTTTTAATCTGGGCAAATATAAGGTCATCTGCTTCGGACCTGAAAAGGATGGATCTGAGCTCTTTCTAACTGGTAAAAAGGTAAAAACAGTAGAGACATTGGGGATCCACATGTATAAAGTATGAAAATGGCTTGGAAAGTTACAATAAATAAATGTAAATAAGGCTATTACAATGCAAGGAGGTAGAATTCAGCTTCCAATAGAGAAAACTGCATGTAGTTCCAGACCTTAGAAAGAATAAGTTAATTTATAAGGGAATACAGCATAGATTTTCCAGATTAATACCTGAACTCCAATGTTTAAATTATGAAGGGAGATTACACTTAAACTATGGTTCTGGTGAATTTATAAGGTTAAGAAGTGATTTGAATTAAATTTTCAAATTAGATAAATAGAAAAAAAAACTTCTGCTGATTTGGATCAAGAATTATATAGACTAAAACCCAGAAGTAGGCCTTTAAGGAACAAAGTTAGGAAACACGTCAACATGCAAATAGGGAGGTGATGGCCAAGTGGTATTATTGGTGGATTGTTAATCCAGAGAGACAGACAATGTACTTTAATTCGTTAACTCTAAATAATACCATACCAATTACAGAGATTCGTGAATACAGCCCAGTTCGGCATGCAAACCAGCCTTCCATTCGTCGACTCCACCTATACTTCCTGCTGCCTTGGGAAAACAACCAACAAAATCAAAGACCCCTCCCTCCCTAGTTATACTGTCTTCTACCCTCTTCTGTCGGGCTAAAGATATAAAAGTTTGAATACGTGTATGAATAAATTCAAGAACAGCTTCTTCCCCTTCGTTATCAAACTTTTGAACGGACCTTTCAAATTCTGATCTCTCTTTCTCTGCAGCTTCTCGGCGAAGCTGCAGAAGGTTCAAGTCCTGCCATGGCAGATGGTGAAATTTGAATTCAATAAATATCTGGAATGAAGAGTCTAATGATGACTGTGAATCCCTTGCTGATTGTCAGGAAAAGCCCATCTGGATCACTAATGTCCTTTAGGGAAGAAAACTGCCATCCTTACCTGGTCTGGCCTACATGTGACTCCAGATCCACAGCAATGTTGTTGATTCATAACTGCCCTCTGGGCAATAAATGCTACCTGGCCAGTGACACCCTCATCCTGTGACTGAATAAAGGAAAAAAGAAATGTGTGTATAAGTCTTGAATGCCTTTCTGCAAATTCTAATTTAGGTGTTACTTTTAGGTCTGACATGAATAGCGTAGTTTTTTTTATTGTTCATAGTTGTTAAGGAATTTGGGGCAAAGCGAGGTAATGGAACTTAGAACATGATTTGCTGTGATCTCACTAATTGCTAAACAAGCTTGAGCAGTTAAGTGGCCCAATCGTGCTCTTGTGATCTTATAATTCATCACATAATCTTGAGGTTTTCAAGGCCACAGTTCCCTGAAAATGGTCACACAATTAAATAGGGTGGTGAAGAGGTATATGGCATGCTTGCCTTTTCCGGTTGGGCAATTGAGCACAAGAGTCAGGATGTCACGTTCCAGCTTTACAAGGCTTTGGTTCGGCCACAATTAGACTGTTGCGTTCAATTCTGGTCACTGCATTACAGGAAGGATGAGGAAGCTTTGGAGACGGTGCAGAAGAGGTTTACCAGGATGCTGCCTGGATTAGAGAGTATGAGCTATAAGGAGAAGAAGGGTCCCGACCCAAAACATCAACTTTCCTGCTCCTCTGATGCTGCCTGGCCTGTTGTATTCCTCCAGCTCCACACTGTGTTATGTTTGACTCCAGCATCGGCAGTTCTTACTATCTCCTAGAAAAACTCGGTCTGTTTTCTCTGAAGCGGCTGAGGCTGAGCAGAGACTTGATAGGAGTCTATAAAATTCTGAGATACACAGATAGGGTTAATGGTCAGTGTCTTTTCCCCGGAGTTGAAATGTCTAATACGAGGGGGTGTGCATTTAAGGTGAGAGGGAAATGTTCAAAGGAGGTGTGAGGGACAAGATTTTTTAACAGACAATGGCAGGAGGCTGGAACACAGTGCCAGATGTGGTGGTAAAGGCAGATACGATAGGGGCATTTGACAGACTCTTAGATAAGCACATGGATAAGCAAGCAATGAAGTGATAATAGAGCAAGGGCAGGCAGAAGGGATTAGTTTAATTTGGCATGATGTTCAGCACAACATTGTGGGCCAAAGGGCCTGGTCCTGTGCTGTTCTATGTTCTACAATGAGGTGGATATTTAAGTTTCAGAGTATTGAGAACAAGCACAAAAACAAACTGTATTTCCTTGGTACGTGTAATTTAACAAAATGACCCAAGATCCTTCAAAGGAACATCACAAAACAAAATGTGGTTCTGAATACATGAGGAATCATAAGGGCAAATGAGAAATAGCTTGGTCAACTATTTGGAGATAAAGGAGGATGTCAAGGTGCAGAAACCACAAGGTTTGAACAAAGAATTCCAAAATTTTGGTCCCAGGCAAGGCCACCAATTCATAGAATTCCTACAGTGCAGAAACCGACCATTCAGCCCATCGAATCTCCACCAACCCACTAAAAAGCATTCCACCCCATCCCTGTAACCCCACATGGGGTTTTATAACCATGGCTAAACAAACTAACCTGCATACCACTGGACTCTATGGGGATAATTTGTAGCATAGTTAATCCACCTGATCTGAACAGCTTTGGACTGTGGGAAGAAACCACAGCATTTGATGGAAACCCATAAAGACACAGGGATAATGTGCAAATGCCACACAGTTACCTATGGGGACTGTAATACTCTCCATCCATGTATTTAAATATTTGAAAAATCCAGAAATATAGGAAAATTAGAATGTTGAACAGGTCGCTTCACCAAGTCGAACCAATATATTCAGCCACAAGAACATGAAAATCTACACGAAATGGTTCCTGATTCTCAGGAGTGACACTACAAAAAGTTTTGAATAACAGCAAACAGAGGTTGGACAATTCAACCACAGGAATGAAGATAACATCATAAATACACATCAATGTTTTCTGCTGATTACCTACGTGTTTACAGAGTTGGGCCATTCAGAGTTCTATAATCAAACTTTCTGCCTGTAGCATAAGGTGCGGAATAGATGGAGGTGGAGGATGGACACAATTTGTAGGAAGGAAAAAGTGTTACGAAAAAAAAATGAAATTACAGATATTATTTAAGGAACCAGTAACAGCTGGTAAGCTGCTGCACTGATTTTGCACTGTGCTTTCTGCAATTTGATACGATGTAATTAAACAAAACAGCTGTCTGAAACCTGCCACTGCCTTGTCGCATAAATAAACTCCTGTTGGAGTTAACAAGGTAAATCCTGACAAGCTAATAATGGATGAATTCTGTATCATTATTGGCATATCCCAGCAGATACCAGGATTTAGCCATCAAACAATTAGTCAGCCTTGATGATGCTGTAAGAAGACATAACTGCTTTTAACTAACTAACACAGCACTTCGGCTGTGAGTTGCATAAGATGCAATGCAATCCTTACATTAGTGGAAACGGTCTGCTTCTAGTCAGGGTATATCTGACTGATGAGCGTTATTTGAATGTGTCTTAACTCTCGAAGTACTCAAAATGATCATGTACACGTACGGGCAGACTTCAATGCCCTCCCACAAGGCAAGTTAGGAGCAGGGTGGCAGTTAATCAGGCAGAAGGGCATTGGGTGACAATCAATGACACTCAAGGGCGTCATTT
The DNA here is from genome assembly GCA_024137785.1 of Ginglymostoma cirratum. Lineage (NCBI taxonomy): Eukaryota > Metazoa > Chordata > Chondrichthyes > Orectolobiformes > Ginglymostomatidae > Ginglymostoma > Ginglymostoma cirratum. The sequence goes on from JAHRHZ010000288.1 coordinate 7,839,882, forward strand.
CACTGTCACGAGTGCTCAACCAGCAGCAGGTGTGAAAGTCAATACTTGGGGAGTACAAAGTGTATTGTGAACTTTCCTAAGGAGATCTCTCATTTAAAGGCACTCAGGGGCTGTTCAGGTGCCTGGCATCGAGAAAGGATGTTCTACTGAGTGCCAATCCCTGACTTGCATTTGTCCTCCACTCCTCCCTTCAAAATCATCTTCATACCCCTGTGGCTTGGGTCTTTAAGTCTATGACTGAATGCATTGCAGCTGGTGTATGCAGTAGTAGAGTTAATAAAATCCAAAAGAACTGCGGATGCTGGAAAACAGAAAGAAAAAGAAATTGCTAGAAAAGCTCAGCAGGTTTGGCAGCATCTGTGGAGAGAAATCAGAGTTAGTGTTCCGGGTCCAGGGACCGTTCCTCAGAACTGGAGACAGCATTAGGCTGCACCCAATCTGCTGATGACAGACAGTCTTGGATGAGGACAAGAATAGTTCAGCTTGGGATCCCAATAGTGTCATCCCTGGCTCTTGGTAGTGTTAATAGTTAAGTTTAACTAACTAATGTAACTTGTACCTATTGCCGTCAAGAAATAAACTTCATCTTGTTGAGACAAGTGCCTCACCTGGTGGATCATCTTCTATCATGGTTAAACAAACAGCCCCTCTGACATAGTGAAGATTTGAAAGTTTTTGTCAGTGGTACTGCCCCTTCCTTTTCAGCCAGGAGATCTGGGTTCAAGTCCTATCTGCTCCAGAGGTTTGTCAATTTACATCGAAATAGATTGATTAAAAAATATTTAAGGATGAGGATTGTCTTCAGAAACTGGTAGGCACCACAGGGGATGGGGCGCATCATCACTTTGGGTATTTATTTCTTTGATTTAGTAAGTTTCCACTCACCTATTATCAGTTTCCATTAACTGTCAGCTTGTGTTTTTGTTATAATGCCCCATCGGGAGTGGTTTAACCTGATTATAGTTTTGATTAAATGAACAGGATGAAGGAGTGGAGGCAGGATATAACAAGTAAAAGACATAACATCAAACCAGCGCATGTAATTTATTGGAATTTCAGAAAGAATCTGGTGATTTTCTATTTTGGTGGCTGTCAATATTGTGACAATGGATCAGAACCCTGAAGTGCCAGGGACATCTTTGACTTTTAATGCCAAAATGAGTTTTTTAAAAGAAACTTCTACAGGCCAAGAAAAGACTGTAAATGTAAATGTAAAGACTGCTATGAGGAAAAGGCCTGTGTACAACCCATGGAAAGTTGCATCTGTCAATTACCAAGGAAACTTCAAACAGACAACATAGCCAGGAGAGATAATAAGGGAGCTATCTCTCTGCTCTCAGCAGAAAGCTACATATGACAGATATTTTTGCTGTTTTGCCCTCCAGAAGTACAAAAAAAGTTGCTGAAAAACTGATGGCAAACCTGATTTGTGTGCGCTAGTGAACTGTGGTGCGTATGTGTAATTGTGTGTGCTTGAACTCTAGTGTGTTATGAAAGTCACAGTTGAAAAACCAGCCACTAGTCATCCCTATATTGCAAACAAAAAGGGCATTCTTGTCCTGAGTGCTGCCAGCCAATCACTATCAAAAGGAACCAGGATAAAAGAATTTCAGCCAATTGTAAAGCTAATAATCCTGAAACTGACCACTCTGGGAGATTGAACGCTCTACCGTTTAACTTTCATCTTCTTTTTGGACTTACTTGTTCTTAATCCGTGTGCACGCACGTTGCATTATTAATTCTTTTCACGTTTGTTAATGCAATGGAATCTGTAGCAATAGGGGCGGATGGTGAGGGAGGGCAGCTGAAGCAGTTGAACAAGCCCACTCCAGAAAGGGGACTGTTCTCATAGCAGTTCATGATCAAGCAAAACACCAAGTGAATGGAAATCTACTGTAGGCCCCTTATCTAAGAAAAGATAGGCTGGTATTGGAAGCAGTCCAAAGACGTTTCACAAGGCTGATACCAGATGTGGAGGGACTGTCTGATGGGGTCATGTTGAGTAGGTTGGAACTCATTAGAATTTGGAGGAATGAAAGGCAACTTTATTAAAACCAATAAGATTTTTAGAATACTTGACAGGGTAGATGCAGGAGGTTTGGAAGTGTCTAAGAATAAAGGACATGATATCAGAATAATAACCAGAAAAAGGGGTGCACATTTAAGTCAGACATGAGGAGGAACTCCTCTCACCTCATTTCTCAGAACGAGATTGAGCACTGTTTCCTTTTTCTTTAGATTCTCATTTTACTGATCAAGTAAATGCTCCTTCACATACTTAAGGAATTTGTACTCGGTGTTGCTCTTTACACTAATACTATTACAGCTTACTTTAATCGCAACTTTGTAATTATTGCATCTTTCTGAAATTATTCTGCAACTTTTTTCATCTGTCTCCTTCCCACTATTCGATGACCTATATTATCCATGCGGTCATGAAATAGCTGTTCCATAATTCCAGAATTCCATCCAAATAGATTCTGCTCTTAGTCCTTCAAAGGGCATAATCCCTCTTTCATTCCATAACAATTACTTTTATCAATACTGTAACCCCTCATCTTTTTCCCTTCTCTAATTTACATGTATTCTTGTAGTCAATAGAATAACTGCCCTGCCCAGTCAGCTGTGTTACTGACCTGGGATTGCTACTGATAACAATGGCTAGGGTTAAAATTGTGAGAAGTGTACTTTGGATAAGCAGTGAACCAACTTCACCTCAGCATGGGATCTCTGGTCACGAAGAACCTCTCCAGGTCCTTGCAGTGGATGTTATGATCCTTGACCCCTATTGTAACAGGTTATTTTCTGACCAATCAGCTCAGAGATGTTACGGCACACCGCTCGAGCAGGTGTGACTTGCACCCAGAACTTCTGGTTCAGAGACAGGGACACTACCACTACACCATATGACCCTAAGAAGGATGGCAACAGAGAATACTTCTGAGCAAAGCAATGAGAATAGGACTTGAACCCACATGTGCAGAGCACAATGGAACAGCTGGCCATCGCCTTAATCTCTTGGCTACCTCGGACTCAGCACATTTAAGTCAAGATGAGGAGGATTTTCTTATCTTAGCAGTAGTATTAAGTTCCTAATGCCTACCTCTAATGAACAAGAACTCTGAACTCAGGTCCATGTGTCATTTGTGCTTGCAGCTAACCAAACTTACTTGATGCAAAAATATGTTCATAAACATCTTCTGTAAACTCATCTGAGATTGCTTTACATTTGTCCCTATCTGACCTTCCCATTTCTGAAGTACTATCCACTTTGTTGCTATTTGTACCTCACAGTCCTCCTTTCTCCCTTCTACAGTTTGTTTCTGGTTCCAATCCCCTTGTCTATAGCACAAATCCACTCAGCTCTTCTACTGTGAAACTAACAAGAGCTTTCATTCCCAGAACCTGTTCGAATGTCTCAGGAATATGAAGTTCTCCATTTTCTCCAGCCACATGTCTGATGTTACTGTTCCAATATTGACTACCGTACAGCACTGATAGTAATAAAAGGATTACTATCTTTGAGTTCTTGGTCTTTAATTTTTTTCTGAACTCTTGAAACTCTGACTGCGGGATTTCTACCAGGCATTGGGTTCCATAAGAGGTATGACACACGGCTACTCCCCTTTCTCCCTCAAAAGATATTACAGCCTCTCAGTGATTTTTGCACAAATCATTAAAACAAGGCCTAAAACTTTTACAAAAGAATTTAAATAATAAAAGCATATCAAAAGGTAACATACGTGAGTGCAGGACTACATTCTACAGTTTCCATGAAGAAAAGGATTGGCACAGTTTTGTGGCTCGTCTCTGAGTTGTAACGTTCTACAATCTCAAGTTTCAACTCATTAATCTTTAATCTAAGTGATCCAATTTTGCAGATAAATTGGGAAGTTTCCAAATGCGAACAGGGAGATTTTAAGTAATGATTTAAAGATATATCACTCTAGCAGTTTGCAAAATCTCACAGAAACCAATAAAATTCTAACATCTCAACAGGTAAACGCAGGAAAGATGTTTCCAATCACCAGGGAGTTCAGCTTAAGGATATGGGGAAGGCCATTTAGCACTGAGATGAGGAAAAAATTCTTCACACAAAGGGCAGTGAGCCTATGCAATTCCCAGCAATAGCAAACAGTTAAGGCCAAAACAACACGTTTTCAAGGAGCTAGGTACAGTTTTTACAGGTTAAAGAGATCAAAGGTTATGGGTACAAAGCGGAAACTGAGTTGGATGATCAGCCATGATCGTATTGAATGGCAGAGCTGGCTCAAGGGGCTGAATAGCCTACTGATCCTCCTATTTTCTATGTTCTTTGTTTCTTAGACTTGATTTTCAGAGTCAGAGGTCACACAACACTAGGTTATAGACCAACAGGTTTATTTGAAACCACAAGCTTTTGGAGCACTGCACCTTCACCCGATGAAGGAGCAGTGCTCCAAAAGCTTGTGATTTCAAATAAACTTGTTGGACTATAACCTGGTGTCGTGTGACTTCTGACTTTGCCCACCCCAGTCCAACACTGGCAACTCCACATCTTGATTATCAGACACAGTGACGTTTATAAAATGATTGTTACTCATCTAATTGAACGGATCAGTGAAAATTTCTCATGGCTCCATTGGGTTTGCTTGTGACTGCGTGATCAAGTACAAGAAATGGAGTATGGGTCTTAATGCAAATGATTTTTTTGATGGATGCAATTTTGAACTTTTGATTTCTCACTGAAACATTTTGGTCCCAACATTCCAGAAGAACAATAGCACATAAAAGTAATAAATCTATTCACAGAATCCCTACAGTGTTGAAGCAAGCCATTCTGCCCATCATGTCCACACTAACCCTCTGGAGGATATTCCATCCAGCCCCAACCCTGTACCCCATCCCTGCAATCCTGCATTTCCCATGGCCAGCCCAGCTCCCCTAGACATCTCTGGACACTAGGGGCAATTTAGTATTGCCAATTCGCTTAACCTGGACATCTTTAGACTTTGGGACCAAACTGGAGCATCCAAAGGAAACCCAGAGGGTGGAATATGAGGCAGCAGTGCTAACCACTGAGCCACCATGCCGCCCCTATTCTATTGGTGGGTGCAGAATTTAAGGAGAAAAGTTTTGTGAATCTCAATACCCACTCAGGTCAGACCTGAATTTCACTTTAAACTAAGCAAGGTTTAAAGTTGAGAAATGGTTCAATAAGCAAGAATGATGTTATGGAAATAATCAGTTTAGACTAAATTTACATTATCCTTGTGAAATCTTGCCATGCTGATCTCTTATTTTCAACTATAAAAAGCAAAGACATCATGAAACTAGAGCTAAGGAAGGCTAATGATGGAATTACTGTGTTTCATTGTAATGCTCTACAGAAAATAATTATTTTCCTTTGCAACAGTTTGTTTGCAAACTGTTTGCTCTATTTGCTGAGGGCCCTAACTCAATTTATAAATCTCTTTTGAAACTGCTCCTGGTTTGGGCAATTGACAGAAGAAATATCCTTGTTTATGACTTATTTGTTGCAACAGGGAGAGAAAGTAGGTTATGAGACAACCCAAGACTCCAGGCTCATAAGATCAAGACCCTTCTAAAGATGCAAGACCAGCAGTCTACACAGCCTTGGAAGACTATTCTTCAATACATCCAAACAGTTATTCATCACAGGTTCTTGAAGCTTCCACTCATTCTAGCAGGCTCTGCATTATTAAGAAACTTACTCTCATGCTACCATAAGGGATAGTGTGTGCACTCTGCTACTTTCCTGGTCTTCATCAGCACAACTTCAGAGTTTTGAAGTGCCTTCATGAGGTTCTGATGCTCTGCAGGCATTTGTCTCTGCATGGCAGAACTTATGAGATCATCACTGGGGCGCTGAACAACCAGAACACAGCATCTAACCCAGCAACCACTCAGGTGCATATTCTTCACCATTAATATTACATACTTCAGTTTACTTATGAGTTTTGAATCACTCTTTGTCTTGAGGAGCTGGGAATGCATGTGATCAGAGATAATGTTACACTGAGCAAACTTCGATTAGCAGCATGAGACGTTGAACAGTCTGGCACTTAATTCTGTCTTCAGCATCATCCTTACATTTGGTTGTTGTGAAGAACAGAAGAATGAAATTACAATTTTTTTTTATTATGGACCTGAACAGACCCCCTCAACAAATTTTAAGAAGGTAGCTTAGACCCTAATGTTTTCTTATTTGTTAAAGCAAATGTGTCTGTCCCAGATGCAATGCGATTGGTCAAACAACTCGACGTTAAGCAAACCACAATTTATTTAAACACTGTTGTTAAAAATATAAACAAAGAAAGAGGGAATAACCACTATATTGGAAAACTTAACAGAATAATAGACGCAGTAACTATTTTACTAACTAACTGTTCCAGTATAGTAACATTCCATAAATACACCCGTTGGCAAAAAGGGAAATTCAGACACAGATTCTCACATGCAGTTCTCCCATCCAGCAGGCAAAAATATCGAGTAAATTTAGAGAGAGTAGCAGCCAGGAGGCGTTCACTGAAGCTCCAACTTTGTTGAGACCCCAATAGCTTCTGACGGTACTGAAAAAACCAAAACCCAGAAATCTGGATCTGTGACAGCTGGCCACACCCAATCAGGCTGTTGAAAAATGTCCAAGGCCTCCCAAGCTTTTTCCTCACTTCAAAAACAAACAGGACAAAATAACCTCTTAAAATGACAGCATCATCGCAGTTTGTTCTTTCTAATTTCCCTTTACTGGACCATCAGCTGTCTCTCTCTCTAATGAGACAGCAGCCTATGGTGTCATAACCTTTTACCTTTATCATCTAAAGTAAGGAGTGCTGCTCAGCAAGCATGTCAAAACAGACATATCATTTATGGTCTTTGGATGTTAGCACTCAGTCAACAGAAATTGAGAGTGAAAGAGTCCCACTTCAGAAATTAGGAGCAATATCTTCCTACATGACAGAAGGATTCCTATCATTCTCAGATTGCTTAATATGATTATTATTTGGGATATGTCATAATTTCACCTATGGAATACTTATACAGATACTGTAAGATCAACAGGCATGCATGAATTGAGTAATGTTACATGAATAAAGTGGTTTGTATGCAGTTACCTCTGGTACTTCATTTTGAAAAACTGCAAATTTAAGGTAATTCAGGTACGTTGCCTGAAATATCCAAAATATACATTCACAACTGCTTTACACCAAACAGTTAGCTTTGATATTTTGTACACAGATAAGTTTGATTGACATTTGTAAGGATTCAGGAGTTAGCATTCATTCTAAGCCACTTCCATCCAAAATATTCTAGGCGTTGATGCCTTGCCATTCACTTCTGGTATTGCAAGTTCCCCTCCAAGCCACTCACCATCCTGACTTGGAAATATATTGCCATGCATTCAAGTGTTGCTGGATCAAAATCCTGGAATTCCCTCCCTAACAACATGGGCTGCAGTTGTCCAAGAAGGCAGGTCACCATCACTTTCTCAAGGGTAAATAGTGAATGGCAATAAATGATGGACTAGCCAACAACATCCACATCCCATGAGTGAATAAAAAAAAATCTGTGTTTCTAACTTCTTTCTGCATGTTTCTAGCATTCTCTGACAGGTTTTGCTGCTTGTTCCTGGTGGAGACATTTCTTCCCCTGTCTACACGCTGGCAAAGGTTTTAGAGCAGGTCATCTTTAAATTTTCTTGACGTATGGCAGTTCATACTAAATAAACTGTACCACAAGAGGCACAACATTGAAATTCCTCGTGCACCCTCAGGTGTATTTTCTTCTGCCTCTGTTTTTTCCAGGTTTCCCAGGTACTGTGCATTAATTATTGGAGACAGATTCTTCTCCAGACTCAGCAATATCTTAAATGAGCTAACCATGGAATTTCTGGAAGAAAGAAAAACATTTATTTTCCAAATGGGTGAATGTTAAATTCACAGTATTGAAGCACATTGTACAAATGATCTCAGAATCTGAAACCAAAGTGAAGGAAAAGTAAGAAATAACAGATCTGTAAGGAGAAACAGAAGGGGCAGCAAGGTATAAGCCAAGATAGGACTTAGCGATTCTGAAGCAAAAGGTGTACAGCAGGATGACATCGCTGATGCAGAGGAACCAGCAATAGCTTTTGGATCAACGGCAATAACAGCAGCTGCATATTCATTGAATGAAAATGTTTCCTGTTACGGTAAATGTCTTCACTCTCTGAAGATGCTCAGAGGCGTACGAGCGTGCAGTCTCTCGCCCCCATGACATTAGAAATCCAGATAAAGCGTAAAACTGCTGTTTGATCTGCTGTTAGTACAGCTGGGCCCTGGGAAAGCCTTTATAACAAGCTGTTCTGCTGATCGTTTCAGCAGTGACCTTCCTGACACATTGTAAATGGAAAGCTGGCATAGGCATGACACGTCATCTTATGGTATAGGATCGGTCCTAGACAGCTTAGAAGATTAGAAAGGCAGTGTGCCTGACCACATGTACTGTTTGGCTACAAGCAATAGATTTCCTCTACAGTTCTAGCTTAGCTGAATAACATACGAACAAGAATTTTGAGTGACACTCCTGCAAACTGTTCCTTAAATTAAAGATAATCAAAATGCTTCTCCCCCTCATGTAGCCTCTGAATGCAGGAGAATTTTGCAGCCACTCTAAAGAGAAATAAATAATATTGTTTTAAGTGATAGCCTGTATAAGCACCCCCTGGGTAAATTACTCTTATTTGCCTTTTTATAGAAATGTAGGTAATAGGAGCAGAATTTAGCCATTCAGCCCTTCAAGCCTGTTCTGTCATTCAATATGATCATGGTTGATCATCCAACTCAGTAACTGTTCCTGCTTTCGCCCCACGCCGTGTGATGTCTTTAGCCCTAAGAACTATATCTAACTCCTTGAAAAAATTCAATGTGACGATAAAGCCAATTCTAATTCTAATTCTGTTTTGGCCTCAACCACTTTCTGTGGCAGAGAATTCAATAAGTTCACCATTCTCTGAATGATAATATTCTTCTGACTTGTCCTAAACCATGTGTGCAAGGTCTCCGTCTCACAAAGGAGGTGGTCACAGAAACCTGCCAGCAGTTGTAGGCAAACCTAAGTTGTAACAAAAATAAATACAAATTTTCAAGCTTTTTTTGTATCCTCCCAGCAAGATATTCCAGTGAATTACTGTTGGTGCCATGGTGAAGTGCAAATTCTTCATGTAGTATGCTGTGTAGCCCAGCACTCCAATCCGCACTCTAATTGTCTTAATAAGGTTTTTTTTAAACAGGTTCAGCATTAGATATTGGTCTCAGAGCCGGCTGTTTACAACATTACAGCTATTGACAAAGACCAACATCGTCTATCAGATGCTGCGGAATAGTGGAGTTAGACCATAAGGCCATAAGTTCTGATATGCTACTGGTGTCTTCCACCATGAAGGTTGATGGTAAGTACTTATTCGGTTCCATTACCCATTTTTTTTGTTCCCTGTTATTACTTCTCCAATGCCATTTTTCAGCAGTCCAATGTCCTCTCTTATCTCTCTCTTGTCTCTTATGTAGCCAAACAAACTCTTGCAATCTTCTTTTATATTACTAGCTAGCTCAACCTAATATTACATCTTCTTCCACCCCCTTTCCCCCATTGCTTTTTCACTTATCCTCTCCTGATTTTTAAAGGCTTTCCAATCCTCTGGCTTCCCACTAGTCTTCACCCCACATTTATTTTACACTGTGCCTGACCATACCAGCCATGGTTGCCTCTTCCTCCCCTTGGTCTGTTTCTTCTTCCTTGTGATGAATTTCTGCTGTGCCTCCTAAATTACCTCCAGAAACATCTGCCATTGCTGCTCCACCATCTTCCTTGCTTGGCTGTCCTTCCAATCAGCTCTGGCCAGCTCCTCCCTTATGTCTTTGCAATTACCTTCACTGAACTGTAATTCTGTTACATCTGATTCAAGCTTCTCGCTCTCAAACTGCAAGGCAAATTCTATCATATAGTGATCACTGTCACCTTGGGTTTCCTTCACCTTAAGCTCCCTTGTCCAGTCTGTCTCATTACACATTAGCCTTCCACTGAAAGGTTTTGTCCCCATCTTCCTCCATCCTTTGGGAGCTGCCACTGCTCCCCTGTGTTGTCTCAGCTTATTCCCTTTGGAATGTTATAGAGAAAGAGAGCTGAAAACCAGAACAAGGAATCTGAGTGGAACTTTAAAGTCAAAGCTAAGACACGCATCATGGGCTCCATCACTCAATGCAGACTTCACCAACTTCCAGCAGCAGTTTAAATCTCTGAACAATTCTACTCACTCAGTACCAGCTAGTAAAAATCAATGAGCAATTAATCCGAAAGTACTTCATGATCCCTTTAAAAAATGCTCATGGGGATCCTGCTGCTGAATGTATATTCAACGAGGTTAAGAGAGGGCATTAGCTGTAGCATGAGACTAGAATCAAATCAATGTTACAAGTTGGTTGATGTCACAATCTCCCCACCCAACATATTTCTGGTGCACATTCCCAACATCCATGCGAACACCATTACCAAAATGACATCCAGTGCATCAGTCACCAGATGCACATTTGACAATATAATTGCCATTTTGGTCTCAAAACTGTACACATTGTGTTGAAAACACAGGTACTACAATGTTACATTTTGTAGCCATTATGAATAAAAAAAGTCAATGTGTAATCTGAACTTGTTAAAAGACATTTGGTTAGAGATGGTTAGAGCACTGTCTGGTGTACTGGGCAAAAGCATGCAGGTGCAGCAGGTGGGGAATAAGTCAAATGGTATGGTGGCCTTCAGAGTGAGAGGATTCAAGTATAGAAGCAGGGATGTTTTTCTACAACAGGGTCTTAGTGAGATCAGACTTGAAGTATTGAGTGTAGTTTTGGTCTCCTTATCTGAGGAAGGATGTTCTGGCTATTGAGGGAGTGCAAAGAAGGTTTATCAGGCTGATTCCTGAGATGATGAGACTGACATACGGAGACTGGATCAGTTATTCACTGGAATTTAGAAGAATGAGGGGGGTGGGGATCTCACAGAAATTTATAGAATTCTAACAGGATTTGACCGAGCAGAATACTAAATAAAAACCGAAAGAACTGTGGATGCTGTAAATCAGAGACAAAAATAGAAATTGCTGGAAAAGCTCAGTATTTCTGGCAGCATATGTGGAGAGAAATCAGATTTAACGTTTCAGGTCCAGTTCTGAGGAAGGGTCACTGGACCCAAAACGTTAACTCTAATTTCTCTCCACAGATGTTGCCAGACTTGCTGAACTGTTCCAGCAATTTCTATTTTCTGTCGTTGACAGAGCAGATGCAGGAAGGTTGTTCTCAATGACAACAGAGTTCAGAACCAGGGGTCACAGTCTAAGGAGAAGTGGTACGCCTCCTAGGAGAGAGTTGAGGAGAAATTTCTTCACCCAAAGAATGATAATCCTATAGAATTCTCAGTCACATCAAACTATTAAGGCCAAAACATTGAAGACTTATGGTTCTTGGAACTGGGGGAATCAAATGATACGGGGGAGAAAGCAAAAACAGGGCACTGAGTTGGATGGTCAACCACGATCATAATGAATGGTAGAGCAGGCTCAAGTGACCAAATGGCCTGCTCTTGATCCTATTTTCTGTTTCTATGCCATGAACAACTTTCACTTTAAGAAGGGGGCAACATCAACTCACTAAAGTATTTTGTCAGTAAGATGCAAAAAGCTTAAAAAATCATGTTTATTTTTGCTACAACAGAGATTGCGGACTGATGTAAAAAAATAATCTTTATGGAAAAGTAGAACACAGCACATAAAGCAGACTGTTCAATATATATGCAAGGTCTTCAATAAGCTTTACTTCATCAAAAAGATTTAGAACTGACAGCAGGAGAGATTTCTTTGCACAGAGAGTTATGAGGATGTGAAATCAAGGTCTGGGTCATGAATATATATCAGAAGGAGCAGAGGTCCCAATACTGACCCTTGAGGAACTCCACCATAAACCTTGATCCAGTCTGAAAAGCACTCATTAATCACTACTCTGTTTCATGTCACTCAGCCAATTTTATATCCATTTTGCTATTTTACCCCTTCAATTCCATGAGATCTAACGTTGCTCACAAGTTTCTTTTGCAGCATTGCGCTATTTTGCAGCATTTTACTCAGTGATTTCTGGAAATCATGCACACTACATCAGTACAGGGGTGGACTGGTCATTTAGCTCAGTTGGCTGTATGGATGGACATGGCAGATGTCACCACCTTGACATCTTTGTTGTGTCCATGGGAGAGAATCAATTTCTTCCTAGATGTTCCAAGCGCAAGACCGAGCTGCTGCGCGTTACATGCCGCCTGTGTCCAAGGCAGAGTCAGAGGAAGCTGACCCAGCGGTAAAACACCCCAAGAGGAGGTCCAAAAAAATGAACTGGCCTATGTCCTCAGACTCAGAGGGAGAGGGATGTAACAACTGTAACAAGATCATCCAGGTGGACCTCATAGAAGATGAGTTCCCTAATTGGACCAGGTTCACAGCCCCAATCAGAGATGCCTGGTTGAAAAATAAAAAAAAGGATTGTCAGGCATCCTCATACTCTGAGTGCTGATCTAAGGGAGGTGGATCAGTGTCAAGGACTTTCCACATATAAATAAAGGGTGACTCGGTGATGGGATACTGGCCTCTGTGGAGTTATTCACTCACCACCAGTCTTCTCTCTAATAAAGGAGTGACACTATGGAGGCTTTACTTTTTACATCAGTAGCATTACCTACTTCGGTGCTGTCTGTTACATCATCAAAAAACTCCAGCAACTTAGTTAAAAATGAAACAAAAACAGAAATTGCTGGAGAAATTTAGCAGGTTCTGGCAGTATCCGGGGAGAAAAAACAGGGTTAATGTTTCAAGTCCAGTGACACTTCTTCAGGCCAGACCTACTCAGTTTTTCCAACAATTTATGTTTTTGTTTCAGATTTCCAGCATCCGCAGTTCCTTGTTTTCTTTTTTTGTTTTAGTTAATAATGATTTTCCGTGCTAGCTTTCTTTAAATATCCTGCATTCACCCAAGGGATCATGTTATGATTTTAATAGACAATCACTGTTTATTTTTCATTTTCTGATTTTAGTAACTGAGAATTTCACGGACTGAATTGCTAAAAAGGCCGAATACTGACCTAAAGCGGCTTTTTAATCCACTGACCATGGAATGAGTGAAGTCCAAGTAACCCACTCAAAACAAATAAAACCAACTGCATTGAGATTACTATCCTATGTGAAATTGAAACCAGCTAACTGAATCAGCTTCAATGAATATTCATCTCTGGTTTAATCCATACTAGCATGATTAATTCACCTACTGGCAAAATGAAAGGCTACCTGCAGAATATTCAGTTTTGAAGCACATTGAATCAGACTCAAAATATACAAATGGACCTACAGCAACAGGTGCTTTGAATAACAAGACTGAGAAATAAATAAATGTGAACTATTAGCAAGAAGCTGGTAGTCCCTTTGTCTCCCTGTCTCTCTCAACCTTGACATCAGTATCTAGTGAAAACTATTTACAAAAAATGCAAGGATATCTGGAAACTTCACAGCTAATGAAGAAACAAGATAGTAATTATAACAACTTGCCTCAAGTTTAAAATCTCTCTTTTGGAAAAAATGAGCAGCTTATACTTCCATACCAACATTCGTTCCTTTTTGAACTTCTTACCTGTGTTTATATGTGCGTTGACGTTTTTTGTCAGGTTAATAGCTAATAAAATGTAGTTCGCGCAAGAAAGCTTTGGAATTAGTTTCTGCATTTTGATCCAGTTATCTAAGTTTAAATTGAAGTATGTTAGCTGTGTGCAAAGAAAAGAGATTAAAATATTTATTGTAACCAACCATTTGTGAGTTAAAAGAGGAGGACCTGTTCTATCTCCACACTTAACTGTAACAACTGTGAATTTATTCTTTCCTGGGATTTGGATATTGCTGGCAAAGCCCAGCATTTTTTGACCCAGCTCTAACTGTCCTTGAATTGAGTGGTTTGACAAGCTGTTTAAGAGAGTAGTTAAGAGTCAACCACAAATTTCTGTGGCTCTAAAGTCAAACGTAAGCGAGACTTTATAAAGCTCTAGTTAGGCCCCATTTAGAATACTGTGTCCAATTTTGGGCCCCACACCTCAGGAAGGACATACTGGCACTGGAGCGTGTCCAGCGGAGATTCACACGGATGATCCCTGGAATGGTAGGCCTAACATACGATGAACGGCTGAGGATCCTGGGATTGTATTCATTAGAGTTTAGAAGGTTGAGGGGAGATCTAATAGAAACTTACAAGATAATGCATGGCTTAGAAAGGGTGGACGCTGGGAAGTTGTTTCCGTTAGGTGGGGATACTAGGACACGTGGGCACAGCCTTAGAATTAGAGGGGGTCAATTTAGAATGGAAATGAGGAGACATTTCTTCAGCCAGAGAGTGGTGGGCCTGTGGAATTCATTGCCACGGCGCGCAGTGGAGGCCGAGACGTTGAATGTCTTCAAGGAAGAGATTGATAAATTCTTGATCTCGCAAGGAATCAAGGGCTACGGGGAGAGTGCGGGTAAGTGGAGTTGAAATGCCCATCAGCCATGATTAAATGGCAGAGTGGACTCGATGGGCCGAATGGCCTTACTTCCACTCCGATGTCTTATGGTCTTATGGTCTTATGCACTAGCTAAAGTTTGTAGATTTTGCGTCCTGAAGGAAAATGACATTAGTGAACAAGGTGTGCTTTTGTAACAATCTATAATTCCATGGACACAACCACTGAGACTAGCTTTCAATTCTAGATTTTCATAACTGGATTCAAATTCCATCAGCTGCTAGGTGGACTGTGAACCCATGCTTCCTGAACATTATTCTGGGCCTCTCAATTACTAATCCAATTCATTACTGCAGCATTATTGCTTCTAGTTGCTTTCCTGCCACCATGGTTAAATTGATGGGGCAGTAGATGCTGGTTTACCTTAACAATCTTTTCTGAACAGACTGTAGTGTTCTCCAGTCTCTGGCACACTCCTGAGTCTTACAAAGGCTAGAAAACTTTGGGTGCAGCCTCTACAATTTGAACTCTCAAATCCATCTGTATCCTCAGCTGCATCTTACCAGTTCTGATCCACTATCTTAGCACAGTTTTAGTAAATACAGCCCAATCCAATACATCCTCCTCATCAATTTCAAGTCCTTCAAGTGTTTGAATTGCCTCCTCTTTTACCATAACATGAGATAAAAGGATGCTAACACAGTCTCAATCATATTTACTTAGCCTATCTGTCCATGTCAACAGGAAATGCAAAGGAAGCAGCCTCAGTTTTTGTCTGCATGTTAACAATCCCTCTTCCGAAGCTACACTGGCCCTATTCCCCACCTCTTCTTCCATTACATCGGTGACTGTATTGGCGCCACCTCGTGCTCCCACAAGGAACTCGAACGGTTCATCCACTTCACTAACACCTTTCAACTCAACCTTAAGTTCACCTGGACCATCTCCGATACCTCGCTCTCCTTCCTGGACCTCTCTGTTTACAGCTCTGGCAACCACCTGGAAACCGATATCCATTTCAAGCCCACCAACTCCCACAGCTACCTAGAATACACCTCCTCTCACCCACCTTCCTACAAAAATGGCATCCCCTATTCCCAATTCCTTCGTCTCCGCCGCATCTGTTCCCGAGATGAGGCATTCCATTCCCGGACATCCCAGATGTCCTCGTTTTTCAAGGACCGCAAGTTTCCCTCCACAGTGGTAGAAAATGCCCTCGACCGCGTCTCTTACATTTCCCGCAACTCATCCCTCACGCCCCCTCCCCACAATAACAACCAAAACAGAATCCCCCTCATCCTCACGTACCACCCCACCAACCTCCGGATCCAATGCATCATTCTCTGGCACTTCCGCCATCTGCAATCTGACCCCACTACCAAAGATATTTTTCCCTCCCCACCCTTAACTGCTTTCCAGAGGGACCACCCTCTCCATGACTCCCTTGTCCGCTCCACACTCCCCACCAGCCCCACCACACCCGGCACTTTTCCCTGCAACCGCAGGAAGTGCTACACCTGCCCCTACACCTCCCCCATCACCCCCATCCCAGGCCCTAAGAAAATCTTCCACGTCAAACAGATATTCACCTGCACATCTGCTAATGTGGTATACTGTATCTGCTGTTCCCGATGCGGCCTCCTCTACATCAGGGAAACCAAGCGGAGGCTTGGGTACCGCTTTGCAGAACACCTGCGCTCGGTTCGCAACAAACAACTGCACCTCCCAGTCGCGAACCACTTCAACTCCCCCCACATTCCTCAGACGACATGTCCATCCTGGGCCTCTTCCAGTGCCACAACGATGCTACCCAAAGGTTACAGGAACAGCAACTCATATTTCACTTGGGAACCCTGCAGCCCAATGGTATCAATGTGGACTTCACGAGCTTCAAAATTTCCCCTCCCCCTGCCGCATCCCAAAACCAGCCCAGCTTGTCCCCGCCTCTCTAACCTGTCTATGCTCCCACCTACCCCCTCAACCCCCACCCCTATCTCCTCCCTATCAGCCTCATCCCCACCTCCGTCACCTGTCTGTCTTCCCTGGACTGGCCAGCCCCCACCCTAACTGCCCACCTACACTCACCTTTACTGGCTCCATCCCCGCCTCCTTGACTTGCCCATCTCCTCTCCACCTATCTGCTCCTTTATCCATCTTCCAACCTCCTCCCCTTCTCTATTTATTTCAGAATCCCCTTCCCCTCCCCCATTTCTGAAGAAGGGTCCAGACCCGAAACGTCAGCTTTCCTGCTCCTCTGATGCTGCTTGGCCTGGTGTGTTCATCCAGCCCCACACCTTGTTATCTCTGTTATAATTTCTACATGTGCTAACTCACAAGTGGCAAAGTTGTTGAACATATTGAAGAGATTTTTTTTTAACATGGTTGCAAATATATAAAGTTCCCATGTCCAACAGGGCTGCTTCGTCATCAGAGAGAGATGACCAGTGGTAGTTTAACCTGAGGGCCACCATGCCTCAGGCAAGAGGAGAGTCCTTTATGGCATCCTCAACTGGTGTAGGAATTGAACTCACACTACTGGTATCATGCTACATCACAAACTAGCCATCCAGCCCAATAAACTAATACATATTAAGACTAGTGAACTTGCCAACTGCCTAACAGTAATACCAGTGAATGACACAATCTGACTTAATTCTTGTATTATGCAGAATATTTACATCTCAGAAGGAAATTAGAATTTTTTTAACCTTAATTAAGCAGAAGTGCCCATCAATTGTCATCAACTATAATAAAAATTCCTTAAGTTTGTCTTGTATGATAAAATTCAGACACTTGAGGATTGTTTTATGCTCAATGTTATGCGATAATGAAACAAAGTTTTAACTAAGCCAGAGTTGCGTGAAATCTTTTAAGAGTGCTAAGTTGCACAGTTTAGCAATCATAATTACAAAAAGATACAAAACAGTGAAAAAAGGATTTTTAAAAAAGTCTAGTTTCACACAGCTAAATTTGATCATTTTTGTTTGCAACGTTGGATCTGTGAGATATGTCAATATCAAATTGCAATTTAGAGGTGTGTTATAGATATCTGTTATCATGTTTGTAGAAAATCAATCAAATAGTAGCCTAATTTTTAGCAGCTTCGTACACTGGCATCAGGGTGAAAAGTGAGTTCTGAGGTGACACTTGTGAGCAGAGGGGCCCACTCAGCAAATCTGCCAGAGTGTTGGGGCTCATATTTGGCCATGTGCAGTCCCATTATCCAATTAAAGATAGATGATGGGCCTCCAAGCTGCGATCCAATAACAAAGGCTAGCACCTCTGAATATGCAGCAACATTACCAGGAGAGTGGTCTTGATTGAGGTATGCAGGTGGTCTGGGGATTGTGGTAAGTGAAAAAAAAAATCAGCGGGCGGGGTTCAGTGGGGAAGCCCGACTCGGGGAAAGAGGGAATAGAGTTTTTAGAGCCATGGGTTGTTAATGTTGACCGTGGTTCCTTATTTAATGTAGTCTCCTCACTCTCTCCACACCACCCACCTACCACCCATCAGTTATATCTACGTGAATGTCCCATTTAGGGCTGTTGGCCTGCCCAATGGCGAAAATACACTCTGCCATGCTGCAATGTTGGCGAAGCAGTAAAATAGTAAATTATTTGATTATAGAAGTTGATTGCCCATTTCCTTTGGTTGAGCGGCATATCTGCTTTTAGTCCGGTTGTCAGTAAAATCTTCTTATAGTGGGATCACAACAGGCAAACTTACTCCCAAGCAATTTTCTCCCACTCTTCCACTCAGTCCCATGAGTACCAAACACGATACAGCTGTTAGGGATATCAAATTCTTACTCGGTTGAAATTCCAATATTATACACATGGCAGTCACAAAAATCCAGAACACAGGCGGCAATAATTTCCAAATCGTTGTCACAGTATCTGAGTTACAGCAAACTTTGTTTAAACCAACACCTTATTATCCAGCAATCTTGATAAACCAACAAAATATACACCTCAAATACCACGATCCACCGCAATGTCCGAAAATTTATGTAAATAAAGTATAACAGTAATGTATATATCCCCTGCATTACTTATTGTGTGTTTTAAAATTAATTTTAGGAGCTGTGTTGATTTTATGTAGATTGAGGGATGTTGGTGTCTCAAAGCTTCACTTAGTCAGGATTTATTGTGGTCATGTGTATCCTTTTGATTATCCAGAATATATGATCAACTGGCAGACTCCTGGTCACATAAATACCGGTTAATGAAACTTTTGCCGTATTAACATATTAACTACTTCCTTAATATTGTCCACAAAGAACTTTTCATTTGGTTTCATTGTACCTTTTTTGTTCCAAAAAGAACTATTTCTGACCGTATTAGTACTTTTCCCATGGCTGTCACACCAAGCCAGTATAACCTAGAGATTTTTATAAAGCTTTACACTCACGGCAATTCTTTTGTCATGCGGGTTTGTGCTCAAATCCATGGGTTTGGGTTCCGCATAGATTGGTTGAGGAGAAGACAAAGTCAAGAACTTTTTTCACTGGAGAGTAGGATGTTGAGGTTTATCGAAGTTTATAAAATCGTAAGTGTTATAGATAGGGTTATTGGTAGGTGTCTTTTCCCTAGGATGAGGGATTTCAAGACTAGGGGGTATATTTTTAAGGTGACAGGAGAGAGTTTTAAAAAAGACATGAGGGGCAATTTCTTTTTAATACAGAGGGTGGTTCACGTGTGGAATGAACTTCCTGAGGGAGTGTGGTTGCGGGCACAGTTACAAAATTTAAAAGACTCTTAGATGATAGATGAATAGGAGAGGTTTCAAGGGATATGGGCCAGGAGTTGGTAGGTGGGACTAGTTTAGTTTGACATTAGGTTTGGCATGGATTGGTTGGGCCAAAGGGTCTGTTTCAGTGCTTTAAGATTCTATGACTCTATAACTGTCTTTCGGCTTGGGCTTCTTTATAAACAAATTCAGAAATGGGTGACAAAACTCAGCAGGTCAGCTTAGCTTCTTCATAGCACTGACCCATACACATTAAGACTAAATACATGGTAATCCAAGATATACATTTTACTGTATATAGGTATACGATATACAGGTCACATTTTAATGTTACATCAAAGGCTATTCCACAAACTCTATCACTTAATTCTAATTCATCCACTTCACATTTCTCTGCATGCTTTTCTCTCTTTCTATCTGTTTCTTGCTCACTAACTACACTCATACTCAACATTTTATTGGGAGGTAGAAACAGCTCTGTGAGATCACTGCAGTGTTGCTCCAGTGTCCTGAAGTTCTTACACAGCAGCAGCAAAATTTTGGCATTTATTGGGCACAACATTCATACATAAAGGCATGAATAAATGTTGCTGGGACTCAAACATTTGCATGTGGCCAAATGGGCTCAGATTCTGAAAAACCACCAAAGGACCTGACTGGTTATAAAAGGTAAATGCTTCAAATATTGTTATGGTGTTACATGATGATATTTGCCTACAGGGAGTACTTAAAAGTAAGTAGATTCAAATTTATTTTCCACTCCTTAGAATGTGCCCATCGGGTGGTATTGTATTCAATGTTCTACTTGTATTAGACATTGCTGAGGACATGGTATAGGAGGATGATCAAGGTATGCATGTCAAAACACCTTTAAGGTTTTAGCAAAGATTTGTCCTGAGATGATGGGCGAGATTGTTGACTTGCTCGTTGAGCTGCCTCATTGAGCTGAGGTGAGAGATGTGTTAGAGATAGTCCAGGTGAACTTAAGGTTGGGGTGGAAGTGAACTTAAGGGTGTTGGTGAAGTGGATGAACTGTTCGAGCTCCTCATGGGAGCACGAGGCGCTGCCTCTCTCACCTTCCTGGACCTTTCCGTCTCCATCTCGGGTAACCACCTAGAAACCGATATCCATTTCAAGCCCACTGAGTCCCACAGCTACCTAGAATACACCTCCTCCCACCCACCTTCCTGCAAAAATGCCATCCCCCATTCCCAATTCCTTCGCCTCCGCCGCATCTGCTCCCAGGATGAGGCATTCCACTCCCGTACATCTCAGATGTCCTCGTTCTTCAAGGACCGCAACTTCCCCCCCGCAGTGGTCGAGAACGCCCTCGACCGTGTCTCCCGTATTTCCCGCAACTCATCCCTCACACCCCGTCCCCGCAACAACAACCAAAAAAGAATCCCCCTCGTCTTCACATACCACCCCACCAACCTCCGGATCCAACCCATCATCTTCCGACACTTCCGCCATCTGCAATCTGACCCCACCACCAAAGACATCTTTCCCTCCCCAACCTTGTCTGCTTTCCGGAGGGACCACTCTCTCCGGGACTCCCTTGTCCGCTCCACACTCCCCTCCAGCCCCACCACACCCGGCACGTTTCCCTGCAACTGCAGGAAGTGCTACACCTGCTCCCGCACCTCCTCCCTCACCCCCATCCCAGGGCCCAAGAAGACTTTACACATCAAGCAGATGTTCACCTGCACATCTGCCAATGTGGTATACTGCATCCGCTGTACCCGTTGTGGCCTCCTCTACATCAGGGAAACCAAGCGGAGGCTTGGGGACCGCTTTGCAGAACACCTGCACTCAGTTCGCAATAAACAACTGCACCTCCCAGTCACGAACCATTTCAACTCCCCCTCCCATTCCTCAGACGACATGTCCATCCTGGGCCTCCTGCAATGCCACAATGATGCCACCCGAAGGCTGCAGGAACAGCAACTCATATTCAGCTTGGGAACCCCGCAGCCCAATGGTACCAATGTGGATTTCACAAGCTTCAAAATCTCACCTCCCCCAACCGCATCCCAAAACCAGCCCAGCTCGTCCCTGCCTCCCTAACCTGTTCTTCCTCTCACCTATCCCCTCCTCCCACCTCAAACCGCACAACCATTTCCTACCTACTAACCTCATCGTGCCCCCTTGACCTGTCCGTCCTCCCTGGACTGACCTATCTCCTCCCTACCTCCCCACCTACACTCACCTTTACTGGCTCCATCCCCACCTCTTTGACTTGTCTGTCTCCTCTCCACCTATCCTCTCCTCTATCCATCTTCTATCCACCTCCCCCTCTCTCCCTATTTATTTCAGAACCCCCTTCCCCTCCCCCATTTCTGATGAAGGATCTCGGCCCGAAACGTCAAGCTTTCCTGCTCCTATGATGCTGCTTGGCCTGCTGTGTTCATCCAGCTCTACACCTTGTTATCCCGGATTCTCCAGCATCTGCAGTTCCCATTATCTCTGCTTAAATGTTACAACAGCTTTCAACTCGACCATCCCTTCAGTCCGTGAATTCCATACACCCATTACTCTCTGGATCAAAAGAACTGTCCTGAACTCTCCCCTTCACCTTCAATCTCTAACCTTAATTGCCCCTAGTCATTGACTCCCATCTTAATGAAAAAAGGGCCTTTCTAGTCACACTGTCTACGCCCCTCATAGCCTTATATACATCTATCAGGTTCCCTTTCTACCTCTACTGCTCCAAAGCAGATAGCCCCAGCCTATCCAACCTTTCCTCAGAGCTCAGACCCTTCAGCCCAGGGAGTGCCCTTATTAATCTCCTCTGCACCCTCTCTAATACAATCAAATCCTTTTTATAAGGTACTCCAGATGTAACGTAAAGAGCAATTTATACAGTTCCAGCATCACCTGCCCACTCTCATATTCTATGCCTTAGCTAATAAAGGCCTTCCCATATGTCTTCTTCATCACCTTATCTAACTGCCTTGCTACCTTCAGGGATCTGTGGATAGGCATAACAAGGTCCCTTTGATCTTCAGTAGTTTCCAGCTCCCTACTATTCACAGTGTAATCCCTTGCCTTGTTAGTCCTCTCCAGGTGTATTACCTCATACTTTTTCTAGTTGAATTCCATTTGCCACTGTTCTGTACTTCTGACCAGTCCCGTTGAAATCCTCCTGCAGTTTCTGTGTCCTCCTCACTGCTTACCACCAACCAATTTTGATATCATTCACAAACGTCTAGATTATCACTCTTACATTTAAGTTCAAATCATTAATATACACCACAAGCAGCAAGGGCCCAGAAACAAGCCTTGTAGAATCTACTAACAGGGTCTTTGGCTCTATTGCTCCATCGCTTTTATTAAACCCTTTATCCTCTTCTGACACAAGCTATGTAATTTACCAAAATTGCTATTCTGCTCCACAATCTTGAAGTCTTTCTTCGGGGCTTATGAACTTAGCTGATTTCTCTCTCCCTCTTTCATACAGTGTGCAGAAATTTGATTATTGTTGGAAAGTGCAATGCTTTTAATATGACAAATAAAGCAACATTCAATGGAGATTACCGGAGGGCATGCCAGGAGTAGCACCAGGCATACCTAACAATGTGGTGAAGCTATCAAAGAGGACAACTTGCACGCCAAACAGCGCAAGCAGCAAGTGATAGGCAACGCTAAGTGATCCCACAGCCAACGCAGCAGTTCTAAGCTCTGCAGTCCCGACACATCCACTTGTGAATGGTGCTGGACAATTAAACAATTCACTGGAGGAGGAGGCTCCACAAATATCCCCATCCTCAATGATGGAGGAACCCATCACATCAGTGCAAAAGGTAAGACTGAAGCGTTCGCAGCAATCTTCAGCCAGAAGTGCCAAGTGGATGATCCATCTTAGCCTCCTCCGTAAGATTCAGTGGCATTACCATCACTGACTCTCCCCACTATCAACATCCTTGAGGTTACTATTGACCAGAAACTCAACTGGACCTGCTGTAGAAACACAGTGGCTACAAAAGCAAGTCAGAGGCTCAGAATACCGTGGCAAGTAATTCACCTCCTGACTCCCCAAAGCCTGTCCACCATCTATAAGGCACTCGTCAGAAGTGTGAAGGAATATTCCCCATTTGCCTGGATAGGTGCAGCTCTAACAGCACTCAAGAAGCTTGACGCCATCCGGGACAAAGCAGCCCAGTTGATTGGCACCGCATTCACAGACACACACTCCCTCCACCACCGACGCTCAGTAGCAGCAGTGTGGACTATCTACAAGATGCACAGCAGAAATTCATCAAACAGCCTTAGACAGCACCTTTCAAACCTACGACCACTTCTATCATGTAAGAAAAGGACAGCAGATACATGGGAATGACACTACTCGCAAGTTCCCTTCCAAGCCACGCACCATCTTGACTCGGAAACATGTTGAAGTTCCTTCCCTGTTGCTGGATTAAAATCCTGGAATTCCCTCCGTGAGGGCATTGTGAGTCAACCTAGAGCATGTGGACTGCAACGGTTCAGGAAGACAGTTCACCACCATCTTCTCAAGGGCAACTAGACACAGGTAGTAAATGCTGGTCCAGCCAGCGATGTCCACATCCCATAAGTGAATAAAATTAAAATCATTTCTTTCAGGTCAGTAAGTACTTTAAAACACTGACAATGCAGAAGTAGTTCACTAAAACCAATGCACACGTTTCTGATTTATTTTTCTCTTCTTTTCCACTCCCCACTCATGCTGTTCTGCTTCCTGCAGGTTTAATTTGGATTCTTTTTTTCACTTTTCCTCAAGTTGGTCTTGTATTGCCAGGAGACCACTAAATTATCAGCATGTGTCATAGGTCACAAATTCCACCTATGACCTTCATAGGAAATTGGGAATGCAATCTGACAATATTTCTTGCCCTACTGCTGGGAAGAAACCTTTAGTCCAAAAGAAATCAGACCATGGAATCACTGGAACTGAAACAGCTTTGGATCTGCTGCTTTTTTCCTTCATGGTGTTGTTTTGATGCACAGTTCAACAAGACACTGCAATTTGAATGTTTGATATTGTTCTGGCTATTGTATGGCTTGTGCTTGTGTTATTCCTTCATTTCATTTCTATATATTTTGCTTTCAGTCTACTTCTGTGCCGATCACTCACACCTGATGGTCATAATTTTCTGCTTCCCCACTCAACATCTCACCTGGTCATTTTTAATGGAATGAAATGCTGACTGGCAAGAACAGAAGTGGTACACATTGTAATGTTGTCATCACTATTTTGCAAGTGTTAAAGTATAATTGAAACATTTTCTTTAAGGCATTGATTGCCACAACCAAGCTGTTGCAGTACAGTTATTTTCTCTTTATTCATTCATGAGATTAAGGGCAGGCAATGATTTAGTAATATTATCGCTAGACTATTAATCCAGAGATCCAGATAATGTCCTGGGCTCCTGGGTTTGAATCCCACTAAGGTAGATGGTGGAGATAATAGGAACTGCAGATGCTGGAGAATCCGAGATAACAAGGTGTGGAGCTGGATGAACACAGCAGGCCAAGCAGCATCATAGGAGCAGGAAAGCTTGACGTTTCGGGCCGAGATCCTTCATCAGAAATGGGGGAGGGGAAGAGGGTTCTGAAATAAATAGAGAGAGAGGTGGAGGCGGATAGAAGATGGATAGAGGCGAGTATAGGTGGCGAGGAGGCAGACAAGTCAAAAAGGTGGGGATGGAGCCAGTAAAGGTGAGTGTAGGTGGAGGGGTAGGGAGGAGATAGGTCAGTCCAGGAAGGACGGACAGGTCAAGGGGGCAGGATAGGTTAGTGGGTAGGAGATGTGGGTGCGGCTTGAGGTGGGAGGAGGGGATAGGTGAGAGGAAGAACAGGTTAGGGAGAAGGGGATGAGCTGGGCTGGTTTTGGGATGCGGTTGGGGGAGGTGAGATTTTGAAGCTTGTGAAATCCACATTGATGCCATTGGGCTGCAGGGTTCCCAGGCTGAATATGAGTTGCTGTTCCTGCAGCCTTCAGGTGGCATCGTTGTGGCATTGCAGGAGGCCCAGGATGGACATGTCGTCTGAGGAATGGGAGGGGGAGTTGAAATGGTTCATGACTGGGAGGTACAGTTGTTTGTTGTGAACTGAGCGCAGGTGTTCTGCAAAGCGGTCCCCAAGCCTCCGCTTGGTTTCCCCGATGTAGAGGAGGCCACAACGGGTACAGCAGATGCAGTATACCACATTGGCAGATGTGCAGGTGAACATCTGCTTGATGTGGAAAGTCTTCTTGGGGTCTGGGACTGGGGTGAGGGAGGAGGTGTGAGGGCAGGTGTAGCACTTCCTGCAGTTGCAGGGAAACGTGCCGGGTGTGGTGGGGCTGGAGGGGAGTGTGGAGCGGACAAGGGAGTCATGGAGGGAGTGGTCCCTCTGGAAAGCAGACAAGGTTGGGGAGGGAAAGATGTCTTTGGTGGTGGGGTCGGATTGCAGATGGCGGAAGTGTCGGAGGATGATGCGTTGGATCCGGAGGTTGGTGGGGTGGTACATGAGGACGAGGGGTATTCTTTTTTGGTTGAATTTGAATTTAATTGAAAAAACTGGAATTAAGAGTCTAATGATGACCATGAATCCATTGTTGGAAAACCCATCTGATTCAACAATGTCCTTTAGAAAGGGAAACTGTCATCCTTAACTGGTCTGCCCTACGTATGACTCCAGACCCACAGCAATGTGGTTGACTCCTAACTGCCCCCTGGGCAATTCGGGATGGACAATAAATGCTGGCCTCGTAAGTGACGACAACATGCCATAAATGAATTTTTTAAAATGTGGGTGCAACTAATTTATTGCACATTGCTAATTACACAGAGGGCAGTTAAGACTCAACCACATTTCTGTGGGTCTGGAATCACATATCGATTAGACCAAGTAAGGTTGGCAGATTTCTCTCCCTAAAGGATGTTGAATTGACAGTGGTTCAACCATCATCGCTATACTAGGATTCTAGTTCCAGACTTCTGATTGATTGAAATTTCACCATCTGCATCTACTCATCAACTGTGTTTATGCAATCTCAATCCATTAACAAAGGGTAAATCTAACCCAGATAATAATAACTTTATCAAACATTTTTTTTTAATCAGAATTGGTTAAGAAGTCTTCAATTGTGCTATCGAGCAACACCTCCTGAACAAAATTCTGGAATTCAATTCAGATTCCAGCAGAACTGCTTGACTCTGGACCTCATAACAGCCTTAAGCCAAAAATAAAATACAAGGGATGAATGCCAGGGCAAAGATGAGACATCACATATTTTTGTCAGAGCACCATTAATCTGAATATAGCACCAATAAACTGTAGCATATTAAGTCAATGAAATTAAGCAAGAATCCTGAAATAACTGAGTTGTGCCTGGCACAATTGATTTTTATTATGATTGTTGGAGGCCAGTAATCATAGTTCCAAGAAAACAGGCAATAATTGTTCCACGTGTTATCTTCTATCCAAATATCTCTTCATGATTCCTTCATCAGTGACCTCCTTTCAATCATAAATTCACAAGTATGATGTTCAACTCCATTCACAGCTTCTCCAATTAGGTGACCCGATCCTACAGATAATCTGGATAACATCCAGACTTCACCTGCCAAGTGACAGGTAGCATTTGGGTCATCCATGTGCAATGTCATAACCATCACAAACAATAGAAAGATAGCCATCTCACCGTCACAATCGACAGTATCACTGTCACTGAGCACTCTCAACGGTATCTAAGTGTTATCATTCACCAAACCCATATTTGGACCAGCTATATCAAAACCAATGCTACCAATGTTGGAGACAAGCTGAGTGCTTCGTATTAAGTGGTTGATCTGCTTGCACAAAAATCATCAAACCATGAATATGGTCAAAGTCAAGGATGAGTCAAAATCAAAGTTGTGAACGCTGCCCAGTCTATCACACAAACTAGCCTTCAATCCACTGATTCCATCTACACTTCCTGCTGCCTTGGAAAAGCAGCCAACATATTCAAAGACCCCTTCCACACCTGGTTACACTCTCTTCCACCCTGTCCATCCGGCAAAAGATACAGAAGTTTGAAAATGTGCCAACAGATTTAAGAACAGCTTCTTCCATGCTGTTATCAGACTTTTGAATGGACCTCTCACTTACTGAAATTGACTTTTTTTTGCACCTCCTCTGCAGCTGTAACACTATATTCTGCATGCAGTTCTGCTACCCTGATGTACTTATGTAAGGTATAATTTAGATTCACAGAGTCATAGAGCTGCACAGCACAAAAACAGACCCTTTGGTGCAACTCGTCCATGCCGACCAGACATCCCAAATTAATCTAGTCCCATTTGCCGGTATGTGTTTCATATCCCTCTAAACAGTTCCTTTTCATATACCCATCCAGATGGCTTTTAAACGTATCAGCCTCCACTACTTCCCCTGGCAGCTCATTCCATACACGCACCACCCTCTACATGAAAAAGTTGCCCCTTAGGTCCCTTTTAAATCTTTCCCCTCTCATCTTAAACCTATGCCCTCTAGTTTTGGACTCCCCACCCCAGGGAAAAGACCTTGTCTGTTCACCTTATCCACGCCCCTTATGATTTTATAAACCTCTGGAAGGTCACCTCTCAGCCTCCAACACTGCAGAGAAAATAGCTCCAGACAATTCAGCCTTTCCCTAAAGCTGAAACCTTCCAACCCTGGCAACATCTTTGTCAATCTTTTGTAAAGCCTTTCAAGTTTCAAGATTTGCCTGTATAGCATGCAAAATAATACTTTTCACTGTATCTCAGTACATGTGACGTTGATAAATCAAATCAAAGCATATGATAAAATGTTAACTTCACCTGAAGATAGCAGTAACAATAAGAATTTTTTAAAAAAACTGACAACTCTCCAGGATAGAACATTTACTTAATCAGTGCAAACATTATTGGAGTCATTATGCACCAGGCTCCAGCAGACTCCTCACTCATGATGGCTCAGTGGTTAGCACTGCTGCCTCACAGTATCAAGGACCCAGGCTTGATTCTACCCTTGGGCGACTGTCTGTGAGGAGTTTGCACGTCCTCCCTGTGTCTGTGTGGGTTTCTGCCAGGTACTCCGGTTTCCTCCCACTATCCAAAGATGTGCAAATTAGGTGGATTTGCCACGCTAAATTACCCACAGTGTTCAGGGATTTGAAGGTTAGGTGGCTCAGCCATGGAAAATGCAGGGTTATATGATAGGGGGATGCGTCTGGGTGGGATGATGTCCGGAGGGATGGTGTGGACTTTTGGGCTGAATGGCCTGTTTCCACACTGTGAGGATTCCATAACAAAAAAAAATGTAGCCTTCTGCCCCACCAGCACACTGAGGCTTCTGTATCTATTACCTACAGGATGCATCACAGTGATCTACAAAGATTTGTACAACAGTATCTCCTCCTAGCAATCTCCAACAGAAACAATAGGCAGTTTTCCCAAACCCTGAAAATCACAGGCAATGCAAGACAGTTGGGAAAATGCAGCATGAATGGCAGATTAGGATTCTCAATGTCCAAAAGAAAATGTCTAACTTTCCACATAAGATTTCAACAGCTTAATAAGAAGCTTTTTCATCAGTGGTGAGGGGCATATTTGGATTCATTAATATCTCAATGTTGCCTGATCTCAAATAATACAAAGAACTGCAAATGCTGGCATTCTGAAACAAAACAGAAATTTCTGGCTAATCTCAGTAGGGTCAGGTAGCGTCTGAGAAGAAAGAAAGAGTTAATGTCATTAGTCATGGAATGTTAACTCTGCTTCCTTCCCACATATGCAGGCAGACCTACTGAGCTTCACCAACAATTTCTATTTTTGTTACTTAATATCATCTGACTTATATACAGGTTGTTACTTTCCCAGGTAGTGGAAAGAAACTAAACAGTGACAATTCCCACCACGAAAGTCATGACTGGATATCTGGCTGCTGTATCTTCTCCACGCCTCTATCTTGTCCAGCATTTCCACCACCTCAGGACAACAATCACTCATACCCTTTGTCCATGCAGGTTGGCACCAGCAAAGTACCACATCATTAGGGAATATTTCTGACTCACTTATAATACTGTTCAGCACTTCGCTACTGCAAGCTCACTCTGCACACAGGGACAGACACCCAAATCATACACTGGAGCAGGGTCTCAGTTGCTTTCTTAGCATTCACTCCCTTTGTGCTTTCTTCAATGCTCACAGTATCTCTGCTTGCCCTGCCTTTTTGCACATTGGCGCCTCATTCAGAACTTACAGGCTCACAGTACTTCTGTCTTGCCCAGTATTTGACATGGATGCAAAGCCAGGCAATTTGTCATCTTTGCCAGCAAAGATCAGTGAAGGGGGCAGACATTTTGCTACGCAATACTGTATTATGTCAATGTGACATCCACACCATGTGCCTGCTGTGTATGTAGCAAACACGCTGCAAGTGCTTCAACTAAATGACGATGTTTCAAAGTCTACAGGAGTAGTCCTTCATCAAGTCAAGGGGGACAGTCATCAATCAGGGAATATTAACACAGTGGGTCAAGGGCAATGTCCAATCTCATTTCAGTGGCTTGGAGATGGTCGGTCTGCCATTTGGAATGTACAGGGTCAGCAGTCCTGTATCGTTACAGTCTAGGGAATGGGCCACAGTCAGTTCCACAGATCCTGTGTAACCACCCTGAGATTTAGTGGTCAGTTAGAGAACTGCAGGGATCAGTCAGGGTGTGTTCACTCATCAGTCAGTATTGCTCCATTTCTGCAGGGGTGTAAGCCCTATCAGTCTAACCTGCATTCCCTAATTAGGTTCCAGACATGGTGTGAAAATTTTCATAATCCACGGTGTGAGGTAACCATTATCTCATGTGCGATACTGCCTTACTAGGGTAAGGTGGGGTGCAAGAATGAGGGGTGAAGGCATTATTCTTAGTACACTTATAATTTCCTATTGCTTATATGCAACATGGCTTGTGCATCAGACATATGAATCAGGTAAAGGATCCATGTGAAGGTATCCCATTATCGTCCTTGTCAAAAGTCTCCATGAACCAACGCTTCAACCTTGATAGTTAAATGTCATTTTCTGCTGTGGATCCAAGCATGTAACCTGTTGTCGTCTCTGGACCCACTGCATAAAGTTGATAAGGAACAAAGTCCAGGATGAGCAGCATCATCCAGCAGATGGGAAACAGCCACAGATCTGAGATCCAGCTTGTATGTAATGCAATACTATTTTTCTGCTGGGCCATTGAGGGCCATGCAAAGTCTCCTCAACACTAAGTTCCCACGTTTGCTCAAGTCTGGGGGATTCTTGCAATACTGTACAAGGAACTGTGGATTTTTTTTTCATGCACAAAGCACATGACATCCAAGTACAAGTGGATTAAAGTTTAATCACTCACAGTTCCTTCACAGAGTAAGACCAGAAGACATAGGAGCAGAATTAGACCATTTGTGCCGCCGAGTCTGTTAATCCATTCAATCATGGCTGATATGTTTGCCAAGCTCATTCTCCTGCCTTCTCCCCATAATGCCTCTCCCCTTATGATCCAAGAACTTTGACAAGGTTCCACATAGCAAACTGGTTAGTACAGTTAGATCACATGGGATCCAGGGAGATCTAGCCAATTGGATACAAAATTGTCTTGATGATAGGAGACACAGAGTGGTAATGGAGAGTTGTTTTTGGACTGAAGAACTGTGAGCAGCAGTGTTCCTCAGGGATTACTGCTAGGTCCACTGTTACTTGTCATTTATATAAATGACTTATATAAACAAATATAGGAAACCTGGTGAGTGGGTTTGTGGATAACACCAAAATATGGTGGCATAGTGGACAGTGAAGTTGTCTAAGAGTACAATAGGATCTTGAAGAGTTGGGCCAATGGGCTGAGGAGTGGCAGATGGAGTTAAATTTAGATAAATGCAAATTGTTGCGTTTTGACACAGTTAATGGTTGGGTCCTGGGGAGTGTTGTTGAACAGAGAGACCTAGGAGTTCAGGTGCACAGTTCCTTCAAAGTGGTGTCACAAATAGAAAAAGTGGTTAAAAAGACATTTTGTACTCTTGCCTTCATTGCTCAGACCTTTGCGTATTGAAGTTGAGACATCATGAAGAGGTTGTACAGGGCACTGGTGAGGTCTCTTCTGGAGTACTGTGTGAAGTTCTAGTCACCCTGCTGCAGGAAGGATTTTACTAAATTAGAGAGGGTTCAGAAAAGATTTACCAGGAGGTTGCCAGGAATGGAGGATTTGAGTTATTAAATAGGCTGGGACATTTTTTTCCTGCAGCACAGAAGGCTGAGGAATGACCTTATAGAGGTTTTTAAAATTATGAGGGGCAGAGATAAGGTAAATTGCAAAGGTCATTTCCCTATGTTAGAGGGGTTCAAAACTAGAGGGCATAGGTTTAAGGTGAGAGGGAAAAGGTTTCAAAGGTTTTTCACAAAGAAGGTGGGTCATATGTGGAATGAACTGCCAAAATGATAGATGGCAGTAGAGTTAAACATTTAAAAGACATTTCGACAAGTTCATAAATAGGAATGGTTTACAGGGATATGAGCCAAACACAGGCAAATGGAATTCATTTAGTTTGGGAACCTAGTAGGCATGGATGAGATGGGCCAAAGGGTCTGTTTCTGTGCTGTATGGTTCCATGACTCTATGGCTCTAAAGATTTTTAGATACCATATTTAAGAATTAGACATCAATAGATTCCACAAATCGATAACCAACAACTCAAATACAATGGCTTTTATGAGTGTTACATCAAAATAGATAAATTCATCAGATTTAAGACATAAAAGGTACTGCAGATGCTGGAGAATCCGAGATAACAAGCATGGGGCTTGTTTCTTAGCCTTTTAGATTTGAAACACTTTGGAGCTGACATTACTTTACACCAGCAATGAAATCCAGAGGCCATAGTGAATCAGCATCCAGTCTTTCATTATTATTTAACCATCATATTTGTCCAATAATATATTGCCATAACTTTTAATTTCAAAGCAAATTAAATTGACAATCAAACTAGGAAATGAGTCTCCAAGTAGATTTTGGTTTCAACTATTGTTCTTTGAAATTCAGAGCAAAATGATTAGATTTAATGAAATCAACTGGTAAGATACCCTTTCATGCTGCTGTGGAAGTTCCATTTCAGTCAATTTCACTTTAAGGTTCCCACAAAACTATGCAATACTACCCAGCTCAGTTGGGTCACAAGACATGGAGCTAAACACACAAGATACAACTTATCATATCAAGTCATGCATCAGTCTGTTTATGAGTTCACATTTTCCATGTGGATATTCAAATTTTGGCAAACAAATAAACTCTATCATCAAAATTAAATCAGGCTGAAAGATCCTTTTTTTTAGAAATTTCCCCTCATAGACATAAAAAACCATTAACAATCAATTAGAATTTACAACTTAATTTGCTTGTGTTTGCTTTTATTCACTTTGGGACAGGTCACTGGCTGGGTTAGCATTTATTCCATCCCTAGTTGCCCTCAAAAAGGTGTGGTGAGCTGTCGTCTTGACAGCTGCAGTCCACATGCTGTCGGTTGACAGACAATGCACTTAGGGAGGAGATTCCAGGATCTTGACCCAGCAACAATGAAGGGGCTGCAACGTTTCCAAGGCATGATGGCAAGTGGCTTGGAGGGGAATCTGTCGGTGGTGGTGGCCCCATGTATCTGCTGTCCTTGTCCTTCTAGATGGAAGTGGTCATGGGTTGGAAGGGGTCTGTCTAAAGTTCTTTTAACAAATTTCTGCAATACATATTGTAGATAGAACACACTGCTGTTGCTGAGTGCTGATAGTGGAGGGAGTCGATGTTTGTGGATGTGGTGCCAATCAAACGTCTTGAGTGCTTTTGGAACTGCACTCATCCAGGAAAAGGGAGACTATTCCATCACGCTCCTGTCTTGTGCATTGTAGATGGTGGACAGGCTTTGGGAAGTCAGGAGGTGAGTCACTTAGCCTCTGACTCTATTCACAGAATGGTTAGCTCACACCTTGCTTAATGGGAACTTTTCTGATCTTCATATTATAAAAACATTATGAAAAAGTTGCATAGGCACTGGAGAAAAGACAAAAGAGATTTACAAGCATGTTGCCATAAGCAATGAAAGATGGAACAACTGAATTCTTTCCTTAAGAAAGTGATAATTGATGTGCGAACATGAAAGCAGTCTTTATGAGCGTGAATAATAGGTTATAGTCAGAGAAGATGTTTCTGCCTGAGGAGGAGACAAAAGTGAGGGCCACAATATAATGCACTCATCCATAAATCCAATAAAGGAATAAAGAGTAACTTATTTGCCCAGAGAATGGTTTCAAAGTGGAACTGCATACAATACAAAATAGCAGAGACAAGTAATTTAGGTGCAGTTGGTATAGGCTGTACCTGGATACACAAATAAGGAAGGAATGGAAGGAGATAGCAAGAATTGCAGATGCTGGAGTCAGAGTCGATACAGCGTGGAGCTGGAGGAAGGCCGGAGGTCAAGCAGCATCAGAGGAGCAGGAGAATCAACGTTTCAGGCCTGAACCCTTCATCAGGATAGCTGTATGGAACTAGATGAACAAAGAGGATGCTTATTATGGGGCATAAACACTGATTTAGGCCCTTTGGGCAAAATGACCATCTCTGTTCTTCAAAACTATATGACTCTGTAGTTTCAACACTGCCAGTGCTGATCTACGGCTAAAATGCCATCCATGCTACTTGTGCTCACTTCCTACTTGCACCATAGTCTATCTTGATAAAAGCATTAGCACAGACATTTGGAACATGTGTTAGGAACACAGACAGTAGGTACATTTTGAAGTAGGTCAGCATGCAACACTAAGTTGAAACTATCCTGCCATTCTGTGCCTCTTTGCTTGACCTAGTATTTTCTCTTGAACATGTACACCAGAACATTATAAGCTTCCCATGCTGCAAGATGCCATCAACAATGCCAATGTGTATTACAGATGCCACATCTTAATGGTGAGATATCATACAGATGGAGAAGTTACCAAGATCAGCACAACATGCTGGCGTATGCACGCAATGCTGGTAGCAATCATTCTACGCCAGTTTGTAGTCCAATCTTTCAGCCAATATATCTGGGAAGAGACAAAAACAGAAATTGCTGGAAAAGCTCAGGTCTGGCAGCATCCATAGAGAAATCAGTTAACATTTCAGGTCAAGTCAGGCAGCATGGTGGCTCAGTGGTTAGCACTGCTTCCTCACAGATCCAGGGACCTGGCTTCAATTCCATCTTCTAGCAATTGTCTGTGGAGTTTGCACGTTCTCCTCATGTTTGCATGGGTTTCCACCGGGTGCTCAGGTTTCCTCCCACAGTCCAAAGATGTGCACTTTAGGTGGATTGGCCATGCTAAATTACCCATTGTGTTCAGGGATGTATAGGTTAGGTGTATTAGCCAGGGGCAATGTAGGGTAACAGGGAAAGGATAGGGAGATGGGTCTGGGTGGGATGCTGTCTGGAGGGTTGGTGTGGACTTGTTGGGCCAAATGGCCTATTTCTATACTTCCTCAGAACTTTTCTGAAAAGAGTCACTTGATTTGAAATGCTAACTCTGATTTCTCTCCACAGATGCTGCCAGACCTGCCGAACTTTTCCAGCAATCTCTGTTTTTATTTCCGATTCACAGCATCTGCAACTCTTTCAGTTTTTACACCCGGGAAGAGAGTGGTTACTGGACAGCAACTGTAACAATGTCAGAGATAACAAGCATGGGGCTGGATGAACACAGCAGGTCAAGCAGCATCATAGGAGCAGGAAAACTTGACGTTTCGGGCCTAAACCCTTCATCAGAAAAGCATTGGTTCAAGACGCCAGTCCACAACTTATCCATGTATGAGCAACACAAGACCAGAAGGAACAGTAGGAGTAAGCTTGAGTAGATGTAACAAATTATGGGGGGCAGTCAAGGCAGAAGACCAAAATAGTAATACAGGAATTGAAGTTCACAGCATGCCAGAGAGAATAAATTTAAGGGTTTACTAACATTCAAGACGAGATATGACAATAACAAAAAGTCAAACCTAATGGCTATGTATATGAATACCCATAGCATACATCACAAAGTAAACAAACTGACATTACACAGTGAAGTAAATAAATATGATTTTATTGCCACTATGGAGACATGGCTACTAGGCCCTCAAATTTAAGGGGAATCGGATATTCAAGAAGAAAAGAAAGCAAGATAAAGATGGTGGAGCAGCACTCGTACTCAAGGGTGATCCTGGTGAAATAGTTAAAGATAAACTTGTTTCAGGAGATGAAGATACAAGTCCTTATGGATGGAGTTGAGAAATAGCAGGAGAAAGCAGTAACTAGGGGGGATGCTCTACAGGACTCTTAGCCAATGTAAGACAAAGTTTACAAAAAGACATATTGGCTGCTAGTAATAAAGGGCTGCAACAATGATCAGTGTCTTTAATCTACACATAGATGGGAAAAATCATATTCGCGTTGGTAACTCAGATGAAAAGTTCATAAAATGCATCTGAAATAGCTTCTTAAGGCAGTGTGTTTTGGAACCAAACTGAGAGCATGTTGTAGAAAAACAAAGTTGCTGGAAAAGCTCAGCAGGTCTGGCAGCATCTATGAAGAAAAAAACAGAGTTAATGTTTCGGGTCCGGTGGCCCTTCCTCAGAACATGTTGTGGTTGATTTGCTATTGTTCAATGTGACGGGATAAGCTAATAACCTCAGATAAAGACACCCCAGTTAGCAGTGACCGTAATATGATTGAATGTTATGATCTGTTTGAAAGTATGAAGAGCGGGTCTGAGACTAAACTTATAAAAGGACAACTATGTGGGTATGAAAGCTGAGCTATCTGAAGTATATTGGGGTACCTTGCTAGGGGATAGACCGGCATGAAAACAGTAACAGATATTTATGAGGATATTTCAGAATGCTCAAAATAAGCATATTCCTTCTATGAAGAAAACTTCTAAAGGCACCAGAAAAATAAGTAAACAATAGCATCAAACTTAAGAAAAATGTACATAGTTGTGATTGGGATGTGATGATCAAGCAGATTATAAAGAACAGCAGGGAATGATTTGATTTGATTTATTTATTGTCACGTGTATTTTGTTATAGAGTGAAGAGTGTAGTTAATCAGAAAAAGGAAACTGGCACACCTGGGGAAACTAGCAAATAATATGACAAAATAGAAAGCTTGTACAGTTTTCTAAAAAGGAAAAGGGTAAATAAAGTTAGTGCCTGCCCTCCAGAGAGTGAGAAGAAGAAGTTAATAGTAGATAATAAGAAAGTGGTGTAAGGAATTAATTCATTCTTTGCTTCTGTCTTAATTACATAGGATGCCAAAAACATTCCAGTGATAACTTAAACCATGGGGTGGAACGAAGAAATTTTGGTGAAATTACAATGGGGAGGTGATGGCCTAGTGCTTCATCGCTGGACTGTTAATCCAGAGACCCAGGTAATGTTCTGGGTACCTGGGTTCGAATCCAACCACAGCAGATGGTGGAATTTGAATTCAATAAAATATCTGGAATTAAGAGTCTAGTGATGACTGTGAATCCATTGTCGATTTTGGAAAAACCTATCTGGTTCACTAAGGCCCTTTAGGGCAGGAAACTGTCATCCTTACCTGGTCTGGCCTACATGTGACTCCAGACTCACAGCAATGTGGTTGACTCTCAACTGCCCCCTGGGTGATTAGGAATAGGCAATAAATGCTGCCTAGCCAGTGATGCTCTCATCCTATTAGTGAATAAAGGAATCAGTAAAGAAGTGATAATTAACAAAATGGTTATGCAGGTTCCGAGTTTTTCCAGCAATTTCTGATTTTGTTTCTGATTTTCAGCATCTGCAGTTCTTTGGAGACTGTAAGGACAGCAGATACTGGAAGCTAGAGTCAATAAAGCCACTCAAGGAACTGCAGATGTCAATAAATGTGGAGCTAGAAAAGCACAGCAGGTCAGACGCCATCCGAGGAGCAAGGAAGTCAACGTTTTGGGCCAAAACCCTTTGTCAGGCCCGAAACGTTGACGTCCCTGCTCCTCGGATGCTGTCTGACCTGCTGTGCTTTCCCAGCTCCACATTTATTGACATCTGCAGTTCCTTGAGTTTTTTTTTTGTATATCATACCATGCTCACAGTAGACATATCATTTTAGATGAAGTCCTAAACTTCTCCTGGCTTTTCAACTTTTCCTTCTCCTTACCATGCCAGGACAAATCCCCCAGTTCCCCTTTACAGTCATTCTATTCAATTCTTTGAGTATCCCTGACCAGCTTCTAAAAGCAATACAACCTCCCATGCTCGCTTCCCTTCATCCTTAAAACTGCACCCAAGTTGGCTAACAAAAAACATTATTTCATCCTTTCACAGAAACAGCAATTTCTGTTTTTGTCTCATTGTCTCTGTGTCCAGAAAGGTCAGCTGCCCCCTTTTTTTCGTCAAGGTGTGAAAACTGCCACTTGATTTTCTAAAGGTTTCAGCCTGAATCTCTTTCCCCACGACAACCAGATCATACAAGCCTGTCTCTACAAAGAGTATGACATGATCTCATCCCCTTTGTCTTAAAACATTATAGGTCTCTTTAATCTTATGAACTCTTACATTTGTAACAGCTGTAGGATATAGATTTGCATCTGTGACTGCTACACAACGAACTTGTGACATTGGACAAGTATCTATTGAAAACACATTGCTTCTTCTTAACATTGAACTAATATTCTACTTTTTGGGAAGGGAAGGACCACAAGAAAACAGATACGGAAAGAAAGGATGTCATTTTAACTTTCAAAAATGCAGGTTTGAGCCACTTAAGGAGTGAAATGTACAAAATCAGAAATACAAATCTAAATCACTTCAAACTCACCCAGTTCCAGTATTAATGGAGGCAGAGTGGAAGATGTATGATCCACCCACTCCCAAAAAGTGAGTTGCTCTCGAAAATTTTAATGTGACTCAGTCTGGGGTATTGTCTCAGTTTGGTCTCATCACAGCAGGTGGTGTAAAGGAGTGCTCCATGGAACAGGTAACTCTTTCCAACACTACCTGTAGGCCAAGTGGAGCAACAGGAGTAGTGTGTCTCAGTCCACAAAGGTAAATCTACAAATAATTTTTTAAAAAAAGTCATGCATAAAGAGCAGAAGAATGGCTCAGGGCAAAACAAGAAAATGATTAACTTTTGATAATCAAACAAGAATTATCTTTCAATGTATACAGTAAATAATTCTCAAGATGACAGATCAGTTCAGTTTATCTGAGGGCAATGAAATCTATCAGTTTGACAAAAAAAGGCAATGTAAAGGAATTTACTGCATATTTATAGTAGTAATAATGAGGTCCTTTTCAGCCACTTTTGGAATCAGAGGGCCATTAAAGACTGCAAAGGACCAATGAGGATGTCCACGGGGCAAATTCTCATGGCTATAGCATAAAAGTTTCAAATTGTTACTTTGTATCAATTTCAGGATTAAAGACAATGCTGAGTTACTTCTCCCTGGTCTAAAGGTGATGGTAAACTAAACATATAGCAATTGATGCAGAAGTAGACCCCAATTGAGTTCAGACTCACAGCAGTTTTGGCTGCTGGCCTTAATGACATCCAACTTAAGGGGCGGAAAAAAATAGGGCTGCAAAATATGAATCACTAACTCATGTATTTAACAGCTCCCTGAGATGTTCCCATGAGAAGGAGAGAGGCCCATGTGCTGCCTATATTCAAAAAGAGCAGTAAATCAGAATCAGGAAACTACAAATCCATTAGTTTAACTTCAGTTATAAGCAAGCTGCAAGTTTATATTAGAGATGTGTAATAATTTTAGAAAAGCAATAGCTTTTAGAGAGTTGCAACATTGTCTCCTTAAAAAAGCCTTCTATCATAACATCTAACTTTTCAATAAAAGGTATAAAATTACTGAAAATTGCAACATGTTCTGTGCATCTGAGTTTTCAAAGAGCCTTTGGTAAAATGCTACACAGAAGGCTATTACATGGGTTATGTCTTATAATAGGCAGAACTTAAGCTGAACAGCGAATTAGTTGCATGGACAAGAGCAGTTATTCATATTAACAGGGCCATTTACAAGTGGAGTCCAAAAGCAACCCGTCTGTTATCCGACTAACGACATGTTGAAGGCATAAGGGGAACTGACCACAATTTTGTACATGACAAAGATGTATGTGAGAGTAAAGATCTTATTCTGTTGGTGGAGCTAGATGCACTGGGGAGCTAGAGGCACCACTGTCTAGGAACAAAGGATTGTGCATTTTGGAAG
This sequence comes from Ginglymostoma cirratum, assembly GCA_024137785.1. Classification (NCBI taxonomy): domain Eukaryota; kingdom Metazoa; phylum Chordata; class Chondrichthyes; order Orectolobiformes; family Ginglymostomatidae; genus Ginglymostoma; species Ginglymostoma cirratum. Next base: position 7,879,428 of record JAHRHZ010000288.1, read on the forward strand.
GAGAGATTATAAACAACTATCCAACACTACAAAGTTGTACAGTAGCTGCTATTTTTGAAGGGCCGTGAATAGTGTCATTCGAGTTTTGCAAAGTCAATTAAATGTAAAACAAGTACAATCCTTACCTTATAGAAGGTCTTGCTCAGGGTTATCAAGAATACCATGTCCATTTTTGGACCCCTAACGTGGAAGCAGAATATTGAGGATCTGGAAAGTTGATAGCTCATTTAAGGTCCTTTAATTATCAGGACTGATTTAGAAAACTGGGACTTTTCCCTGTGAATAAGCAAAGTCTTTGAGATCTTCTAAATAATGAAGGGATTAGATTCATTCCAAGTAGAAGGGTCACTGCATTAGATGGCAGGGGAAGACAAACAGGCCTCAAAAACATCACAAAAACACGCCAGGAAGTAATGATTTCTTCAGAGCCAAAAACTGTGTAACATGTGTCGAGTGTAGGTTCACAGTTGCCACTTGAATTGATAGCTGGATGAGTCAAAGATATCTTGTTATAGAATGCAGGTGGTTGGAACTGGTGATATCTTGGAATTTGCTTCATTACTTTTGAGATTTGAAGGCGAATTTCAGTGAGTGTTCTCTCTTTTCTATGCTTCACCCAAGAGACTATATGATTATCAGAAGAAAGGGTAAGATGATATTGTGCACAAGTTGTGCATTAGCTCCGTCAGTATAGGATAAACTTAATAAACCAGTTACTGATTTCCTGTCATTTTTCATATATTCATAACTCATAATGCAAGAAGTGGACATGTCAGCTTGCATTCTCATGGACAATATTACTGTGCATTGGTCAGGCAACACAGCGCACAAGTAGATTTGTTTTTATATTTGCAGCATCTTTCACGGAAAAAAAATCCCAAGGCACTTCATAGGAGCATCATCAAATAAAATTGAGATACCAAGTCATTTAAGGAGAAAGTGAAAGCTTAGTTCAAGTGATAGATAAAAGGTGCATCTTAAAAGAGGGCTGAAATAAAGAGATGCAGAGGTTTAGGGACGGAATTCCACTGTGTAGGGTGTGGGCAGCTGAAAGCACAGCCACCAAAGGGAGAGCAATTAAAATCTGGGATACATAAGAGGCCAGAAGTGGAGAAGTGCAGAGCTTTCAGAGATTTTTAAGGTAGAAATAGCTAGACAGAGAAGAATGAATTAAACTAGAGGGATCTGAAAACAAGGATGCGAATTTGAGAACTAATGCAACCAGATTGCAATAGGTCAGAAAGCATAAGGACAAAAGCATTTTGGTGAATTGGGATACAAGTAGCAGAGTTTTGGATGAGCTCAAGCTGACACAGGGTGAAGATGAAAGCTTAGTCAAGACAGTTGTATTATAACCTAATCCAGAAGTAATAACAACATGGAACAGGGTTTTAACAGCAGGTAAATTGAGACAGTTCAGTATAAAAGGTGATCAAAGTGGGCAGTCCCCATGTTATCGCAGATATACAACTGACTGTTCTTATCTGAGTCAAATACAATACCACAATTCCAAGTGGTCTAGCTCAGCATCGGACAGTGTCAAGAAATAGAATGCAGTTAATGGCTAGGAAATAGATTCTATGGGAAGGACTGAAAACAATGGGTTATAGTCTTCCTATGAAGCATTGAGGAACCTAAGAAGTTGGTTCCCTTATCTGAGGCACTAAAATTTGGGGCATTGCTTAAATATAATTAGAACAAGTATGAGGACAAGTTTTTGTCGCCACAGATGGTCATTAGTCTATGGAATTCTGTTGCTCAGAAAATAATGAAAGTGTTGTCATTGACTATTTTTAAGGCTAAGTTAGATAGATTCTTGATTGGCAAGTGAGTTAATGGCTATCTTAGGTGGATAGGAAAACAGACTTGAGGACACAATCAGATCAACTAAGATCTTAATCAAGCAGCAGAGCATGCTGAATGAACGAAATAGATGTCTCAAGCTCCTAATTCATTTATTCATCTGTTGCTCTAGATGTCAGACAAAGAGCCTAATAAATCAGAAACAATTTAGTCTAACTTTATTAGTTTTTTTTTAAAACTAAAGGTTCCTTGATGTCACATTATCTTGAAATCAAATACAGTAAGTGTCATATTCCACTGGAACTTATTGCTTGTCAATATTTGGACAAAAGTGATAATGAAATCTGGAGCTGAGTGATTCTGGCAAAATACGAACAGGTATTGGTGAGCAAGAGTTGTTTAGTATGTGCCACTTGAACACACTGTTAATGGCACCTTGTATCACGAGAGAAGTGATGTTCAAGTAAAGTTAGATGCCGTAGGTATACATTTAGGACCTGAAGCATTTTCAGGTTAGATAAGTGAGGAATATCATGTAAATTAGAAGGGAAGAGCAATGGGGAACAAGGATAATTTTCTGTAATTTTTGTGGAATCATACAGTATAGACAAGCCCTTTCAGCCCATTGAACCTGCGCTGCCAAGAGGCGATGATAGCACAGTTGTATTATATATTATTAATCCAGAGAATAAGGAATAATCTGGATTCAAATCCTGACATGGTAGAATTTGAACTACGACTTTTTAAAAATCTGGAATTAAGAGACAAATGACGACCATGAAACCATTGCCAATTTTTTCACACACCCCACCTCCCACGCTCCATGCACCTCCCGCCCCCACCCCTGCAAAAAATGACCTGGTTGACTAATATCTTCTTGGGAAGGAAACTGCAGTCCTTATCTAAGATAACAAGCATGGGGCTGGATGAACACAGCAGGTCAAGCAGCATCATAGGAGCAGGAAAACTTGACGTTT
>JAHRHZ010000288.1:7882607-7971963 GCA_024137785.1 Ginglymostoma cirratum
TTGACCTGCTGTGTTCATCCAGCCCCATGCTTGTTATCTTGCAGTCCTTATCTAGTCTGGCCTACATGTGACTCTATCCCGCAGTGAAGTGGCTGATTCTCAACTGACCTCTGGGAAATCAGCACTGGGCAATAAAAAGTCATTATCCTATGAATGAATAAAATCTTGCACTAGGCCCATTGTCTTGAATACTATGACACCTCAAGCGCACATCCAGATACTTGTTAAAAGGTTGAGGTTGCTCAACTACACTCCCAGGCATTCCGACCCTTACTACCATTAGAGTGAAGCCATTTTTCTGCTATACCTCCTTCCCTTCACTTTATACGTGCACTCCTTGTTATTGACCCTTTAACTAAAGAGAACAGCTGCTTTCTATCCACCCAGTCCACAACCCTCATAATCTTATACACTTTTATCAGGGCCGCCTCAACTTTCTCTGCTCCAAAAAAAAACTCTTCGAGGTTATCCAGCCTTTCTTTGTCGCTAAAATACCGCACCCCAGGCAATATTTTGGTTAATCTCTTCTGTGCACCCTTAATTGTAATCACATCGTGCCATTGGTACAGAGACTAGAACTACAACATGTGTTCTTACAATCTATACCTTGACTGATAAAGGCAAATAGCTCACATGCCTTCATAACTACCCGATTAACCCCTCCTACTGCCTTCAGGGATCTGTGGACAAACATCCCAAGATTTTTCTGAGCTTCCTCGTGTCCCACCTCTCATTAAGTATTCTCTTGTCTTGTTAGTTCTCCCACCTCACAATTAATAAAGTTAAATTCCAACTGCAAAATAGAACCTCGTTATCATGAGAGGAATGATGTTGAACCAAAGCTGGATGTCGTCAGCACAGATCTGTATGCATCAATATTCAACTCAGTTGCAAGGGATAACAATGCAGTGGAAACTGTTTCTTAGCACCAATTATTTACACCTCTACAGCACTGCTCACCTCCCAGTATACCTTATTCTATTTTGCTGAACCGTTATCCATACCTTCTTCATCTCCATACTAAACCTCTTCAATGAAGTCCCAGCTACCCTCATGATCTCCATTCTCATATAAGCTTCAGATTTTTCAGAATCTCACCTAATACATTCAAACACTCAAAGAGTCATGTTCACTCATTACATCCATCTCACTGATCTTGAGGTTCTCAATACCAGCAGATTGAATTTACAATATCATCTTCGAAATCTCTCCACACCATCTCCCCTAGACATGAAACATTCTCCTGTGACTGTGGACTCTTGGGGATCTTCACTTTCTGCTCTTCATCGTTAGCAGAAGAAGCTGCAGGTGACTAAGGACTACTTAAATTGGTGTACTCAACATGGACTTGATACTTTCCTTTCAATAATCATTCAGTTGAGGCATACTCAGTTAATGAAACTTGCTTGACCATCATATTCTGTGGTAGACTTGAGTCCATAGCTTCCATCTGTGGGGCAGGGATGCTACTACTGCCACAAGACCTCCTATAAGACACAACATTGAAAACTGCTTAAAATTTTAAACAATAAGAGCTTTAATGTTTAGTCAGAAAAAGCTAGAAATACAAAGCTGATTAGTTAAATCTGAAGAAAAAGTTGGGTTGTCTTCCCTCATATCACTATCTTTCTCCTTACAGGTTGCTTTACACAGCAGTTTCAATGTTATTCTAAATTTAAAGAATTCCAAGGTAGGGTCACTCGAAACAAAATGTTAACTCTGATTTCTCTCCACAGATGCAGCCAGACTTACTGAGTTTTTCCAGTAATCACTATTTTTATTTCTGATTTACAGCATCCGAGTTCTTTTGATTTTTTTTAAAAATTGATATTTTCATTTCTTGTGTGCAGTTAATGCTTAAATCTGTATTGTTCGGTTTTATACTAGTTCAAAACAAACAATTACCCACATTTCTGTTTTATCTTCTATTAATTGGATCTATGGAAGTGATCCATGCAGTTACAATCTTCTAATGTGAAATTTGGAGGTTATTACAGCAGGTGATCCACTCAGCAACCTTTGGCAGCTGGTAAGAAATATACCAATCTGCTTGTCAGATGAGAATGAACAAACTCTTCATCTACAAGTTATTATGTCAGGAGTTTAAATACAGTACTTGGCCTACTCTCTTCCACCAAAAATTCTGACAAACTCATTCTTGGAATGAATACAGAAAAATAAATTTAAGAAGTATATAAATACAGCACGTTTACGTGCCACTTACTAAACAACTACCTGCTGACTAATGTCTGTTTGTATTTTGGCAGGATCATTCAGCTCCAGATCTCATTACAACCTTTGTTAAATATCGACAAGAAATAAATTCAAGAGGGGATGTGACAGTGACTGTACTTGACCTCAAGGTAATGCGGTATCAAGGAACCTTAGGAAAAAAAACAATAAATAAAACTAAAACTAATTGCTTCTGATTTATTAGACTGTTCGTCTGACATCTGGAATGACAGATGAACATGTGAGTTAAGGGGAATGAGGCTATTTAGTCCACTGAGCTTGCTCTGCCATTTGATCTTAGCTGATCTGGTTGTGTCCTCTACTCTTATTTTCCTATCCGCCTTTGGCAGCCTTTAACTCCCATGTCAATCAGGAATCTATGTAATGCAGCCTGAAAAGTATTCAATGAAAAAAAAATCCAACCCAAGTTATGGTTTGGCATAAGATCTGTCCCTTATGCCTACCTTACATTACTTTTGCTTTCAGGTGGTTCTTTCATAAATATCTCATTCCAAAATAAATTCACTAATTTTCAAACCACCTGTTTTATTTGTAACTTATTCAGATATCTTATAGTAAACTCCAGGGGGTGATTTTGTGGAAGCTGCTTCTCATATTATAATGATGTCAGTAGCAATGTGTCTTCTTGGAATCTAGAGTTGATTATCAGTAAAATAAATGACAACCTTAAGCACATCAAAGTACTGACAATACCGCTAGGATACATGTATTTCAAGGAATAATGTCTTGCATTTGGACAAAATGCAAGATCAGCTTTTGATGTTATTTCTGAACTGTCATACAAAGGACATTGATTCTCATCTGGTATTTCTAACAAAAGACTTTTTTCATTCTTATTCATGATATCAGAGTTAAACCATAAATGCAGCACAAATTATTCTGCAAAGAGTGGAAAAATTGGACGTGCAGTTCCAAATGACAGCTTTCAGGACAACACCAGCAAGCAGCAGAGATGGGTCAGCAGTGTAAATGTTTGGCAAGGAAGGATGGTGGCAGACAGCCTAAAAGAGAAAGGAGAAAATCACATTATAAATAGTTTTAATGATGTTTATGATTCTAAACTAAAAAGTATGGGATGAACAGAGTCAACAGTCTAGTCAGTCCATTAGTCGACAGCCTACCCTGTAACAAAGAATTCTTCTCCTAATAATTTTAATTGGAAAGTTAGTACGAACATAAGAAATGAATGGTCAGTGCAGAATGGCCACAATGCAGAATGCAGTACAGAAATTGAGATCAGGTAAAAGTAAGACTCTCTGGTAAGTAGTAGGCAAACAATACTTAACTGAAACTTAGTTTAACTTTTTCAGTTTTAATTTAACTTTTTGAATTCAACTTTGAATTTGTTAACACTTAATAGAAGCCGTCTTACATTGACAATGAACTGTCAACAGCTATTAAATAATGCCTTAACAGGCACTCAAATTAGAGGAGGACAAAGGAAGCATTTCAAAGACTCCCTGGAGGCTTCCCTCAAGAAATGCAACATAGATGTCAACACCTAGGAGATCCTCATTCAGAAGAAACCAACTTGAAGGAAACTCCTGTACAAAGGTACACAATTCTTCAAAAACACCTGTCAACAATAGGAAATACAGAAAAAGAACAGGAGAAAGGAATACCAATGAACTCAAGGCCAAGAAGCAATTCCAACTCCCAGAAGCACCTGCTAAATGTGTGGATGGAGAAGTGGCCCTAGAATCTGGCCCAGCAGCCAAATAATGACCCATAGAACCCACGACCCGTGACACAATTTCCAAGGTGGACAATCATACTCAGAAGTAACTAACTGTTGCCACTGTCGAATTTTTGTGAACTGAAAGATTAAGCCAATCACTGTAATGTGGGTTAAGTTGTATAAAAATAAACAATACATGTGGATTCACAGTGTGGTCGTTGCTTGCTCACATGTTTCGAAGCAGATTGCACTGCAAACTGAGTGAATGCAGAAGTTATTAATTTGGCACAGCAAGGCATAGGTGCTGATCTTTTTCCATCCAATACTTCTGTTGGTTCATCTTACAGATATCCACTAAATCCGATCGACCTATGATGTAAGTTAGATGAAGAAATTAATTGAATCATGATGATCAATATCCTAAGCATAAACAGAGTGCAAGAGAAAGCCCAAAACAGAGAACAGATTCATATGGAAGTCACTCATATATGTGGCGAATACAAAAGCAACATTAAAAAAAAGTGAAGGAATGGCATTAAAGGGCAACAGATTGGTGATTTTGGCTGTGGGTTTAACTAGGAAATTTAGTTTGTTTTTTCATAAGTGGAGGAATGGCATGGCATCTCATGCACATCCTGTGCCATGTGGAACTTCAAGATGTTTCTTGTGTCCTGGATAACTACATGAACAAGAAACATCATCATTTGGAGGAGCTGGAACTCCAATCTTCTGAATTGGAGCAGTGCATCCATAAGACTAACAGTGGCATAGAGCGATGTCCAGGAGGGGTTAACCCTTCATCTTAAATGTGTGCCAGAACGAGGGAACAGCTGACTGCTAGACAGGCAAAAAATATCAAGTATTGCAGGAGTCCCCTTAAGCGTATTACTTAGTTAGACTTAGAATCCCTACAGTATGGAAACAGGCTCTTCGGCCCAATAAGTCCACACCAACCCTCATAGCATCCCACCCAGACCCATCCCCCTATACCCCATCTAATCTACACATCCCTGAACACTACAGGCAATTCTGCATAGCCAATCCACCTAGCCTGCACACCTTTGGACTGTGGGAGGAAACCCATGCAGACATGGGGAGAATGTGCAAACTCCACATAGACACAGTCACCTGAGGGTGGAATCGAAGCTAGGCCTTCAGGTGCCGTGAGGCAGCAGTGCTAACTACTGAGCCACCATGCCGTGCCCACTCCCCTCCCCCGCCCCCCCCGCCATTCTCTAAACAATATTGGTTTCAGAAATGACTTCTATGGAAAGCCAAGTCTGCAAGACAAAGAAAGTGAATGCAGGGAACAAACAGGCCTGTCTGCACAGATGGAATCCTGCTTCCCTGATGCCACGGTCAAGGATATCAGCTGAAAATGAACAAATCTTTCTGAGAGAGTATGCAAACAATGAAAGATTTCGATAGCAATGACACACACAGAAACAGGAATGATACTGTGCAGGAAAATGTGGAGAACACTGAAACTGAATATATGGTTTCCCAAATGAGTAAAATAGTAAAGTGAGTAACCTCTATTTCACCTCAGTGCCACAGGCTCACGAATGCACAAATGCAGGGACAGTACCGATGACTGCATTGCTGAACAGATGATGTAAGAGAAGGGATGTAGGTTCCTAAGGCACTGGGCCCCATTCTGGGAGAGACGGAACTTGTACAAGCCACTCCACTTAATCTTTACAAGGCCGGGAGCAGCACTGTTGTAGAGAAGTTTGTTAGTGTTGCAGGGAATGGTTCAAACTAACTTAGCAAACAGATGGAAACCTGGGTATGGATTCAGAAGGCAGAGAAGCAAAGCTGACAACGGAAGGCAGAAAATTAGTAAGAAAATAAAGAATATCAAAGATTTAAAGACTGAAATTTGGCAACAAAGGAGCAATGCATTGAGTATTATATGTTTATTCAAGGAATCTAATGAACAAGACAAATGAGCTGAGGGCACAAGTATGGTAGCATTCCTATTTTTGTAACGTGACTTAAAGAAAGACAAGAGTGGCAGCCATTCCTTGCCATGGGGGTTTTCAGACGGGGTAGATGTAAAGATATAAAAGGAGGGCATCACAATAATAGTTAAAGAAACAGAGCTGTGAGGAAGGATGATATGCTGGAATTAAGAAAGGAGGCCAAATGGGATGAATTTAAGATCAAAAGAAAGATAATCACATTGGAGGGAGTATATTACAGATCTTTAAACACTCAAAAGGAAATTGTAGAGCAAGTATTCAGGCAAATTGCTGGGAAGCCCAAACAATAGGGCAGTTGTAGTGCAATGACTGTTAGCCAGGTGGACCTTGTAGAAGATGAGTTCCCTGATTGGGGCTGTTAACCTGGTCTAATTAGGGAGCCCTGACTGACAGATTAAAATTGGAGAGTTACCTGTTCTGCTCACTCAGAGAGCTAGCTCTGGGGATGCCGGACCAGTGTCAAATACAATGCACATGTAAATAAAGGGTGACTGGGTGATGGGATACCAGACTTGCGCAGAACTAGGTTTTAACAACAGGACATTATAAATTAGGTTAAAATCTGGAGGAAAGTTGCAGAGGGTGCAGAAATCTTAAAATGCCATCACAGGCCAGAATTTAACATAACCAGAGCATAGCAGAGGCAAACCCTCACTGGAATGTTAGAATCCTCGCTTCAATTTGGAAAACAGCCACCATCATTTTGTTTGCCTTTCAACACACCCACTTCAAAACAGCAACCCAACTCCCCACAATTCAGGAAGGCCATGAAACCTATGGAACTTGCTTGTGGTCACACAGAGTAAGAACCGAGTAGGCTACATGGCTTAGTGATAACTCCTTGCATTCTCTCCTCGAGGGTCCAGGCAGGTGGGAGGGTCCTGTTTTCTTGCAACCAATGGAGGAGATGTTCCCAGCGAACCAAGCAAGCCAAGGTGCAGGTAGCAGAAGAGGCCAGCAGTCTGCATCATCAGAAGCAGAATCCAATTTCACACAGGGTCAATGATTTTCCACACCTTTTGTTAGTCAGTTATTTTTGAAGGTTTTATCTTCAAAACTGAATTAGAAGCAGATTCTTCCTTGATATTTGCCAGATAAGGCACAATTTTTGACTCAAATGCCATTACTGAGGATTGGATGCAATACTGAATATTAGTGATATTCTTGAGATAGGGTCTTTGAAACAGTCCTTCAGGAAAATTACCATCGTCAAAGTCCCCACTACCCTAAAGAATTTCATCCCAGGTTGGATCAAAACTTTGATGCTGCTCAAAGGTGTTACCAGCTGTAATACAGTCAGACTGAGGAATATCAGTGCAGCTTGTTCCATCAAGTGCTCCTCTTCTTCACTGCCTATACCTGCAAGGTAAAAATCTTTTTCAGTACTGAACGAACTCACAAGACCCCAATGCTTTGCAGTTAAAGACTTCCAGCAAATTGATTAGGAATTCAGTCTGGCCTTTTCAAAGTCTTCTTCTTGCCAATAACTTCTAAATCTGACCACTGAAATGAAAACCTAAAGAACTGCACATGCTGTAAATCAGGTACAAAAACATAAGTTGCCAGAAAAGCTCAGCAGATCTGGCAGCATCTGTGAAGAAAACATCAAAGTTAACGTTTCGGTCGGGTCCGGTGACCTTTCCTCAGAAAGGAGTTACCAGACCCAAAACATTAACTCTGACATTTTCTTCACAGATGCTGCCAGGTCTGCTGAGATTTTCCAGCAACTTCTATTTTTGTTTGCGACCACTGAAATATTTGGTATCCCCCATATAATTGGCTGGTGCTTGGAATGTTGCCTTTTTGGAAGATAGACAAGTTCCACATTCCACTGGATAGCAATTCCAGGTTGCACAGTACAACTATCCACAATGATTCCGAGATAAAATTTTGCGTTCGGATATCATAGATTCTCTACAACATTTACAGAAGTCAAAAATCTTCAGTTGAAAGAATGAACAGTGCCTCCTGGAAGCAGCAAGTGTTTTAGAAAATGGGTAATTGCTCACTTTAACTCCTCAGATCCATCCATCCACATTGATATCCAGACAAGTCATACATTTCTTGCACTGTTTTCCACTCACACACTTCCTCTGCAAAAGCTGTATGTTAAATATGGCACTAAGTTGCATAAAACTCTTCCTTCATTGAAGTTACACATATAACAAGATCAGTACATTTCAATTACTGTCGGTAGAGTTGATGGAAACTATTCTTTTTTAGGTAATTTTAGGGTTCATTCCCCTGATGTGACTCAATTGTAACATAAACTTTTTCCACTTCCTGATCCATTCTGTTGGCTTTAATGATGTCATTATATCTGATTTCTTCTGCAGTTTTGATGTACCTTTCCACTTAAATATGTTCTCTTCTGTGGCGATTCTTAATTGCACACTGCTAGGAATCATTCAACAAATTCTACAATTCTATGTGACTGTATTTAGGACCCCAATCTTCTGATGAGTAGAAATCACCATCATCGAGCTCTTTTTTCTGCACTATGACTGAGCTCCACATTGGCTCTTCTGATGTTGGCTCCTTCAAATTGCAGAATGGAGAGGAAATCAAACGACTTTCTTGTAGCATGGGACCAACCAATGGGGAAGACAAGCCATACAACATCAGCTGCTATGTCCTGGTAAGTGTTCACGAATGAGTGTTTTAGTGAATGAGCAACTCTAAAGTGAGTGGTTGAAGTAATGAGTTAATGTGTAGGTGTGTAAATGGGTAAGCTGGGTAAACTAAGTAGGTAAGTTGATGGGTGCTTATGGACAGTGAGTAGAAGTCATGACTTAACTGGGAACAGTGTCCTTACAATCATGTCCCACTGTTTCGCAAGCTGTCACAAAATGGATCAGATTACAATGAAACCACTGAAATGTCCAATTGCTTGGAGTTGACTGCAATTTAACACAAAAGCAATTCACACCAAGTTTCCTCATTTATGGAAAATAACTCATTTATCATAGAATCCCTACAGTGTGGAAACAGGTCCTTCAGCCCAACAAGTCCACACCGAACCTCAGTGCATCCCACCCAGACCCATTCCCCTATAACACACCTAATCTACACATCCCTGAACACTTCTGGCAATTTAGCACGATCAATCCACCGAGCCTGCACATCTTTGGACTGTGGGAGGAAACCAGAGCACCCAGAGGAAACCCATGCAGACATGGGGAGAATGAGCAAACTCCACACAGACAGTTGCCCAAGGGTGGAATTGAACCCAGGTCCCTGGTGCTGTGAGACAGCAGTGCTAACCACTGAGCCACCATGCCGCCCACTATTTAGTGTAACACAATAAACTTTAGCAATTGGCATAGACAGGAAAAGAATTTTAATCTACTACTTTGTGACTTAAACTGTAACTCTTTAGAAACGCCAAACACATGCACACACATTCATAGAATCATAGAATACCTACAGTGCGGAAACAGGCCATTCAGCCTGAGTCCATACTGACCCTCCGAAGAGCATTCCAGCCGGACCTAAACCCCCTACCCCATCCCTGTAACCCTGCACTTTCCATGGCCAATCCACCTAACCTGCACATCTTTGGACTGTGGGAGGAAAGTGGAGCTCCCAGAGGAAACCAATGCAGAGGTTAGGACAGATAAAAGATTGACGGTTGGATGTATATTATGGGTGGAATAAAACATACATCCAGGTTAGCAGACTTTGAGAATGTTCCACGGGCAGGCTGACTCTCGTGAAGAGTTAGTCCTTGCCATTGCAATGTATCTCCTCTTTAATACATGAGCCCTGAAGAGTGAAGTGACATTGGGAAGTATATTGCCTGGAAAAGCCAATTGATTGCATATTCTACTTTTCCCTGGTGAGAGTGAAGCGAATAACTTTCGCTTCTCTGCTTTACAAGGCTTCTCTCAGCACCCAGATCCAATCGTGCAGGGAGATATTAGGACTATCATCTGTTCTGGTTGGGAAGGATCACTGATGTAGATTTTTTTTAAACTTTCACTAGCAGCACCGTTTTCACTTTGCTGTGCAGGAGCAGGTCCAGTTGTAGAAGTGGTACAAGTCAGCCACCATATCCTTCATGAAATAAGGCTGCCTCAGACACTACTCTTGGCTGAGATGAAGTACACTATGTGCTCTAAAGATTATTGGGGGCGGCGGTGGGAGTAAGGTTTTCGACTGAAAGCCTTCCTCTCACTCCTCCCTTGACTCTACCTCCAAGTGATGCTGAAAAACAAGAAGAAATGCAATTATGACCACACCACTGAATGCAGACCCCTGACATTCTGAGAGAAGAAATCTCTCCTGATCTCCATCGTAAATGGGAGGTCCCAAATTTCTCCCGCAAAAGGGCAAACATCTTTTCGGCCTACGTCCACTGAAGTTCCCTGAGGAATCTATTCATTTCAATTAGATTACTGTTCCCTAATATCTTTCAACTCATCCGATCTTTCTGTCTAAGTCCACTGCCACTTCCATTAAATTCAGGAATTTCCCGAATAACAGAGAACAGTGTTTCTAACTCATCTCTGCAGAAGCAAAAGAAAGTCAAAAGCATGTCACCTGAAAAATGATTGCTGATCCCTTTAAATAATACAAGTGAGGTTAGGGCCCTTCGTTCAACTGAATGCATGCTCAGCTGGGATCCAAGGAAGGGCAAGGTCCAAGATGGCGGATTGGGTGCCAAATCAGCCATTAAACACTGTTTGACATTTCAGTTCACTGGCTGAGAACATGGCACAGTGGTCGTGTCCTTGCCTCTGAGATGAAAGGTTCAGATTAGTAGGTTAGTTCAAGTGTTGTATTACAACTAGAGAGAAGTAAGTCAGTCAACATTTTTAATGCAGCATTATGTAAAAAGGTGAATTTTATGACTAAAATGCTCGAAGTCTTCTTGCCACTGTACAATCTCACTGTTGTAAGATTGTATCTTACAACAGATACAATCTATCTGTTGTAAGTAGATATATGTATCAAACTGCTTTAAATTTCCCATCATGCTTAATTGGATTTTCTTCATTAGAGGCTAGTTTAAACTGTTATTACTGGGATGAAGAGGCATTGCTTTGCTCACTCTGCTGAGAAAAATCTGACAGATCAGGGAAATCAAAAACACAACATTGTATTAAAATAACAAGGTGTGGAGCTGGATGAACACAGCAGGCCAGGCAGCATCAGAGGAGCAGGAAAGCTGACGTTTTGGGTCTGGACGCTTCTGGGAAAGGCCCCATCATACTGAAAGCCAGCTCCATCCCACTTTGACAGTGGTTCCCTATTGTGGGCACCTGAAAGATGTGAGGGGAAGGGTTAAAAGGATGGGGAGTAGGGATCAAAAGCGTGGAGACCAGAGAAGCACTCATGCTTTCTCTGCCTTATGAGGTGGGATTATACAAATTAAACTGTTTGCTCTGAAATTTAGTAGGTTAAAGGTGATCTGGTTGAAGTCTTCAAGATATTAACAGGAAAGCATTGGGTACATAATCTATTTCCATTGATTGGGGTTTCTAGAAATAGAGACATAGTCTGAGAATAATGGCCAGACCATTCAAGAGAGATGTTAGGAAGCAATTCTACACACAAAGGGCGAGGGATATTTGGAACTTGCTTGCACAAACATCAGTGGATGCAGGGTCAGTTGTTAATTTTCAATCTGAGATGGATATATTCTTGTTAAGTTAAAAGGTATTAAGGAATATGGACCAAAGGCAGGTGTACAGAGTTAGCCACAGTTCAGCCATGATCTCATTGAATGGTATGAATGGTAGGACAAGTTCAAGGAGCTGAACAGCCTACTTCTGTTACAATGTTCCTGACACTATATTTAGCTATTAAGGTAAAATTCATCCTTACCTTTAGATTTGCTCAAACATTTAAACATTGAAATAACTAAAGGGTATTGACATAGTGTTTCAGATAATGGGGTCAGATCAAACCACTAAACATCCAAATAAATTGAGAAAGCAGGGAATGAGTTTAGAAGTTTTAATGTCTCTATATCATACAGGACTCTGGTGATGGTAAAAAAAAAACTGATTCTTTGCTGTACAACAAGAAAGCACTACAACAGATTTCTAATTGTTCTGGGGCATGATTAACACTTCTGCTTGTGTTCACAAAAGCAGTGGAAAAGAATAAGGACATAGTATAAAGGTGAAAAAAAATGTGAGCATACTTTTCTAATCTTACATGGATAATGTTGGTCATCAGATGTTGCTGTAAAATTAATGGTGAAGCTAATGATGGTTGATGTTACTTATGTATAGATAGCCTCTCTGGTGAGGCAGATATTTAAATGTCAATATCTAAAGTTGTTGTTGCATTACTTCAACAACAGATTAGTAAAAATGGCATTTCATTGTGAACCTTACCTTTGAGATGCAGTGAATGTTGTGATGTTGTACTTATACAGTGGATATATACAAAACACCAAAGAAAATTAAGTTTTGTTGCTAAAAGCATAAGTGCTCTTTTAACAACATGTCTGGCACTGAAAATTAAATTTATAAGTGCAAACTTAGTTTTTAAGATACTAATTGCTGTAGAAATTTATCAAAATTTCACTTTTAAAGTAGTTTTAATTTTCCTTATTTTTTTTTGTTCCACTCCTTCTTTCCCTCTCCATATCTATTTCTTTAGCTGATTTTACATCGACTTTGACCACTCAAATTTGCACTTTCTTTCAAGTGTTCTGTTGTTTGTTTCGTAATCCTTCAATCTGACTAATTAGGAAGATACATGGTTGATCATCTTTCATTCAGGTCCCAATAGTTTTGTTTCCCACGTTGTGCTCAGGTTTTCAGCAATCTGATGTCCAAAATATTCTGTGCTGAGGACTGCAAAGGCAAATCTACCTAATCGTGCTTAATGTCCTATTTCAGCAGAATCTAGCCCAAATCTGTAATGCTGAGGAGGACTTTGTTGGCCAGCAGCAGCAGCAATCAGGCAATTGCAAGGCAAGAATAAACTGAGCCAGAAACAAATCCATATATCCCAGAACAAATAGGATGGAAACAGTGGAAGGGTCACTCGACCTGAAACATTAACTCTGACTTCTCTCCACAGATGCTGCCAGACCTGCTGAGCTTTTCCGGTAATCTCTATTTTTGTTTCTGATTTACAGCAGTTCTTTCAGTTTTTATTTCATACATGCTCTATTTTTTTCTCAGTGATATTCATTAATCCCATCCTCGTTGCAGTAATGCCCTACTGGACTACGATAATATTTCTAATTGTTAGATTATACTTTCTGTTGGTCAAGATGCAATGGAGCACTAACCTATGAACAAATTTACACTCATTTCTCAAGCAAATGGGTGTCAATAATTTCCCTCATGCTCCTTCACAGCTATAGAGAGAGTTTCATTTTTGTATTTATTTAAAATTTATTATGCAAAAGATATGCAACACATACACATCAAAACAGAGTATTGAAACATTTGTATGTGGGACAATTTACATAGCCTAAAAGTTTAAAATTGGAAAGAATCTGCCTTTTTAAAAAATTTTTCCAGAACTTGTAGAATTGATCGTTCAACAAGCCAGAGTGAGACTTGTAATTTTCTTATTCTGATTAATGGTGTTGAATTCAAAAATTAAAATATATTAATCCAGACCCATGCTTTTAATTTAATGGCTATTATCATTAATACGTATATATTTCACTCCATTTCTATTGTCTCCAATTAAACTCTCTTTTTCTTGTTTTAACCATTTTGTCTCCACCCCTGTAATGTATGGTAGGTGAGAACATAAAAGTGTTATCACTAATGCAAACTATTACATACTTTGTTAACTCCTATCGGATAAATGTCAAACACAAGATAACAGAGTCAAAATTAAAGTAATGCCATGCTTTGCTAATTTTAATAGCGTTAGCTGAATGAAACATTTTGACTGATTGCCTATGTGCAATAACAAATCCAAGATAACTTGCTGAAATATGTTGGAGATAATCAAATTTGCTTTATGTGCTGTGTAAAAAAAAAACTTTCACGGGCTAAAAGCACACAAACTTTCACTTTCAGGGTTCCAAAATGCAGCAAACATAATAATTAAAATAAATGTAGTTTTGATTATACTTCTGTAGTCCTTTGAAGCACAGCATCTTGCACATACCAGACACAAGGCTGCCAACTGTGCAATAAAATATTACACCATAAGTAAAGCTGACCACAAGCATTAGGCAATATTGTGTTCACAAGCATCTCTTTCTTTCAATGTTTTTGTGGGTCAAAAAAATCTGTAATATTAGATTTTCATGTTTCCACAAACCAAAACTATGCTTTGAAATATCAATAAACTTAACAATGTACAAGTACACTTGACAAAATTCCTCTTCTTTCCAACACATATTGAACATCTCTTATGCATGTTCATTTTTCAGCGCACAAAATCTACTTATTTCCATATATGCTGTGCTACCCTTATAATGACAGTTTTCAACAACTTGGAAACAATGTAGGGGACACACCACAGCCAAATGTTAACATAAACTGCTTGCAATTTTGACCATATAATTCACAAGTACTACAGCCCAAGTAATTTATTTCCAAACAACCACAGCTACTAACTTGCACTACATATACATGATTTCATATTTTAAAATCCCTCTTTCACAGAGATTGGGTAAATATGTTTTGCTTCGTAATTTTGAAGTGTATGAATACAAAGTGGCATAACTGATTGTATTTTGTTATGTGATTAAAATCTGGAAGAAAATACATTAGAAGCAAATAATTGAAAGGGTAATAATACAAAATAACAGAGTTTTTGAACCGAACAGGACATAGTTAAAAAAGAAAAGAGATGTTGCTCAATTTAATGAAACTTTTCATGCACTGATTCTACAGAAACATGAAGGGTTACATGCGAGCTATTAGCATATTTCAAGCAAATATTGTGTACACTTTGTGAAACAGCACAACTTAGAAGATGTAAATTCACTGGAGTTGGAGGGGGCACTAATAGAAGCCTAAAACATTTGAACAGGACTCGAAACAGTAAACCAGGAAGGGTGTTCCCAATGAAAGGGAGACCAGGCTACTGTCATCTGACATTACGACAGAGGTAGCACTTCAAATGTATTTCACTGGTTGGAAAGAACTTTGGAACAACATAAAGTTGTGAAAGATGCTATAAAAATACGATGCTTCTTTCTTAGTCATTTGAATAGCACCACAAACACCACAAGCTTCACCACTATTGATATCTTGCATTTACGGCTATGTATTGTGGCCTACAGGCACATATTTTAAGCACAAAAACTAAAGAATTAAGGTTCTGATCATTGATATGGGGAAATTGTTTCTAATGACAGGAGGGTCAGTCAACAAATGATACAAACTTAAAAACAGGTAAAAGAACCTGGAATAAAATGAATAGAACTTTTTCTTAAATACAGCAAGTTGTTCTGATCTAGAATGTGCAACCTGAAATTCTCGTGGAAACAAATTCAACAGTAACTTTCAAAACATATCTTATGAGAAAACACTCACAGGAGTATAAGGAAAGGAAAAGGGCATTGGCACTAATTTGGTTGCTGTTGAGATTTTTGGATGTTTGATAAGAGTAACAGTGCAGAAGCTATCTTGCAAATATTACAAAGTTAAAAATAATTAATGAACATGTTACATTTTAAATTGTTTCTTGGGCTCATTTTTATCATTTGCAATCACAGTACAGCCAGTGTAATGTTGTGAGAATACCTGCTGCCAAAACAAAATCAATATTGAAGTTGGTTGGCTTGAATTATACTACATTGTTAGTACTAGACTCTTAGATATTTGATGTTTCCAAGCAGGAAACAATTTTGTTATCTTCTCAGCATGAAATATAAACTTGTATATGATACGTACTACATGATGAAGATATGAATATTAAAGCATTTTTGGAAATTCTGAGTCATGACAAATGCTAGAAAATGCAACTTTTTTCTTTGATATCATCCATAATCAGAATAAAAGTCCCTTTCCATGGAGTAATGGAGTTACACAATCTCCTGCAAAAGTGATGCAGCATTGCATGGCATATATGTCCAGTCAATGGCAATCTGCATCCACTACTTCACATTCATTTCAATGCCCATTAACACAGATCTAAATGCTCCTCAAACTGACTGCACTGACACAAGTTTATTGCTCTGACACCAGTGCTGGCTTTTTCTTGGTGATCCTTAGAATGATGAGGGTGTTCACCACACAATCCCAGAGCAAGCAAGAGGGATAGACAGAGATGGAAAGAGTAAAAGAAGGAGAAAGGTGTTAACAGACAGAAGTGAAGTCGGTGGAAGGTAAAGAAGTTGGAAAAGAACAATCAAAAGGCTTATGGAAAATCCACACTTAGCTCACAAGATCCACTAAAAATTAAATGTGTATCCAAGTTGGAGGTAAATAAGTAATCTGCAAGTAAGACAGCTTGCTTCTACAAAACATGACAAAAGAAAATTCAATAATAAATGTATAAAGCACTTTGAAACAGCACATAAGTATGTTAAATGTCCAGTGTATAGCCAGGCAATGGGTCCAATTTGTCTATATGCAGGACAAGCCTTCCTCTCAAATACTAGACTTCAATTCCAACAACTCATTTCTTACACATTCACATGAGTATCTAGCTTCCTTTTGGTTGTAATAAGCCACATCCAAGTGGCTCTGGGGAAGCAGTGGTAAGTGTCCTCACCTTTTGAGCGAGATAGGACTGAATTCAAGGCCCACCTACTCCAGATTGTGTGAAGGCACCTGGGTACAAGATGATTATCTAAGCGAGCATCCACATTGTAGGCAAGGCTTCACTTGGCAATGAAGTTTATACTCCTCCTACCTCAAGGGTCTTTCTGGAAGCCAATTCACTTTGTTAGACGCCAAAGAAGTTCCGAGTTCGATAAGGACCTCCCTCTCTCTGGAGTAACTCTACAACTCCGGCGACTGCTTCGGCGTACAAAAGGCGCATCTACACCCAAAGGAAAATTAGATCTCGTTGAAATTTCGGCAAACCCCACCACCCCCTGCTCCAACACACACAGAGAAAATGTCAAACATACTGCAAACAACCGGAAAGGACGGCGCGCCCGAATTTCCGAACCGTCCGGAATTTTGTCGCAGAGGAAACTCGGGCGGGAGGGCGCATGGTTCGTCTCGCATTCACAAACCACGAGGAGCAAATTTGCGCCCCGCTGATCTCGCGCGGAAATTGGGGCGGTGGAAAGGGCGCAATCGGAACGCGCGGCGGATCCGGGTTCCCGCTGCAGGTCGAAAAGGTGGAGAAGTTTCTTACAGCGTTGTCCACAGCAATATATACACACACAAAGATCCCAACAGCCACACACTTTGTGCCATATGCAAAAGATGGGTTTTCTTTAGATTGTATAATTTTTTACTAAAAAAAAACCTTCTTTGAAAAAAATCTTAATCATTATTGCACTTTTTTTAAAAAATGAGAAAAAGTCCAATCTTCAATCTCTTCTGCGTCCCGTTCACATTTGCCAAATTGCACGACATTTGCCAAAACACGATGCAACTATAAACAGGACACCGGTAAGTTTTCTTCAGAATTGAGAAGGGGGGTGGGGGAAGAAATGAGAAGATGTAGAGGCGAATTGAAGAAAGGCGCACGTCGAGAGGGAGTTATTGGGAGTAACCTCTCACCCGGAATCAGTGCCAGAGAGCAGCACCAACGACTGTGAATAAACACACAGCAAGATAACAAAATTACAACCAGCAACAGCAGGCAGGATCGACGTGACATACTCCGAGCCCGTGGGCACAAAGCCTTCGTGTTGCATCGCCTGATATTCTACTTTTAAAAAAAAACAGCAGATTGCAATGTATTAGAAATATGACTCTAAATAACTGCATTTATTCTTAATATACCACACTCACCCTTACTCCCACTCGTTTCTAATTTTCTTCAGGTTTCATACGCAACATGTCGTTAAAAAAAACCCAGAAATACACATTGGCATTTTCTTAAACATCGTTTGTGTATTTTTACACAAGTACTTGAAGGTCTGTGATAACTATGGTCACAATAATCTAGAGATTTTATTCAAAGCTGTTACAGATGTCATGAAAATTATTGATGAAGTTTCACTTCAAAGTGATCTTAACAAGAATCTGTCTTAGCAACAAGACCAGGATATAAGAGTTTTTATTTCGGTTTCTTTTTCGAGGTAACCATCGCACCCCGCAGAAAGGAGCATTTCTTTAACCGAACGAGATACTTTTTGAAAAGTTGCGTGCAGTAGAATTGTATGTTATAGCGGATCCTAAAATGTAATATGCATGCTTCAGTTTTCTTCAAAATGTATGTAAACGCCAATAATGTAACACAGTAAACAAATATACAAGTGCAATGCACAAATAAAATGTATAAGTGCGATTGTTTTGAAGTAAAGTGGTAGGAAATTAAGCTGAAGTGCACTCTACCATTTCTCTATCTTGAGTTTGACGGTTTGTCTCGCAAAATCTTCCTCGGGGATTGCAATCTTTAATTTGCTTTTATTGGTTCTCCAATAAGTGCTGCATGGCAGCTTCTAAATTGGTGCAGCGGTTTTGGTTTTGTTGCTACCATTTTACTTTTGGTCTCTGCAGAGGAAATAATCCATCATATGATTACACAGAGAGACGAGGAAAACGTACGCATATGGAGAGAGAGAAAAAAAACCGTACCGGGTCCTTCCTGACAGGTCTGTTACTTGTTGACGAACATTTACAATTCTGCAAAGCATTTCTTTCCCAAGAGAAAGTTGGCTGGACTCTCAAACAAAGACACCCCTGCACCTTTGAAAATTAGAACATCGGTTATGAAGCACACAAGCCGTATCTATTACAAAAGCATGAATTAGTTTGAACTATCTTGGCTGAGCTTGTGTACATTGTCTATGTATCATAACAGTGATATCTACCGATTGTCCCCGTCTTTACGAAAGTAATATAGCCCAATTTTCAATACGTTAAGCACCAAGTTCAAACAGATGCGTAAAAACTGAAAACATTGCGGGCCTTTGGTTTCCGAAATCGTTCAATCAAAAAAAAAGTTTGGCATTTGCGATTGGAATAAAAACCCTTTGTCATCATCATGATTGCATCACGCCAGGCAGTAGAAACTGTTTTCATGTTTTAAGCATTTTGTGGGAGTCAACGGATTTCAGTGACATGGGCGTTAGTTATGTATATAACATATTAGCTAAAATTATTATCATTGTAAAGATTTGTTTAATATTCGAGCAAAATACAATATTGTGTGTGTTGTTTAATTAGTGCTTTTGAACGATATTAAGTGTTAAAATTAAAGATGCAATCAATTTCACAACACCGATATTGCATGAAAGAAAGCATATGATGTAACATCACCTTAACTAGATCCGAAATACTGTTCAGACAAACCGGCAGAAAATTCAACATTAAGCCAAATACAAAAGAAGTGTTGATTTATCTAGCTTGCACAGTATTTACATACAGAGGGAAAAAAAACATTGCGACAATAATTGTCCTAGTACTGAGTCCTAGCGGTTTATAGTATTGCGTCTTTTAAACCACAACAAAACCAAACTTTCCCATTCGACCTGTACATACTAAAAGAGTGCTTTGTAGATCTAAAGTTAATGGAATACCGGAAAGAGGTGCACAATAATATGCTAGAAGGCAATTGTTCAATATACACGGATTTGTCCTGTGAATGCGGTCTATTCAGAACCCAAGATAGATTAAACGATGGTGAAACCAATCAAAAAATGCACTCTTATTACTTATGCTATGTTAATTTTTATGACAGGTGCTTATTACTCTTGGAGTTGCTGCACCATGAGTACCTTTATCTTTACCGGTAGTTGTTGCGGCTCTTACATTTTGTGACATTATTCAACGATGAATGACATTGCCTTTTTCTAACAGCCGAAATAAGCACTGTATATAGCCTATAAACGTCACCAATGAGTGGACAGGGAACTATATGATCAAGAAGTATTCGATTTTCTAAATAATTAATATGAAAGCGAATTTAAGTTAATCTTCAACTGGTCCTTGTACGTTCTCAAATTGAATAAACTGCAAGATCCATTTATTATTTTGGTATGTGATTAGCAACCTTATTTCTCCGAAACGCTAATTTTGATCCTGTGTAATATGGATGTCACTAAATGTAAATAACACATACTAACATATATGATACAAACACACACACACAGGCACCACTTAGGATATGCATTGCCACCTTGTTTGCCCCTTGATAATAGCAGCCCGAATCCACCTGGAAAACATGGATTTTTCCAAGGCAATTCCGTCTTAAAGATGTAATCCGTACCACGATAGTTCGCACGTGTGATCGATTTCAACGCAACCCTGATAACCCTCCAAGTAAATTTTCATTGACAAAAGAGGAAAAAGTGCTGATTTGAAGTCAATAGTTATGCCCTGTTTTAAAAAAAAACTTAAAGCGCGATTGATGTATTTGATCAATTTAGTTTTATGTGAATTGATATTAAACTAACATTGCAGATCAGACAAAGCCAACAGAGAAAAAAAAATTAAAAGTTGAAGGGTTGAATTGAGATAAATGATGCTGATTCAATAAGTCTACCAAGGAACCAGCAAAGTAATTTAACATTTTAATTCTGGCTGTGTATATATTGCAAGTATAAATATGTATGCGGGGACATTTATATTAATATAATTTATACAGATGCAATTATTGCTGGATATCATTAGCATGTGTTAGAAGCTGCCGTAAGTGACGAGGAACTGATTTGTCCTGCTCGGTGTCAGTGCTGGAAGGTCAAGGGATGGCGATCATAAAATAAATATTCACCAGCACGTGTAACACTGTTGGCCACATTTCCAATGGGTGCACTGCGCATGTACGGCGACCGGCTGCACCGTCTCGCCAAAGTGAAGTTCCAAGAATGTTTCACACTGATAGAAACCTCTTGATGACACAGCAGTCATTTGGGACGAAGAGCGCCCAGCTAAACATTAAACAATCTTCCTTCTTTTGCCTTCTCCGATTGTCTCTGTAATTCCAGTAGTAGGAATTGCAACGCGAATAATAAAAAAAATACAGCATGCTTATGCTAATTCCCCTTAATTCCCCTTTCTTGTGTGTAAAGTGCGTCATCTGGTAACTCCGTGCTATTGTGTGCTATCATTTTAACATTGGAATGAATGTTACAAATTGATGGCAGCTTCCAGCTGCAGGTTAAAAATAGCAGCGATGTTCCACAGACTGAACGTGTTTCTGTAGTTAGTGAATTGCACGACCCTCGAGAACCCTTGGGCCCTCGGCTTGTTTTCTGTAGGTAAACAAGGAGAAATAAAGTAACCAAGATCGAAACAGTATTGGCTCCACTCGGATTAACTTAAGATACAGTGCATTGCATAACAAACGTGCTTAAAAGCCAAACAAAAAATAAAAAGACGGTGATATCTTTCGGTACGCATCTATATGCCGATAACCCTGTTTAATTGAATTGAATTGATTTTAGTTCCCAGTAGGGACGGTTTCTGAGGTTGGGACATTTTAACAAAGATGTGTGTTATTTTCCAAAATATGAGCAACTCGTATTAAGCAAGAAGGATCGGAGGTAAGAATTCAAAAAGGCAAGCCCATTATTCCAAAACTATCCAGGTTCAGTTAATGCTTGTCGACAATTTTAGAAAAATGCACTTGTAACTGCTGCGTGCTGTATTTACTCCCACCATTAAGAACAAAATAAAAGGCTTTCGGTTCTTTGAGACGGATCTTGTCTAAACCGATGTTGCGTCGAGACGGAGATACGCCTTTTAGAAGTGTTTTACTATGTGTTATGCGTGTTACCAATACTGTACCTATAAATGTTGGCAACAATAATGGAGATTTGTGTTTGCAGAACCGGCAGTGAAAACCGCACTAATCCGCTCCCATGTTGCAAAAACGCGCCTCAGGAAAAATAAAATCACCCTGTTTAGCTCCGAAGATGAAAATGCAGGGTGTGCTATGTTTTCGGCATTCCATACAGTGCCTGTATTATATTTTCCCGCAAACAGTGTCTAAATCAAAAATAGATCCGAAAGTATTTTCACTGAAACAGGCCATTTGCGATGCATTCACTCGCCTTCTGTTAAATACTGTTGAATAGTACATTCTAAGGCAAATTCTCATGGGTTTCAAAAATCAATAAACCATGAAGAAAATATAATTTTAAAAAAGGAAATTAACTAATGAATAAAATCCAAATGGGCCAACAACGTTACTGTTCTACATCGCTGTCCGTTTGAGGCAAGTCAACAAAATGTCAAAAATCTTCTGCTGTTTCTGATTGCTTGGGTTTCTTTTATTGCAATGGTGCGAATCGTTGTGCTGGATTTGCCAACAGCTAAACTCGCGCTGAATTCCCATTTATTAAAGTTGGAAAATGCTAAACTTTCGCTCTCATCAGTTTGCCGAGCACTCCTGATGTCCAACTTCCCAACGTTAGGTTTGCAACGGGGTGGGGTGGGGGCGGTGGAGAAGGCAAGACTTTAGCATTCTTTCCAGGAAACTAAGAGCCAGCAAATTGGAGAAAGGGCGAAGAAATTGGCCCAAGGAGGTTGACACTCGTGTTCCTCAGTGTGCAGGAGCTCACAATCGTGGCGGCCGTGCAGATCAGGTTCAAAACACACTGCGCCATTCACACAAACTTTATCTTGCCATTATAATAGGCAGTCACTATTGCATGGGTTCCAAAAAACCAACTCCGGTAACTTTTATTTTTATTTTTATTTGCTCGCCTTTCATGGGGACTTGGAGCAATCGTTGCTTTTTGTTTTAAAGAAAGTGTGGCATTAATCTATTAAGCAACATTCGAATCGGTTTCCTATTCCTGTTTATAAACAATATGCTCTCCTACACGCCGTGGCTGGTTTACACTGATGTACATTATTTTAACGTTTTATACCAAATACATTCGCTCAAAGCTCCAACATTGGTCAATTTTGCTTTCGTGTCTTTTATTTCAGCACGATGACTTTGATGGCTTCGCTCTCAAGATCCACAAATCGGAAAACAATTTTAAAAATATTTAAATACGTCTTGGCATAGGCAGCAAGAAAACTCTGCAAATGACCTTTTTTTTAATTTGTTGCTGAGCGAATCTCTCCATCCCACTGGCAGTTCAGTCCCTACAATCCTTCCTTCTACAAGGTGGCGCTCTATGATTGGTTTTACTTTGAACGCTACTATGGCTGACTCTTACCGGCTGCTAAAAAGATTAATTTCAAAAGTGCCATCCTTCACGCAAACGTACATAAGGCCATGGCTTGGTTTTTCTTTTTTTAAAAAAACTACTACATTGCTAAACACCATGGATGAAGTGTATCCTCACTGGTTCGAATCAGCATTCTCTGCATTGCCTGTTTGTCAGTTAAGACAATTTCAAGCCGATGTTGGAAAACATCAACATTACATTTCTGAGAATGATGACTAAACTAATATTTACGAATTTAATTGCATTTGGTGCTACATTGCGACCCCTACACCAGATGAACTTATCTCTTTCTCTAAGCCGCCTGCTTACCATATAGCACTGGCCTCTATAACCCTAATCTTTGAATAAGCAGTTAAACTATCAATCTCATCTCCCGGAAGGTCATTTTCTGTTATGTATTCTATGGACATCACAAGCTTTGGTAACTTTAGCTAGCATCATGATTTGTGTTGTCTGTTGATATGTTGTCTGCTTAATGGGGCGGTCATGCAAGCTACAATGAAGAACAAAGCCCAACAGTTCCAACAAGCGTAGCTAAGTTAGTGGAAGCAGTATAGCCTGCAAATCTATCAAAGTAAATAGCAAGGAGGACAATCTGATTTAGTGAAACAGGCGTTTGGCTACAGTCATTAAACATAAGTAATTTAGATTTTTATTTTTTCCTCACTTAGCAATTTCTATGAGCAAGGTTGGATGGAAGGGAATTTGAAAAGTGGATGTGAATTAAATAAGTAAAGAGAAAATCTGATTGCATGAAATAAATTGTATTTTTGTAGATTTAATTTCGCACCAAGAGCTTGGGCTAAGAAGCATTGGTTATAACTCACAGTCTAAAAAAAACTTAAATTATAGATGGTGTCAATTAATACCAGCTATTAACGTTTGTAATTGCAAAAAATATGAAGTCACTGAGGCCTTGTCTAATTGCAAAAAACGTATATGTGCATTTTGCCCTTCCATATGGAAAAGTTAGAGAAATCTGCCATAATTAAATCTTCAAAAAGTGTCTACAATACTGCCTAATTACACAGATATATTTTAAATTCCAAGGCTTTCAAATAAAAGTGTAATATCCATCAACGCACTTCCGTAAACAAATGTGTCCGAAAAGGACATATTATTCTTTTCGCTAACTTCCTGTGGAGTCAGACGGTTAGCTTTACGCCAAGCATCAATTAAATGCCCAGTATTAATATTTATGTTGGAAGAGTAATCTTCCCCTTTTTGATATTTTATGGCTGCTACTACAAGCTCTGAAAAGTTAATTTAAAATATTATTATAGTGATCCAAAATTTTGGTTTCATAAATTTAGGCATGAATACTAATTATGCAATAAGCTAATACCAGCAGGGATGCTTTAATCTATTATTTTTATATCTCCAAAGGCACTTTTCTGATGGTTTGGTAGACAAGATTTCAACAACGTTAAAAAAAATTATATAGTGCTCCTTATTTCCTTGATTATTTAATTCGGTGGCGTGCAATAATTCGCCGTATGAATAAAAATACTGAATGCAACGCATTGGATTTTGGAATCTTTAATATTGTACGAAATGTTATGGAACAGTTTGTAAACTAGGTTTTACATACGAATGCATCTTTCATAAATATCGAATATCTGTAACACGTAATACCGGTAATTTACGTACATGCGGATAAATATGGAGATTGGGAATATATACATAAATTTATCGCAAATGCGAAGGCAATGAACAGATAAATTTCTTATTTTGCTTTAATATCAAGTCTTACATAAAACAAAGTTACATTTTAACACGGAGTTCCAAGCTTGCACTACGATTTGTTTTTGACATAACAAGCAACACTTTGAACACTTCACTACTCCGACTGGACTTTGGGACGAAGGTTTGCACTGGATACAAAAAGCACATTAATAACAATAGTATCTGCTAGCTTTCTGACTCTCAGTTGAGACTGAAATACAAATTAATTCACATTTTGGTACACATCGACTATAGTAACTTTTTTGCCATCCATAAACAAATAATTGCATTTTTTTCCAACCGTCGCCCAGATATGCAAATACCACGTTGACAAATCCCCTGTGATATGCCTATGTACAAGATTGAAACATTAGACTCTTAATCTAATAATTCTATATTTACAAAAAGGAGAGAAAAGGCCGCTGCCATAGAACACATGCAATTTCAAAGCTTTATCAGTTCTTTCTTCGACCCTAGCACTAGGCAATGACTAGAGAAATATCATCGTCCTACATGCATTTTAAAATTTGCTACAATGTAACCTTTCAAGGTTTCGTTTTCTTCCTTTTTATAAGAAAAAATCCTCTCGGCGTCTATTGGCAGCTTTTTTTTTGTCTTTGATTCCTCGCGATCGTAACTTTGGAGTCTTTTTGTGAAAAGTTTTTTTTTGTATGATTTTGTAATTTTTTGATGTATGTCTACTTAAACGTACCATTCGTTAAAGTTCGATGAAAGCGTGCTGTGGTTGGATGTGTGGTGGACTGCAGAAGATGTTGGGGACATTGAACTGTTGGTCTGGTTTTCTGTGGAGGGCGACACGATGGTGGGGGGTGTTGAGGACTCATAGCCGGAACTTGCCGCTGGAGAAGGCTGTGATCCTTGAGAGGATGCTTCGTGAACCTACAAAAACCATCCACCATGTAAGCTAAGACAACTAAAGGTTGGTGTAAAGCTTTGCAAGAGATTTGTACAGTAAATGTGCACACATTGTACAGCTTAAATTGATTAGGCATTACTAAAACAAAGCAATTCGATTTTTAAAATAATATTCGAAAACTTGTTAAATAAACAAAAGTAGGAAACCAAAAACGCTCGACATATTTTTCATCAAAGATGAAAGCTGTCATCGCTGTGGACAATGTTTAGGTTTGATCTATGATAGAACAAAAAAAAATTGACCACACCAGGCTATGAGAGGGACACTGCCTCTTTAATTTAGTGTGCACAGCGTTGAGGATGTCAGATATGCAGGATGACCATTCAATTTCCTCATGCTCCTTAGCACATAAAGCCTTGGAATTATTTAACGCCACTGTAAATATTTCGCAACTCAAACTGGGATTTTTTTATTGTTATTTACCTTCATGTGTTTTCGTAGAGAGCTCGGGTGAGTGTAGGACTTGTCACACATTTTGCAGAGGTACGGTTTGTCGGAAGTGTGCACGTGCATGTGCTTCTTGCGATCGCTGCTGTTAGCAAAACGCCTGTCGCACCCTTCGAACTCACACTTGAACGGTTTCTCGCCTATCAACGATGACAATTTTTAGTAAGACTAAGTAGCAATTTTAGCTCCTTTCAAATTTGCTCTGCACAGATATTAATACAGCCCCATGTGCGCATTCACAAGACAAGAAAAGCAGCCAGCGTGAAAACAAGTCCAAATTTTGCACTACCCTTCCACAGTATTCTACAATACATTTATCGCCGACCGTAAATAACTGTATCATCCTTTTTCAAAAAAAGTACGTAAACAGCTGGGGATTTTGTAAAGAATACATTAGATTAAATTAATAAATGACGATTCTTTGCTTCATTCATCAGTGACTGGTTACACGATGTTACAGCTGCCGTAAACGGCCTTGTTTGAATAAATGAACATTTATTGCTCTTTCAAAAATGCAAGGGAACCTCGAATAAACTTGAAAATATTGCAACAGAACAGTTTTAAGTTTCTTATATCTAGTGTAGTTCCCCTTCTGAAAATGAAATGCTTCTGTGAACTAACGTAAATCCTTGTAACGCACACACTGAAACAGCGTTTAAAAAATACAACAGAAATGATTATTTGTTCATGCTACTTACATTTTCGCTTTAATTAAAGCGTTTCCAATTCTGTTTATTTAAAGTAAGAGTCGGTGGACATCTCATGCAGTGAAGAGAATTGTTGCTAAGTGCCCCTGGAGGTTTTATAGTCGAGAAAGTGTTAAATCTCGACTTTGCAAAATCTTTACAACCACCTAACCATTATGTGTCATTAACAACGACATTGTTGTCTAGTGCTATTTTCCCCACAATCCCATGTTGTGAACCAAGTTTTAACAAGGTTGTAAGCCCTGGAGATCCCAAAATATATCTTAAGGTGCATCACACAGGCACGCACACATACACACAAATAGACATGCGAACATACATTCAATTATCTGCTTCTGAGTATGCATAAGTTATTTTTGCAGTTTTAGATATTTCCAGCCACACATACTTATATACATACATAGATAGCTATAAATATGTAAACACAAAATGCGACAGAAAAGAGGAAGCGACGAACAAAAATAGACAGTGCAACTGCCCGTTGTGAATTTGCAACGAAACTAAGTAAACCATCAGTCCTGAATAATTTCCTCTGAGATAAAATTAAACTCAGTAATAATTGAATGAAAAAATTATGCAATTATCAGAACATATTTGCTGCGTAACTATTTCCCTCAATTTTGGAAATCATTAAGCGTTGCTTTTAATGCATTTGCAGAACTGCACAGAATGTAACATTCCTAGGTTTTAAAAGAACAGCGCTCACAAAGCCAAAATACAGAACACAGGGAGTTAAGGGAAATCAAAATACTTAAACATGCTAATTTTATTCTGATATAAATATTTATCTGCACATGCATGTACAACACGTTACTAAATAAATACTTGGAGTGTCCCGTTTATTTTAAAAATATGAAAATACGTTTGAAACGGCTAGTGATGTTTCGCAGTATTCCACTCTCCCTTTTAATTTTAAACACATTCGCCATACCTGTGTGAGTTCTTTTGTGGATCTTGAGATTTTCTGATCTGGCAAAGACTTTGCCACAGCCAGGGAATGGACAGGGAAATGGTTTCTCGCCAGTGTGGACTCTGATGTGATTTACAAGTTTATATTTGGCTTTGAAAGGCTTTCCCTCTCTTGAACATTCTTCCCAGAAACAGACATGATTCGACTGCTCTGGACCCCCAACGTGTTCCACTGTTACGTGAGTAACCAGTTCGTGCATCGTGCTAAAAGTTTTGTTGCAGGATTTTTTGGGATTCGTCAACTGTTCGGGCTCTACCCATTTACATATGAGTTCTTGCTTAATGGGTTGCCTCATATAACGAAAGAAGGCCCCGGCCCCATGATGGGCCGCCATGTTCATGTTCATGGGGCCATAGCTGTGTAGCTGGGTCGAGGCGTAGTGGTCCGATCTGGGACTAGTAACTTGACTGTACTGGTCTGCTCTGCCATACATGTCCCCAGAAAAACCTAAGCGCATTTGGCCGTTCATTACATGTGCATTGGGCGATGCGTGACTGGTCGCCTGCTCGTGAAGACCCGGGAAGAGTAGGTGCCCCGCGGCGTCAGTATGTCCATGAGGTCCCGCGAAGCTGCCTGCAGCCGCTGCCGAAGCGAACAGGCTGTGGCCGGCACTGGCCGCCGCCGCCGCTTCCCCGAAGCCCCGATTGCGAAACAGAAAGTCCCGGGTGGAGTTGAACGCTGCGCTGCTGTACGAACTCACATGGCTCGGATGGTGACCCAGAGCAGCGGCGTAGCCCGGAGCCTGCGACGTGAAGGCTGTTTGACCCGATGCGAGATCGTGGGTGCTAGGGCTGATCTTAAAAGCACCCATCCCGTCAGCGAAAGGATTGATCCCCAGCCCTACTTCTCGGTCGTTGACATCGCCTGTTGAGTGATGTCGAGATGAGCCGAAAGTAGTCACTCCAAGAGTAGGATATTGAGGTCCAGCGTCCAAAAGCATCGTCTGGCGATGGGGGTTACAGAAGGAATAATGGAATAATTTTTTTTGTTTGAAAAGAAAGAGAGGCAATTCACAACGAAACTTGCTCAGTAGAAAACAGTCTCTTAGTCTGTTTGGAGGACTTGCAAAAACTCCTTATTTTTCTTTCTCTTTTTCTCTCTCTTCAGCGTGTGGGAATTTGCTGGAGATATTCCCCCCTCTGCAAACGCAAATCATGCAATATTGTCTTTTGCGGTTTATCTTCCTGGGGAGAAACTTTCACCTCATCAGCCGGGCGGTGAGCTCGGGAATGATAGCGGCAATCATTCCTGCAGATAAATGAATTGAAAAGACAACACCATCCCCTTGATGAATGGGAGTTGGGGGAGGGATCACGTGGTTCACGACTTCCGAGCCCATTGGCCAGGCCCGGGCAGCCCCGTTGCGCCCGACCACCAATCAGCGACGGGGCCCGACCATCCCGCCTTCTAATTGGCCCGCTTGCCTCATCAATCCCAGGTATTGTGCGCGCATGACAGTCGCTCCTGATAAATTATTGTCGAGTCCAGATTTTCTTTCTTTTCCTCTGTCCTCTCTCTTTTTTTATATATAATATGGAAAGAAGAGGAGGGGGTGGGGATGGTGGTCGTGGGGTGGAGTGGGGGGGGTGGGGGAGAGAGACGGACAGGAGAAAAGAGCGAACTGAAGAGAGGGAGAGAGAAAAAAAACTCTTGTCTTCCTCGACTTCACAATTCAGTCACCCCTTGTCAGACTGTTTGAAATTCGTTCATGTGCCACAACTCCAGACGAGAGAAAAAGCGGGCGGCTTCCTTTGTTGTTCAGTAGCTTTTTGATCGCCGGTGAAAATTCACTTACCCAGATGAGTGAGCAAAGAGAGAAAGAACACTCTTTTGAATTGGGTTCAGAAAATGCATATGTTTGGATTCAGTGCAAACATACAACACTCGGTTGTTTTCGAGACGAAACCCTTGATTAACCTGTCTTTCCCCATGTAAAAAGCGATTGAAAACATCTTGCTTGGGCCTTTTTTTTCTCTCTAAAGTGACAATGAATTGCTCTATACATATCTATAGGCTCCCAAACAATTGCAGAATAGCTGCAAGTAAGGATTTCCCCTTTTTTAAAAAAAACGTTCGGTGCTGTTTTCATTGATTAGAAACAAAGGAAGCGAAAATGGTTTATGGATACTGTCAGCTGAGAAAAACGTAGCTCCTTTCCACATCATGTTTTAGATTATTCCTTGCCACTCACAACCCCAAATTTGCTAAAGTCCATCTTCTGTGTTTCTACAAAGTAATTTAATTATTAACGTGAGGCCAATAGTTTGCATATTCATTAAGTCTAATTATATTCTAGTAAAAGAAACGTAAAAGCCAACAAAGAATCGGAATCGTTCAATTTACCTTTTGTTCACCACTTCAATGAGTTTCCTTGAAGCTAAGTCTATGTTAAAGTCTTATTTTATAACAAAGAAGCCTCAACGGATCCTTTAATAATTATCTCCGTTGGTGAACTATCACTTCACAAGGATACAGTTTAAAATAGTTTCCCTGTTTCCCGATCCCTGTCTTCCCAATTCAACTCTTTCCTGGTCGAACATCACATTTATACGAACATTTGTGCACGCTTACTTTTTAACTATTTTCTAAAGGTTTCATGTCAAAGTACAACAGGTTAACTCAAGAGACAGAGGGGGAAAAAAGACTATTAGCGACAAACCCGGCGGTTTAAATGACTTTCTTTGGATGATCCAGTTGCGGTTATATTTTACAGTTTTCCCTCAAGAAAGCAAGTTTAACGCTAAATGTTGGAAAACTGAGGGGTTGGGAGGGAGGAGGTGTTGACGTTTGAAGTGTGGCAACAAATTATTTTAAAAATGGGTAACTTTTTGGCGAATGGTTCTAATTTAAGTCGATTTGATGTTGTGCCTACTTTGCTGATGAATTCC
This sequence comes from Ginglymostoma cirratum, assembly GCA_024137785.1. Lineage (NCBI taxonomy): Eukaryota > Metazoa > Chordata > Chondrichthyes > Orectolobiformes > Ginglymostomatidae > Ginglymostoma > Ginglymostoma cirratum. Next base: position 7,913,392 of record JAHRHZ010000288.1, read on the forward strand.
AAGCGTCGGTTATCTTATAAGGAATTACAAGTGTACATTTCAGGTACTTTAATCATTTGGAATCATCTTACGTGAGGGTATCTCTGCAGTTAAACTGGATCTTGCGATGCATCAGAACCCCACGCTAGTTGTGCATATAATGAAATGCTATTTTCCAGCTTCGTAGTGTATGTGCTCCCTAAGAATTAAATGGAACGCGATATTGCCTTGCTGAGTGAGTACAATAGCTAACATCATAGCATTGCTTTAAATGATGTAATATGCTGAAAACATGGATATTAAAATCACAGCAGTCGAGGAGCAGAAGCTGGAGTAATTTGATTCAAAAAGATTTACTGCTCATTTGAAAGTGTGTGCAAATTCTAAAGGGACACTTAAAGAGTATGAAAAGTAAACGTTTCCCTTAGCATTATCTTTAGGCTACATCTTCAAACATACAAAGAAGGGCTGATTTTAAAAGTTGTGGGATGGTAGAAGTTATCAAGTGGGATTTGCGGCGCTCTCCGCAGGAAACGCAGGCTGCTTGAGTTCAAAGCCACATGCACCGACGTGACATATAAGCCATTAAAATATCATCCTGACGGCTCATTTCTGCTTCATCATACATTCCCTAACTGCTTCCAGAAACCTTGAAAAGGAGAAATGAAGAATGACTATCTAGGCAAAGCTACAAAGTAGATTTTTTTTGACTTCGAAGTTACCTGAAATAAAAGATCGAAGACATCTTCAACAGGTGGAGGACGGTAAGGGAGGCACGTGTATTCAAGTGACTTTTTAACTAAACGACTCCTGACCTCTGAATTTCCATCATCTTTCATGTAAATGCAATTGACTAAAAAGAGAATAGAGATATCAGTCAGATTTTTTTGTTTCCTCAGAATAGCCCTTGTCAGGGGCCATCATGTTGCAATAAAAGCAAACTAGGTGCGAATGGCTCTGAATTATGCATTTCCATTCGAATGCATTTGTGTGTACTGATATTTTCCCTCGTATTGTTTTCAACCGATGGATAGCAAAGCATTTAGTTGCTCTGTGAAGGGAGGATGGTGGGGGAGGAAATATTTGCCTTGGGGTTGAAGTGTTAGTTTACAAAAGGAATTTTTCTGTGTAATTTAAAATTCTGCCTATTTTCATCGAGTCTAATTTAAATTTTAAATTTGATTTATATCTCGAAACGAAGTTAATCATTCAATCGTTTATTTGTGATTAAGATAGAACGTTGCTGTCGCTAAAGTGTAGCTTCACTTCCTTTACTTCCACCTAACGTGGGTTTTATGCATATTTGAGTCCAATGCAAGTCCTTAAAAACGTGAGCTAAATAACGCGTGCCCTCTGTCCGCGTTCTGCCGATAAACAAATGCTTTCGGATATTGAGGTAGTGAATTGGAGTATGCATCCATGGTCCCTATTTCCATGAATGGGATGCCATTTAACTGAATTTAATTGTAATGCAAAAGTTATGTTGCAAATTTGTTCCTAATGACTAATCTTAATACCATAAATTTAATTGATATCTTTTTTTCTACGCATGATTTTCATAATTGTTTAAAACTACCAATATTAAAAGTCAGTGTTGAGTTAGGACTACATATAGGTTCGTTTCAGTGAATTAGATGACGCTTAGTTTATCATATTTATCTCTATTAAAACTGATTCCAATCAAGTTAGTCAGTTGGTTTTTTTGCGCGCAAGAATTGCTCTGAAGTCCCCGACTTTTGAAATACCATATCTTTTGACCCCTGACCCGTGACCGACCACATGTGCCGGAGCCACACAATGCCACATAATGCCACATAATGCAAACCTTCGAAAATATTGGGCTGTAGGGAAAGTAAAAAGTCGTTGACTAAAGTGGTGAAACAATAGTATGTACTGAACTGCAAACAATGTTTTTTTTCCTCTCTCTCCCTCTGCTATTATCACGTTCACGTAAATATATCCGATAGTTACATCCACAACAGTTGATACGACCCGGCACCAGTGCTGGGGTCTTCAGTGACATGACTGTTTTTTGTCCGTGTGCGTTTTAAACTTTTCTCATGTCTCATGCAGTCGAGACTATGGACCACCTTTCCACTGACGCTGCGACAGAACTTTATCAAAGCCAATGCAAATTTCAGCCCGTGTTCAAAAGATGTTTTGGCAAACTCAAAAATTAGCTCCACTCAAACTGTTAGCTACAACAACCCCTAAAGCGTCGCATTTAAGCATGTTACCATGCTTCCGATTAGGCAGACGCTCACATTTCTAGTATTTTATTTCAAGTTGCCCGTGGCTTTGAATTAAAAGTCCAACTGCCAGAGGTTTGTCTTAGTAACTTTGGGCGGGTGGGATTGGGGGTGATTTTTGAAGGTCACTTAGTCTTTAGCCATTATCCGCCTGTCTGCCTTGAGCTGCGTTAGAGATGCGATTGTACTTTCAACGATTTGCTATAATTCCATTTTCGGGATTTTACTTCCTTTGTGTGTTTTCCTATAGTTCGTAGGAAGATAGATCTTTTATTTATATATATAGATAAAACATTCTCACGTGAATTTCGCGATTATAAACTTTGTAGGTCTTCCAGCATACCAGGGTATCTCAATGTTGAAATAAAACATTCTGATACTAATTCCTTTATTTTTGCTGCATATATTCCCGGGTAATAAGAAGTTTCAGGAGTGAGTGAAAAGTTTAAGTCTAGAGATTTCCCAACTTTTGGGAAGGACGAACTGGTTGTCCATGCTTTGTGTTTTTTTTTTGCTTTTTTTTCAAATGTGGACAACTATGGAACAATAAACCTGAGAGGCCATGCGCTTATGTTGCAATAGATGCGTCTACCTTTAAAAAAAACAACTATCGTAAAATCCAACTGGACATGAAATGCGTTCAGATGGTATATGAAAATTCAACAGACTTTCGGGGTTTGAGGCGAATTTGTGAGGACTTTGCAACGCCTAACTATCAGCAGCTGTAGTTAAGTTTAAGGTAAAGAACACATTTTTAGGGGAAGATCTGGAAGGTCATCGCTGCATCCTGCAGATGATCTGGCTTTTGGTCCAAGTAAAATTGGAGGGGACAATGCAAAACTATAACGAAAAATTAGGAGGCCGTGTCCATTGTGGCGATTGATAGATCAATAATAACTTGAGGAAAATAAATTTCCAAACACTAAATCCTATCTTCAATATCACTAGACGCATTTTATACATAGGTATCTTCCAGCTGTTCAACAGATCACGAAGCCACCCCATTACGTTTAGTCAGGTATTCGCCGATACGTTTGTTTCGTTCTTGTCGCAAAAAAAAAAGAAATTGGCATTAGAGACATAAGCTAATCATGTTATTTCTTAATTCTTACAATTTAGTAAAAGAACACATGCAACCTTAAAGTGCAGGCCTTCACCACCTTCTAACTTTATTTTCATTGGTTTTCTTTGATCTTGCTATCTAGTTATTCACTTATCTTACAATTTATTTATATGGATTAGACGACCCAAGAAAGTTATTGAGACTGCACATTTTTGTATAGATTGTCAAATATCCCATTGTGTGGCTGGCCTGTTTGAGGTATATGTAATATAATGCAACACAGGAATCTCGGAATGAAGTGCATATTCTTCCAAAATTACACTCACACTGAAAGATGACGCTTTAATATGTGTTTTACAGGTCTAAGTATTCTGTTTAACTGAGACAGATGTACACACAGAGACAAATACACACACAAGCAACACAATGCTTCAAATTAGAGTTGCTTTTTTTTTCTTTTTTAGTTTCTTCTCGTTGTCATAGTCGATTTAAAAATTACAACTGCCAGCCCCTGATTTCTTTTTCCATAATTGTTTTCTGCGCTATGTATACTTTAAAACACAGGCGCCACCAGTTCTATTATAGGTGCCATGTTAAAGTCATTGAATTATTGGCTTACAGCTTAACGGCAAATACATATTGCACAGTGTAAACATGCACACAACAAAACATAATGTTCTTAACGTTAAAATTCCCACAACTGTGTTTAAAACCAATTTTTTTGCAGATTAAAACGACCTTAATGGCTTGTTTTACATCGTACCATGGCGATTTTATACTTTAAAGTACATACCAGGGAAGTAAAAGTTGTAATTTACTCAATTGGTAAGTTATTAATAGACCACCGAGTATTTTCCTTTGAATAAACACGGATGAGGAAAGGCTTATGTAACAGCAATCGTTGCCTGATTAGTCAATTAGTATGTAAACACTTACCTATGAAATTGGGGATCAACCACGAACATTTTAAAAAGGCAGTGATCTCTCTTAACTCGTGGTTTTCAATCCCCAATCTGTATCGTTGTCACTTACAGTGTTTTATGTGGTCACATACTGTACAAATTAGTGACAGTACATCCCACAACCAGCTGTTTGCTGTAGTTCAGCGTTCTCTGCGTGGCAGTACTAGAATTAATATTTGACGACCATCGCATTGTAACAACAACCTCCGACCCAATGTGTTTGGACTGCCACATTATTCCATGACACTTACATTCCTTAATTCATTTACGGACGATTTGAGTGTAATGAAAGCTGGACGCGTATTTGGATCAATTTAAGACTGGGACTTTGATCTCCTTGATGGGTTTATGCCCTCTTATGTACAGAAGGGTTACAGGTATCCATGTTTTAACGACATCAGTCGGACCATGTCGGAAAGAAAACTTTCCAAACTGAGAAATCGTTTGCCAACAATAGCTGGGTAATGTATGGCACTAGGAGTCAAGAGGGATACATTTAACCATGTGCTCTGGCTGCAACTAATTGTTTGTGAAAATAACTGGGGCGAGGTTGACCTCAACTTACCAAATGTAGACCTTGTCCTCATACTGGTTCTGTATCTACATAGAGGGAATAAAAACACACGACTTGCAGGCTCACTTAGCTATCAGAACGTTATAATTTCTGGCAATGTCAAAATGGATATCGCTCAGAGTTATAAGATTCACAAACGTGTGCGTTTCAGTTGACCTGTGATTGAAAATGTTTAAAATATTAAACGCAAATACAGTACTTTGGATTAGTTGCACAAATAAAGAGTCGAGGTCAAACCTGTGAAATTTAAATAGCACCGATTGTTAGTGTAACCAGCCTGCACTGCTACAATCGCGTGCATTATTGCATTGAATGAATTATGCAAGTTGTTTAATTCCTAGTTGCTTTCCACTTTTTTGAGGGCTCCAACCATGCACTGGTGTAGGTCACCAAGAACATGAAGGGTCTCTCCGCGGCCAGCACAACAGGTAAAGAAACGAATTACAGGGTTTTTTTTTAAATGCAGCATTGCGTTTGAAATCTCGCAACATTGTGCACTGTTTAGATTCGGTGTGCAATATGTTTACATTGTGGCGATATTGAAGGCGTAAAGAGTGATCCTGAGTGAAGTATATTGCGAGATAGATATCCAGGGTTCTCAGTGTTCTCCACCATGGTTGTTATCACACTTGTTATCACACCCTAACTTCCTTCGATTGGAGAAACTAACATGCAGTGAAACAAATGCCTCCTTCTGTTTCGGCACCCATGGCTGTGGATCACAACTCTACTGCCTTAACATAGGTTCCCTAACCTTTTATGATATCAATTGCTAGTACAAAGGTACGTTAGCGTTTTTTTTTAATTTTTCAGTTGCGTTTGCAATATTGCATGACTGCAAAGCAGGTAAGATGTAACTGAAATATTGCTCAGACAAAAAAAAACAATGCAACTAAATCGGTGTAATTTCACTAAAACTTTCATCAATGTCTTTAACCTGCCAACAGTATAACAGTTGCTGGTACATGAAAATTAATATAGCGAGTAAATGGGGTAGGGGTGGGGAGCGGCCTCCTTGCAGCTTCCTATGAAGGGCAAGTATATGTTAAAGAAAATATATTAAATATAAAATGTAATCCTGCTGTCAGTACTTTAACTTGGATCATCTAAATGATACTCATTAACCGCAGCTTATCATTCAGTAGTATATGGTTGCTACAGTTCCTTAACATTGATAGTATCTTTGCTTTATCATTGTTTCTTCATAGGAATTGTTTGCATATTTCTCACAATGACACACCACACGACTTAGCCAATTTTAACTAGGTATTTACAAAATTCATATCGATGAAGCCAGGAATTCTAGCAGTATGCTTACATGGTTGCTAGTGTAAGTCACTCACAGCTTTTGTGTGTGGAGTTATTGTTGGCATTTAGATAAACTAGCCCATTCTATTCAGCAGGTTTCATGTTCGTCTATTTTTTTGCTTTATTTTTTTTCAATTATTTAGTGGGGAATTCATTACCCTTCCCCAGAAAAGTAGCTGGGTCACTGTATCTGTTGTCTACAGGAGTAGGTGGATTCTCAGATTAAACCTTCTGACTTAAAATGCAGACATGCACAAACCCCCACATATGCAAACAAGCCAAACTAATCTGTAGTAAAAACGAAGTATTTCTTTACTCATTACGCCAAACGTTTGATGGGTGGGTTGAAAGGTACAAATATAACGCATGGAATCTTGGGATTCTAAATTACTAAGCTTCTAGCATTTTTTTTTTCAAATCGAGTTTGTGATTAAAAAGAGCTTATGAAAATATTGCATTAAAACGACGCCAGCGTTGAGCTTCGGGAAAAGAGAGGGTTTCCCTTAAACTGCTTTATCTTAACGTATTTTCCGCAAGTAACTTCTAAAAAAAAAAATTTTTGAAATTTCAGTGCTCAATTCCAATTTAACCAAGAGCAGATATCACTCTTATTTGTTGCATTTCTAATGTTTTTATTTTTATCCCACTGGGTTTCACTTTGCACTAGGGTTTAATCAAAGTTCCTTAGGATCTCTGTTGGATTTCTTTGGTGCTGATCTTGCAGTCTTCAAACTTGGAATTCTGCAATAATTTCCTGTTTATAATGGGGTACAGGAAGCTGTGAACTGCCCGCCATAAGAGCATAGCGTCTGCCTCGTGTTATTTTGTGACATCTTAATCACAGAGTGAAATATCCTGTCGATGACAAAAGTGGTAACATCGGGCTAATGTCTGAAAATGTTGTTTGGGGTAGACTGTGAATCATACTTCCGAGAGGAAAAAAGAGACGATTTTCTGCACTTCTTGAATGTTTGCAGTATTTGCGAATAAATTAAACAATTGGCTAGAAAGATCAATGATGTAAAACGAAGAGGTAAACCGTAAATTGTATGTTTATAGATGGATGTATACATTATGGCGCGGTATACATTCTTCACTTCAACTCTCCATCTAGCTGCAGTGAAGAATAAGTAGCGGTCTCCCAAGTTAGTTCGAACATAAAGAAGATTTTCTTCTCAAAAGCTTGCTGTAATGAAAATTTACTAATCTAATCCTTATGCAGCACTAGTCTAATCCTTATCCAGTGCTTTTGAATAATATTAAGTAAGATAAAAATCAGAGGTCCGTGTAACATTCCGTGTAACAAATGTATACTCGCACGGTATAATACTATTGCTCTCAATCACACGATGGCACTTGGATATTTTATAGTACGTTCGCTTGAGAATTTCTACCACACTACATTTTGGTTTTGGAAGACACGTATATATCACAGCGTGCATAAGCACTGTGTTCTTTTCTAGGGCCCTCCGTTTGCGACTGAGAAATTGCTCGGCAGACAACGGATAAACTGAAAAGCCAGGTGGGGCCCTGAACAGGTATGCAGCAGCCCATGTACGAAGCCCAGGTTAAACTTGCAACATGAAGCCCTGGAGGCTGAAATACAAACGTATCAACAATCGCAGATCCTTCTCTGTTACACGTATATGCTTTGGTGGAGGGGTTGGGCGGGGGATTCAAAATTGGGCTGATTATTAATTCACTTTGGGATTTCGAGTGATGGCCTGAGACAATTGATATAGCCATAAACCGAAAACAATTGTGACTCTGCAAGGAGTGGGAAAGATATACGAAGTTATGCAAATATTAATGCAACTTTAGTCCAAATCTCAGTTAAACTTCATTCAACATCCTAAAGCCTCAGATATCCATATTTGAAATTATTACTCAGCAGTTAGTTACATTTTTGCATCATCTGAGTGCATTGCCTTCTGGTAATCTATGTTTTTGAGGGGGGGTGGAGGGGGTTAATGTTTACAATTGCAGCGAGCCCTTCATTGTATTAAGCACACTTGCTATGACGGCAGAGAATTGTTTTGAACAACTGTGTGATTTTTCCCACTGCCGTGCCCCTACCCCTCCCCCACCTGTTCCCATTTGATCATACTTTCTTTAAAAAAACATTTTCCTTTCTAGTTTCGAGTGTTAGCCTGACTCTGAACGTATTGGAATTCCTTACGTCTTTCTGCTTATTTCCTCCAAGCTTAAATTAGCTATTTCTCGCCCTCTCTCACGCCTCTCCCTCCCCCTCCCCGGCTCACCCCACACCCACCACCCCCCCACCATATAAATTTCTGTACCCGCTATTACTCCCACCTCCCTTTCAAAAACCTACCTTTTTTTTCTCTCTCTCTCTCTCGTATTGTGGCGCTAGAGGCGAAAGCTTCAAGCCCCTGCCGTTGATCAGTTTACAAGGACGGCCTAAATCCACGGAAAAGCGCAGCACCGGGTTTCCGCGTCCCTGTAGCACCCTTGTAGCAAAACCTAATGGGCTGCAATATTACGTATTTGAGTTAGCAGCCCGTTTTGTCACCCGGAAAAGAACTAAACTATCTTTTTTGTACGTGTTTGGCGAGATGGTTAGACAGACGTATGCACTCAGGACGACTTAAACGGGCGTAATGTACTGAAGACAAGTTACAGTTGCGGACATAGATGTGGGGTAGGGGGTGGGATTGTGGCTAGCGTTACGTTCCGGTGCTAGAAGAAACATGAAAAAGTCAGACTGATATAAGGAACGCAGCTCGGTCTTAAAAGCGTCTCAATCGTGTTTACGTAGACAGAAGGGAACAACTGACAATCTGTCATGGCTCGCTCTCTCCCTCTCTCTCTCATACCATTCGGTAGTACACTACAGTTTGGTCTTTACTGTCCTTGCAGTGCAAGTTGTCTATTCGCAGATTACACGCTGTTTGTAGATTCTCGGAACGCAGTCTAAATTCCCCCCTTCCTCCCCTCCCCTTCACACACAGGCTTGCAACTGGAAACAAAATTACAGCGAAAAAAAAAGACCACGGCAGTATCCATGTGATGCAGGCTGTAGTTGAAATCTTTTTGACAATTTGTCGAAACACAGTATTGGAAACCAAAAGAAAAACTTACCGACGCCTTAGAAAATAAAATTATAGACCCACCCCCTCCCCAAACCCTCAACCACAAGCAGAACTTCTCTGGATTCTGTCTCAGGGAATGGCTAACGGCAGACAGAACTCACTAAAATCGTACATGCTGAACAAAGTCTCGGATCGGGGGTTGGGGGGGGAGGTGGTTGGGGTTGGTGGCGATTTTGAGAGAAAGAAAGTTCATAGATGCCACTGACTGGGGATCTCTTTGATCGTCAGCGCCGCTAAGAACAACCAGCCCGTCTGATTTTCTTTTTGTGTCAAGAAAATAACACGACTGGAATTCGGCTAGTGTCGGAAAGATAAAAATCACTAATTTCCCGCCTGAGCATAACAGGCCATAACCTCATTTTCAATTCAGCGCTTCTTGCCCGCACACGACAGAGAGAGAGAGAGAGAAAACCCTGGATGAGTCGCAGGAACTATTGGGGGCTAGATTCTGTTAAAAGTAGCTGGTGTTTGATCGGCTCGCCTGCAAAATAAACTTTTTTACGCTTTGCAACTGCTCGTGGAAGGCGGATCTGGTGAACATTTGTTTTACAAACTCTTCTTGAGTGCGTACACTTTCCTCCGTACTCTGTGTGAAGATCGACTATTCCAAATTTTCTCCTTTTTTTGTAAAAAGAAAAGTGAGTCTTTGCTCCAATAAACAACGGCTCGAATTTAGTTTCATAATTTCAAGGAACTTTCATATGTATTTACACATAACTTAATAATTAGCACCCCCCCACACACAGCCCCACAAACCATTCAATCCTGCCCAAATTCACCGTTTACTCACCCCCACTCCCCCTACCAATACACACATCCCTCCCCGAATGAATTACAACGTGACGAAGTGTAGAGCGCAGAGGAGGGAGCACGCCAATTATTCAATTTTTGCGGGATTTCCCCCCAGCTATAAATACAGCCCGCGCCAACTTGTAAAGATTTTAGTTTTAAATTTGCCGTTGTTTGAGGCAAAAGTGACCTTCAGCTGCCGAAAGCGAGTTGGGGGGTGTTGGGGGGGGGGGGGGGTGGTAGTGTTGTGGGGGGGGAGAGAGGTCCAGCAGAAACGGTTTTCCTAGTAAAAATGAGCATGTTGCAAACCAGCAAAAAAAAACAAGAGAACAAGCCAAAGGAAAAGTACTTTTTCACATTCTACCCACCCCCACAAACACCCCTCCAACATCCCTTACCCGCACCCACCTCCACCCCTCCCACCCCCTCCTCTCCAAAAGCCAAGGCTTGTTATAACACGCATGTGCCCTGACTGGGGCAAGTAAGTGAGACTGTCAATCATCGGAGACTGACCAATGGGATTGCGTGTTGTTCGCGGAGCTCGTCGGAGCAAAGCTGTTCATGAATCTCAATTCAGTTTCTCAAAGCGTCCTGCTGCTGCAATCGCGCTGCACCCTCCACACCGAATGGCTTTCCACGTTGGCAAAGAACGAGTTTCTAAAGTTCGGTAACTTTAAAAGAAACGTTTTTTTATTTTCCCGCTGTTAGGCATTATGAGCATGGATGCATTGGGGAGTCAGATGATGGACCCATCATCATTCGCCAAACGAAACCCAGCGCTGAGATTAGTAGATCTGGCAGGAGCTCACAACCATCATCATCACCATCCCCCTCAGAATATGACAGGTTTCCCGGGGCTCAGCGGCCATCCCCACTCAATGGCACACACGCACCCTGGGGAGAATACTGGAGAACCCCGCCTGGGGCCGAGTCCTTTCGGGCCTGAACACATGGGGCACCCTGCAGCCGCCGCTGCACTTAAACTCAGCCCAACCCATCCCCACCACCATCACCTCCATCATCATCACCATCATATGGCAGGCCACGCTGAAGTTGTCTCCAATCCCACGGCAGCGTTTGGCCCAGCGCAGGCGGCAGCAGCAGTCAGGTACTCGGTTTCGCATTCCCACGCCAGCTACACTGCCCAGACTATCTCGGCAGGTAGAGATTTCCTCATCCGCAGGGATTTGACATCCTCAGTAATGCCAGGGCTCACTGATCAATATCCCGGCACAAGTTCTCACCACGGAATGTTTGTATCAACAACAGGTAGTTACCCTGGACACCATGGTCACCCCGAGGCTGGGAACCACTCTCTATTCCCTGGACTGCATGACCAGCCTCCCCTTGCAGTCCCAGCTGGACACCATCTGAACGGACAGTTAAGACTGGGGCTACCTGGAGATATGTACGCCAGGTCTGAGCACTACAGTCAAGTGGCAAGTTCCAGGAGTGATCCTTTTGCCTCTTCCCCTCTACATGGCTACGGTGGCATGAATATTAACATGAACATAACTGGCCACCACGGTCCAGGTGCTTTTTTTCGCTACATGAGGCAACCCATCAAGCAGGAACTGATCTGCAAGTGGACTGAACCGGACCCTGTCACTAAAAAACCATGCTCAAAAACTTTTAGCACGATGCACGAACTGGTTACTCACGTAACAGTGGAACACGTTGGGGGACCAGAACAGTCGAATCATATCTGTTTCTGGGAAGAGTGTCCACGAGAGGGAAAGCCTTTCAAAGCCAAATATAAACTTGTAAATCACATCAGAGTCCACACTGGCGAGAAACCATTTCCCTGTCCATTCCCTGGCTGTGGCAAAGTCTTTGCCAGATCAGAAAATCTCAAGATCCACAAAAGAACTCACACAGGTCAGTACTTTCGAAGGATCATTCTATTACCTGCTTCTAAATGCATTTTCGTTAATAAAAGCTGTTTTCGGTCTATTACCAGTGGGACAAATACACAGCGAGCCAAGGGTTTATGTGGCTTGGAAAATAGCCGATTTTTTTTTGTTGCAGCATTTAGGGAAACCACACAGCTCTGAGAACTTTGAATTGCTCTGGGTAATAAATAATGCATAATGTTTTAGCTGTAAACAGTCTTCTGGTTACAGATAATAAATCTGCTCTGATTCAATTTCGACTGAAATTAAAAGTCACTAGGTTTCTCCCTTCAGCTGCAGTTAAACGTTGTTGGAAAGCATGACGTTTAGCTCTCAGTGGACACTATTTTAAGGTTAAGTCAATTTCAGTGAAAGCTTTTACAGATGGCGAAGAATTATTAAGAAGAGCGTTGTCTATTTTGTGCTGTTTTTGTTTTGTTAGGATCCACAATCAAAAATATAATAATCACGTTCTACATTATCACTCCAAGTGTCTACGTACATCCTAACCTATTCGGTTTTCATGTTTTTAAAACAAAAACAATCCAAACATTTTCGACGCTTAGAATTAATGAAAGCAAATTTTCAGGCCTACGTTCTGAAAGAAAAAATGTCATTTGCAGAGCCATTTGAGAAACTGGGACATGTGTCATAAACATCTGCTAGTTCCACTTAGCAGCAAGTAAATTCAGTAGATCGAAGCTTGTTCAAAGCTGCTTTTGAACTTCCCGAGCCAGAATAATCCATAAGTAATGCAACCGCAGAGATGAAATTTCCCACTCCTCAGGATATATTAAAAAAAAGTCTGCATTAATTGAGCTTGCAGCAGAGGTTCGATACGTCGCGGACTCGCTCTCTCATTGTCTGTTGCCTGCCTTGTGCTCGACCTTGCTCAAGTAGTAAACATTTAAGGCAAATTCTACCCCCACCCACCCTTCACCCAGAACTTCTCCTCAAAAGGTTGGACATATTTCAGTTTTATGATCAATGGTGTGGCAGTGAAACATGTTCCTCTTGTTTCGTCTGCGTCCCGACCAGCGTTGGCCGAGCGAAGGTTTGGGAATGGCCTAGTGTTTGGGGGGTGTTTGGGGGGGAGATACAGTGGCTTGTCAAATGGGTAGGTACAATATAATCTGAGGCACTTTGCTACGTGTAAACTTTTCAAAACTGCCTGCTTGTATTTTCTTTTTATTTTCCTGCCTCAACTGTTCCCTGTTACAGAACTGTGCAATGACGGCTGTATTTTTTTGCTGAATTGAATTGAAATGCATTGTCAATGTACATGGTATCTAGGAGAGATTTGTAGGCCTCTCTATAGCTGGGAATCTAATCTTAATTTACATTCAAAACATATTTTCCTTTACTCTGTCACTTAAACATCGCCGATAGCACTAATAAAATGTAACACTTGGTTTAAAAGGAAAATGCATAGTGACACAGGCATGTGAAATGGATATTCCAAAAGAAATGTATCACGGCATGAATGCATTAGGTTTCATATTTTTAAACAGTCGAATGTATAATACATACAAGTGTATCTGTGCAGTGGTTGCTGAGCAGGCACACTGTATGTGTCCAACAACTGATAGCATTGGCCTAAGCAAACTTTCCCAGCACTTCCAGCGACTTCAGCTCAGCGATAAAGAGTGATAAGCACTTAATTTGAGAAGGAAAATAATTCATTCGACCGACATTATTTCTATTTATTTTAAAATGTTATAATATCAAATAAAACGAGCTGTGTGTTTGGTAGCTTCGACTGCATTCATATGCCCAGTATTTCAGTTAAACAACATTCTCCATATGTTGCAATTAATCACCTTAAGTATGATAAATATCGCATTTCTCTTTTAGTTTAAAACTGCACACACTATTGTTACTAAATTCTTAAATAAAAAATAGCAAGTATAGTAATTCTATTAACAAAGTAATTATGTTGTAAAATATTGATGTCATTTGATTGGCTTCAGTCCTTTATAGGCTAGTTTTATTGAATTGAAATCCCGTCCCTTTTACATTATTTATTTCAACAAGCATGGAAAGATTGCCTCTGGGTAAACAGAGACTTCAGTAGTTTTGTCACCTCACATAAAATATTACCGTATGAAGTCAAAATCTAGAATTTAGCATGTATGTTTAAAGATTGATTAGAACGTGCAAACAGCTCGTCGAGTTTATCACCAGGTAGGTATCTTCTGCGAAGTTATGTGATGCAAAGTTTAAATTCAATTTCATGGAGGGTTTCTTCGACTGATTCATCTTAGCCAGGACTGAGCTAACTGGTGAGATGACAACTAACAAGGATTGGTCGCAGTTAATCTTATATTACTCACTCCTTTATACACAGCATTAATAGTAAAGAAGGAGAAATGTGTAGCCAGAAGGAGTTTAGAACTCTCGGGAATTGGCCAAGCAGACTTCACGCTCGCAGTGTCGGACGCTCCAGACACGGCACAATAACAGTGTTTATGAGTCTGGGCTTCCCCATGGGTCCACTAACTTACTACTAGCTTGTACTACACTAATATCGTTGATTGGCCGTCTCAACCTAGCAAGTGAAGGTCAAATTATTCTAACGGCTTTCTGAACGTTTGGCTAATTACGGTGTAATGTTAAATCGACATTTGGAGAGTTCGGTGAAGGGTCTGTGTTACAAAGCACGTAGCCTTGCACTGTATTATGCTTACCACAGACATGTAGTTTTTAAAACAAAATTGAGAATTAATGATATTTTAATGTTCATTAGAATAATAACCATTAGAATAATAATTGAAAACTGGAAAAAAGTTTGTTATTTCCCTTCCCCGCTGTTTCAGAAATCCATTGTAAGTCACTTAGAGCATGTAACTGCTTCTTGGGCCTTTGGGTTGAGACTAACAAGCAGAAACCATTACGTCACAGCAGATCTGCAGGAACGTACCTGCAACACTCCACTGCAATGTCATTGCTCTAAGTAGCTAAAAAAAAGATTTTTTTTTTGTCTGAAATACGTGTTAGTGATTAAGTTGCATTTTTAATACGGGATAACAATGTTAGCAATGAAAGATAATACCTGAACGTTAGTGAACTCATCACTCTGCCATTGTCGATTTCTTTCAGGAGAAAAGCCCTTTAAGTGTGAGTTTGAAGGCTGTGACAGACGTTTTGCTAACAGCAGCGACAGGAAAAAGCACTCGCATGTGCACACAAGTGACAAGCCCTATAACTGCAAAGTAAGAGGCTGCGATAAATCGTACACGCACCCGAGTTCCCTTCGCAAGCACATGAAGGTCCATTGCAAATCTCCACCCCCCAGTTCGGGCTACGAATCCTCCACCCCTTCGCTGGTCTCTCCTTCTTCGGACTTAGGTCGGGACCCCCCGGCTTCAGCCTCCCAGCTTGACCCCATCACGTCTTCCCACGCAGCTAACCTGAGCGAATGGTATGTGTGTCAAAGCACAGGAGCAAGCGGTATTCCAACACCTCCGAGCAATTCATCATCACCTGGACCAGGGGAGCACTCTTACAGAAACTCTGACCCCAGAACTATTCTCTAACCAGAAACTTGGCCAAGAATCCGCAATTTTTTTTGGGAGAAAAGATACATACTGACTAATGCTTTGTGATGGTGTTAGCATTGCCATTGCTGCACTGGACTTGGCGAAACTACTTGAGTTTCTGGAGGCCTAGCGCCGAGGAACATAATGTAATGCACTGGCATACGAAAAGACAATAACATATTAAAGAGAAAGTATCCTTAATGTAATCTTGCACATGTTGCAGTTTACAGTCAGGAATGTGTGTCTTGAACAACACAGAAATTCCGTTCACATAAAGTGCTGCAAGCATAAAGTATTGTTTCCACAAAATGTTGTACAAAGAAAATCATTGTTTCATTTCTCGTTTTTACCTTTTTTTGTGGAAGGAAAATGCACTGCTGTATCTATTTGTTAAGAAAGTACGTTGCAATTCTTTCTGAAAGCCAGAAGGGCGAAAGCAGATATTCCCTACACCTGATGTGAATAGTAATGAACAAAAGCCTTTGTAGGCCAAAACAAAATGGATACTGTCTCTTCAAAAGCCTGCTTACCCTTTGACTTTTTAAAAACATTTCTGCAAACTAGATTTTCGATGTTAGACTTTTTTGCGGAATAACGCTGTAAAAATATGTGAATATAGGTATAGACGAATACAACGTACATCTGTGTTAAGTAATTCGTTTACATTTTCTCTCTGCTTTGTTTTCCTTGAAATAATTTATTTAAAATGTTACAATAAAACACATTTTGTATAAATGACCCAAAGTGTTTATTACAGGGCGATTAAGACAGTGCACATTTTTTTTATTGGATTATGTTAAATAATTAGCGCGTGTTCTGTAAATTATAGTGTTTTATAACTGGAAGTTTTGACTATGTAGAATAATTTTCCTTATGTATTTCGACCCTGTTTTGATATACATTCGTACCGGTTTGCAATAAATTGATAATGATAGAAATACTGTTTAAAATTTCTCAAAGATGAGCCATTTGTCGTTAAAATACATCGTGAAACATCAGTTCCGTCTTATCTCCGTGACATATGTATTTAACCACTACTGAGGAGCAAGCGCTAACTCATTGGTCTAGTCTGTTTCTTTTTGTCGTCAGGAGCAACAAACAATGTAGAACTTATGATTTATACTACACGCACGTTTCGTTTTAAATAAAACACATGAAGCTCTAACATCGGCGAAGCGTGTTTACCTTTTGTGGAACCTTTAAAAATTGTTGGTGAAGAAGTTATAAGACCGACGTATTGTTACGGTGAAACCCTACTATTTAAGCAACAATCGTTGGAAAGTGTACTGAAGTCACATTGTACTTTTACTAATGTACGAATGGACTGTGTATAGTTTATAATCGTATTGTCAGAATTCACAAGTAAATGCGTCTTGTAAAAATAAATTTTGTAAAATAAATAATACTGTCCGTTTGTCAAAATTTACAATGAAAATCTAAAGCACGCAGCTGCCTACTACCTGTTAGAAGCTTACAGATAGTAATTGATAAATATCAATGGATGGATAGGTAATATCTAATTACGAAGATAACCAGAAATGTATACGATTTTGTTTTGCGATTAAACAATGCATAAAACATTTATTCAAAACAAAAAGAAAGAAGTGATAAACCACTATTGTGCAAAAGAAATTTAGATCCAGTTTACTACAAATATCCCCATCTGGTGCACTTGACGAATCAAATGTCTCAATTTGGCAAAATAGTTATCTTTTGGGGATTTCATGAATTGCAAACAACTTTACTGGAATCCAAATAACAATTCATGACTGAAATATGAAATATTTCACTTTCTCTTGCCATTCCTTACATCTCCCCTCCCTTCTCTCTCTCTCACACACACACACAAACAAACAGGCAGGCAGACAGACAGACACACACACACACATACATACAAACAAACAGGCAGACAGACGCACACACACACACACACACACATCAGCTAGTGAGTTTAGCGTTTGGCATTAGCGCTTGGCGTAACCTAGTTGCTTTCTCTTCACTTTTTTGTGATATGGGGCCTAGCAAATGGGGATATAACGTATTGCACAGTAAGGGGACGAGGTTGCTATGCAAGATAAATAAAATGGGGTTAATATATTCGTTTCTCCCTCAGAGAAAGCCTAATCTACTACGTATATATTCCAGTAAAGTCTGGGCAGCTGTGAAAAGGTATTAATAATCCAATCATCTTTTCCTCAGTTTGCTCTGTTGCACGGCCAGTGACTAAGGTCGTCTGACTTCCTTGACAGTTTATTAAATAAGTTAGTTTTTCTTTCTTTCCTTAATAATGTTTTGCCGAGATCCGGCGCAGAAAGCATTTGTGAGCCAAAATAAAAGAAACCGCGAGAAGAAAATTAAAATAGAGGACAGACATCTTCAGAAAAGACGTGGCATCCATTTCTGACAATATCCAAAATTCACGTGAAAGATATGGAAAGCAACCGAAACTTTTATCGATAAGCATAGAGAAAGGCGATGAAACAATGGAAGAACAATGAAACCAATAAAAGTTGAGTAGAAATACCGATAGCAAAGTTTTTATTTATCGTAATCTGCTTTTAAATCAGATTGTATGTCGTGTGTTACTTTTGCTGCAAAGCGATAACATTAACGAAATGAACTTTCGGGCAGTTTCTAAAAGTTTTGGGAGTCTTAGAAAATTAAGAAAAGTAATTTTAGACGCAGGTTTATAAATGGGATTCATTGCGATAGGTAGTGATTCACCTTAATTTTTTTCATTTACTTGTTGCAGATGTCCATCCAGTTGCTATAGGTAATCCAAGCAATCACAATTCAAAAGACTGAATATCCTCGTGGAGACATCAAAGCAGAAAAATCTACAAAGAGTATTTCTTCGCAACGGTGAATCTTCACGGTGAGTTAGGATTTCTATGGCAATAGACAAGTCATACTTAAATACTGAAAGCCAAGTCTGGAGCTAGTGCAGTCTTTTCATCAAGAACGGAATGTGTACGTCTTAAGGACCATATGTAAGCAAGTTTGTATATATATGGTGATATGTGTGTCTGTATATTTATGTAAAATTTATAATACGTATATTATATTTTACGGTGTGCAGCTCATTGTTACTTAAGGTTCGACGCCCCAAAGAAAGAACTCACGCGAAACATGACTTATGCCAAACTCCAGTAACACCATAAATAATATCAGTGGCCCCAGCTCCTGCTGAAAAAAGAAGACGGTTTGAGTTATCAGACTGTCAATTAAGTTTTTATTTCCTGTTTCCTCCCTGATATAGTTAATCAGGGAGCGAGTTAAACTTTCCATAAACTTTTAAAAGGTCGAGAGATCTCCCCTGCCCCCAACCCCACCTCCCCCCCCCCAACCAAACCCCAAAGAATGAGAAAGAAAATAAAAGACACAAGGCCTCTAATCAGACTCGGGCTGTTCAAAGAGCCGGGTTTTAGAATTCCAAAGTAGGATTTTTATGGTACATCAGCACCGCACGCTAGGATCGCTATGGTAATGAACGGGGCAATAGCAAACTGCCTTCAAAGGAGGCACACTAGATTCGAGACACTCTATTAAGATACATTTGCGTTGACCTTTGGTTTCATGCTAGGTTAGTACAGTCAATCTTCACTTCATCATAATCTTTAATATTTTGAGGTTGGGAGGAATTCTCAGGCGGATTAGGGATGGCCTGAATCAAACTGCTTGGCTCCTCGGAGAGGGAGCCCAGCAGGTTCGATCCCGACCCTGTGAGCAGATAAGTTGGGAATTCGTCTTTTAGTAATTGTCTTGTTGTTTATTTTATACAAGTACCCAGTGAATGGCGAAAAATAAACACAGCGAAAAATAACCAAACAGTCGAGTCCTCTTTAGTGAAAACTCTTGTGGCCGAATAAAAAGGATGGTACATTCTCTATTCAGGGCAGAAGTCTTTGAAGTGGGAGTTATTATCTAAGGAATTCTTCCTTGTCGTCTTAACGACGCTGGCGAAACGGAAAGCGTTCTTTGTCAGCGATTTGTTCTCCTCTCTGTCAAGCGTTTTCTGTCCGTTGGTTCTGAACCGTTTCTAAAGAGATAAAAGATGGAAAGACTTGTATTACTACCTTGAGCAGACAGGACAGTATTAAAACTGTTGCTACATTTTAGACTGAACCGGCAATTGTGTTGATGTTATGCTGTTGTCACCTGTTCAAATTCCTGATTCAAACATTAGCGTTCTACCGAAACTTCAAAATGTGCAGAACGGTTAGAATAAGTCTTACAGAAACTGAGCGTTGACATAAAGAGTTACTGTGTTAAAGTTAAAATCAGAGGATAATTATTTGAGCTTCCTGTCATTTCTGCGTGCACAAAATGAAAACATCCTGCATTAAACTCGATCCTTTTGTTTTCTTGCAGCAATGCAATATCAACGTTGAGAAACGTTCATTAACAAATCTCGGCTTCTGCATTTCAGACTCCTGCACGGTCGCCATTTTGTTCAATGCAATTTTCTATAGTTTTGTGTTAAGGGCTAGTTGCAGCAATCTGCATTAGCCAAAGGTATCATATTTGCTCCTCTTGTTTCAGTTCATCGCCCTTTTCCCCAGTTCTACCAGCAAGGTAGTCTTCTATTCGCGTGATCTTTCAAAATCCGTTATCCAATTTTTTTTTAAAGTTGGAGGGACAGAAAGAAACTTTATTTAGCAGTGCGTTCAAAAGTGCATCCTACCATCACAATAACATAGCCTGCATTGGATATGAAACAAAATTACCAGCGCCCCTAGTCCTTTTTAGTACACGGTGTCAGTTGGCGCACGAGTTAGAACAGATCACTAAAATGTTGCTGTTTACTATCCCTGGACGGATTTAGGGCCGATTTCTCCGGCGTAAATGCATTTCCCTCTAACTCTGCAATCGCTTGAAGTGTCTGGGTCTTTTGTTTGCTGTTCACTTTTTGATTATGTCGGGTTTTTCCCCCCAAGAACACGGCAAATCGGCACTATACAAGAAGTGCGAGGCATTACATTGCGCCTGACACCACTAAAAAAGGAATCTTTTAAAAAGCATTCAACCTGAAACAGATTCTTTCAGCCGTTTTTTTCACAAAACCTTGTTTAACAATATAAGCCAGTTTTAATTAAACTATTCATAGCTCTATCCCTATCGCCTTTAAAACTGGCCACAATTCTGTCCTGTTAGTTTCCATGTTAAACTCCACACTAGGTTAGGTCCCTAAAGAAACAATGGGCATCTAACTTTTAATCATGGATTCTTTCAGCTGGGATTATTATGGCATCACATCGCAAATCAATCGTTTCCAAAATTGTGCGAATTGTCAGAGAAATAAGTTAGCAGCCTACGCTGTTTCGTAAATAGTTGGTTCTCAAATGTTGCAGACAAGTTGCAATTTGCAGGAAAGCAATTTTCTAATGAATTCATTAGCATGATTACAGAATTTCGTCCATAGTAACCCTCCCTCACCACCTCCCCCAACATCCTCCACCTTCCTCATTCCCCAAAAGTCCTGGAAGCGTTTCTTATTGCGCACGGACGTTCAGAATCTTTGCATTGAAACCTCGGTCTTGAGCAAATAATTTATTATTGTCAATCAAGTCGGAAAGAATTATTGGCAGTTACATTAAATGCAACGTCGTTCGCAATAAAATATCATAATGGATGGGGTAATCACATCGAATTGCAATCAAAAATGGGCGATATTTATTTTAATCGTCAAGTCTTATACATACTGATTACTGTGAAGTTTTTTTTCCTTACAATAGTAAGTCAGAGTATGTTGACAGCAAGTCACTTAATGTAGATGTTTAATGACTGCGAGGTGGTGCTGGCGGAGAAGAGGGGGCGGTATTTCCTTGTGTAACTATAAATGAAACACACAGAAAAAAATTAAGGATTGCAGCGTATTCTATCATACGTGTGCAAATCGCAACATGTAGATGCCAACTCCAAGATGTAATTTCATTCTGTTAAAATATTGTTTCATTATATCATTTATCTCAAATTGTTTTGAGTCATGTGGCATCACGCCGACAGAAATGCTCCCCCAATCAATAAACAGAAAACTAATTGAGCTTTTATATACATATCTTTTAAACGTGTTGCATGCACAAATTGTCTTTTACCGAGGAGCAGCCAGAAGGCATTGAAATCGATGACATATGATGCACCCAAACGATGGTTACACTTAAAGCAACACGATTGTGTCAGTTTCCTATCAATCGAATAACTCTGCTTTAATATACGTGTTTTAAACACAAATGCAACAGTAACGTCTGAAACAGTCCAAGCTATTCAGTCATATTTGAACTCCCCGTTTAACATCAAAGCCTCAGTTCATTCCTAGGACTTAGATAAAGGAGTGAAATTTTAAGCTACACGCATGCGCTGTCTTTTACGATATGGTTGATGAAGTGAGCAAGCAATTTTTTCCGGTGACTTAACAATTTGTGTGTCGTCTCTAATTTATGAACGTTCGAGGAGCATTTGGATTCTTAAATTATGAAAACGGCAGAAATCGTAATCCAATACCACAATCGCTATACGTTCACGCAGTTGCATACTTTGAAATTCGTCCAAAATGGTGGCTAGAAAGAAATGAAGAGGTGACAACTCTTACTAATTAATCCACACGGTGAAAGGCTATAATGCTTGACTGAGGATATGCAGTTATTACACTTGACTATAGTCAACAAGAGATGGAAAGGCACGTTGGACAACATGGTGAGAGACGTGTGGCCATCATTAGTGGTTCTTTTATTGACACTGGCTTTTCTCTCTCATCATTGACAAACCATTTTGGAGGGATTCATCCCCTGTTGCTTCCTATCATCCACTCCATCCAAGCTTCTGGAGAGCATTAATTAACGTCCATTCACTGATAAGTCCTGACAACAAAGCAAAGCATGTATAAGAAGTAGCACCCCTCAACAATACGCAGACCAAAATACAAAACTAGGAAGTCGGCAAAAAGGAATCAACTCATATTTACACTCAGATACATTCTTTCCTAATTAATCGCCTTGTATGGAAGATTTTCGATTCTGTTGCATTTTAAAGTGCCTCATAACTATTATGCGGGAACGTGACGTCAGAATTCATAATCTAAATAGAATTTCAGCACCCATTTGTAACCTCACATTTAGTTGGAACCTGCCGAGCCAACACTCTCATGATACTATGCAGTTGTGACCAAGTCCCTGTCACTTAATTGCATTTGTACGAATTAACCGATGGGATGTGCAATCACTAATGAGCGTGGCATCGTACAAATAGCGCTTTGAATGTTACTCTCCACCTTTGAGTTTCTAAATTTTCGATTATAACGGTGTACTGCGATGCTGTTATTTAGCAGTTAACCTGTAAAAGCGCGCATTTTTAACGATGGCACTTGTCAAAGATACGATTTTCAACTTTTGGTTAAGAAAATGCTGCCGGAATATAATTTGTGTAATTATTGTTTAAGACACCTTCATCATAGGTAAACAGACAATCAGTACAAATAACTGAAGATCGCTTCTAAGAAACAATATTTGTCCGAAGCAATCTTCCCTGGTAGTGATTCTGACGTCGTCAATGTCACTCACATGACTTAAGACTGTATAGCTTCGGTAAGCCTTTTAAATGTGGAGCATATGTTGATTTATACAGATCATAATAAACAATTGTAACATCAGACATTACGTTGTGATTAACGTTCGTAAAGACAAGAGCCAAAAGCGCGCTGGTCAGAAAGGGTTAAGTAAGACGCTGTTTAACTAGCTAGTAAACATACAACTGAGACTCCATTCGGTCAAAATGATTGTTAAAAATTATTGACTCTTCCAAACAGGCAATAAATATTTCAAAATCTTTTAAAAAATATTTTGTTTATCATTAAAGACATTCTTCAACACGGGAAAGTTTATAACTCGAAATTGTATTTGCATGACACCAGTTTCGTTATAATAAAAATAGACGTCTCAAAATATCATGATACATGCCTTCCCTTCCTTACTTTGGGTGGAACCACTTTTGTAGAAGAAAGCGCAGCCCCTATAATAAACCTGTAATCTTGACTTTGTTTAAGTGTTGACATAATTGCATTTGAAATGCTTTTAACAAAATATTTCATCAAATAAACTTAGCCTGTGCTGTTGCTAAACATGACATATTTTTAGAGATTTGAATGGAAAAGATGTGGTGTTAAAATAGGGTGGTCCTTCAGCGGGCATGCCCTGTAACATTATACACTACATGTTAGGATTTTGCGTTGCACGATAATAAATATATAAGCGAATCTTGCTGGTGTCTTGCAACCGTATCAAGAGCAGAATCGATCAAAAGTCCTATGTACAGCCATATTTCTATCAAAACATTGAAACAGAACTTTAAAACATGTTCACCGCAAGAGAGGTTTCAGTCGCACAATTAGGAAATTGTACGGTACAATTTAAAATGCTTCACGTTTCTATCTGACGTGTGAAACACAGGAAGTCAGATGAAGACATGATATCAACTCTAATAAATCAGCTACATGCAAAATAGCGCTCACTTCAATGGTTTCGACACATGTATGCAGTAATGTTTTTTTCAGCATAAAGGCAACGCAGATCCAAATTACATTTTCTTGAACCAATGCAAAAAAATGTAGAAAAAACTGTCTGGATAAGTATGATAAAACAATAGAGGGGAGATACGTCTTCCTTTAAGATTCACTGCGTGCTACTGACCATTCATATAACATTTCTGCTGGTTTGAGTGAGAAATTTTTAACACTTTAGGGAATGCTGCTTTTCTGCAAGACAATATAAACTTCATATTGTGCACCAAGACACTAGACCGCTGTTTGAGCAAATAGATTTTCAGTGAGCTAAAATGATTATCGGTTGCCTTATAGTGCAGGTTTTAACCATTTAAAAAAATAAATAGCAAGTAACATGCTAAGAAGATGACCGTCAGATACATTGCTTCAGTTATAATAGTGTAAATTAGTTTATTGACATATTAGTTTATAGACTACTTGGTACATTCCTACAATAGTTTGAAGTCTTTACTCGATGCATAGAGATTCAATCTCTATTCAACTGATACCAAGGCCGGACGATATACATATGGTGATATTCATTTTATAAAGTTGAGATTAATAATGTGCAGGGGCGGTTTCACGCGCTAAGCGTTTCTCTCATACTTGCATCTGGTGCAACCCTGCACAAATCAATCACGCATGCAAACTTCAGCTTTTCATAAATGACAAATTTAGCCAGTCTGCTGTTTATGCAGCCTGTCTCAATTGCAAACATAGGGTTAGGGAATATGATTCTGACTGCAATGTTACTGATAGTTTTTTCCTGTTTCTGAATGGCGAAATGTGCAAAGAAAATGTAGGATAAGTCATTTGCAGGTGTACACATTGAGTTGTGGGCTGATTCGGATGTGTATCATCATATTCATACGTTTCAGCTGTAATCAATCAAAACTATACACATAAATTGCAGATGAACTTGCTGCAGAACAAGCAGTTGGAGCAAAACTGTTTATTACTAACAGTTGAACGAGTAACGGTGTTTTATGCATTTTAATTATATTTGTTTTAATATAATTTTAATTAGTTTAGCGTCGCTTTGCTTTTTTTCCTTTGTTTACTTTCTGTGGGGAAAACAACTGTACACCGAAAGTTTCAAGCTTGTTCTTCTGCCCCAATAATCGTGCGATGATTTTGTTTACTAAATATAAAAATAATATATGAATATATCAGCATAGCGTTGCTAAAGATATTAGATGTTTGGAAATATGAACTTATACTGACTGAGTGGTGCGTTCAGTTACTGAGTGGGAATGTTCAACTTCATATTTCAATGTATGTACTGAAGTACCACATTGACAGAAAAAAAAGAACTAGGTTCTTCATTGCATTTTTAATTACAGCTGCGAGTAAGGAGATTATTGTCATTCTGTGTTCATAAAAGAATCAAGCTCCCCTTTAGATTTCTAATTTCTGGAAAATAGAGGCTGACCTTTCAGAAGCTGTTATAGAAATACAGAGGTTCATTTGAGTGTGAAATATCATTTCATTGAAAAATAATGGAGTCGGTAATCCCACTTCCGGAAACTGTCCTGAATTATTTAACAAGACTCCTTTAATAGGGGATTAGTAGGAGCCTTAGAAAAAAATCTTTGCGTTCTATTCAATGTCTTATTTTATGTTATAATTACTAGATTTAAAGATGAACAGATTAGTATGCAGGGATCGTCCTGACAACACGCAGGTGCTATTCTAATCATTCAGCTTACTTAATTAACGAATCATGTAAGAAAATAGAATAATAAAAACATTTCCGTGAAAGCTGAGGAGGTTTTGTTAGAGGCTGTGTGAATGATGCCTTTAACAAGGAGCTGAAGGGTCAGACAGCAATAGACTGACTTACGACCTTTTATGTGGAAACAATCTCCTTTAGGTTTTAACTTGCAGCTTGTACATTAAGGAGATTTTACTTTTTTAGTAAATTGCATCTGTTTGAGATTCAACATAACTTGCCGGTGTAAAGTCCGTGGACAAATCCACGTTCTATTCTAAGACAACGCATTGAAACTACACTGCATCTCTGGGTTGTTTTGCAAGTCTAGATATCGAAAAAAAAACAATCTTTAGTATCCATCCAATCTCAAAGTTCAATATAATTGCTGGGGGGAAAATGTATACATTACCTTCTCGCACGCACCTCCCAAAATATGGATGCTAAGTATTCCTAAATCTGCCTCATATTTCTTTTGTCAGTATTTTGCACGCGTTGTGTAATTTTGAGCAGGGTACCAGTTATGTTATAATGATATTACAGTTTGCAATGTACCTGACATGAATGGGAAATGGGAAAGACGGTGAATTGCAATGGCTGTTTAAACCCACGCAATATTACGAACAATATATTTATTCCTTTGCATATTTACTACGGTTACATACTTATTCTGTTTTGGCTTTAATGTGCAAAACATTTCATTCTAATTGCCAGAATATTTGGCATTTTCTGACGTTATATTCAGTTCTGCACTAGCTAATTTGAAAATTTGTTTACACTTGGATGTGTCTTTGTGTTATATATTAAAGTATACATTTTCTCTCCTCGTATGGGTCATCATTTAAATCATACAACTTAATTTTGACACTATTTGAATGCTGATATTACTTGCAAAACTCTCCCGAGAAAGCTAGGGTCCCCAAATGATCACATGACTCTTAGTCAAGAATGATAGGATCCAAACACTCCCTAATAATATTTGGATCGATTATAATAAACAGTTTGCTTCCTAAACTAACATAAGTAAGCACAAATATAAACTAATGAATGTCTGCTTAAGAAAAAATGTATGCATTTTTTTAAAAAAAGCTTGCATTTGTTCTTTTTTTCGGACTTGCCTGGCTCATACACCCACTCGTGTGTTTTCATGTTCCCCCTTTTTTCTTCCATTTGTACCACTTACCTCGTTCATTCTGACCACTCCCTCTCGTTTCCTTCCTCTTTCTCTCTTGCCTCTTACACACGCACCCGTACTCAGTCACAAACATACACGCACATACATGCACCCACTCACACAGTGTCAATACTCATTTCTAAGATTTGTGCAGCGGGTGTAAATTATAGGTTTCTAAAGAAGCGGTGGAAAGTGCTCCAGCAGTTTTAAAACACAATAAAAGTATTAGGGTATCAACTGCACTCCCAATGATCACGCGTTAAATTATTTTGCTTTCACGGATGAAGAGGCTTTCTACAATGTAAATCAAGCAGCTTAGTTATTAAGTCTGAACACTAATCTCTAACAACCTTTACATAATGTGGCAGAATGTGCCACACTATTTCGCACCTGCACTATGAATAGAACCGTCTTTTGAATATAAGACACGCTTGTTGCCCTTCTGTTCCAAAGCAGTTGTCTGAATAAGTCAAGCGTCCTGAATGCCCATACTTGCTTTTCTGTTCCTCCTTTGATCAGAGAAAATTTCTTCTAATTTGTCCTTTTCTTTGTAACAACGTTTCCAAATCTTTTTTTAAATCACTTTCCAAAACGTATTTTGTAAAAAGAACATAAATCGGCAGGAAAACAAAAGTTCTCGGGAAACATTTAAAGTCATTCAGGGTTTTGTGAGGCTGTGAAATACAAGGAAGAGCGCTGTATTTTACTTGATTGAAAGTGACGTTTAAATGAATATAACTTTGAATACCAGTGGCGGGCAGTTTGAGGGGCGAACATTTTTACAAATATGGTACAATGTTTTGTCAAAGCTGACACGTCGCTTTTTCCTTAATTAATCGCGTTGATTAAAACGTGAAGTTTATAGAAACCCTAGTCTGTACGCATTGAGAGATTGCGGGACTGTAGTACAACCACGCAAGCAACTTGTTTTAAAATTATTCAATTTGATAGGCTTTTCTGTTCGAACGCGCAAGGCAGACACCAACATATTAAGCAAAATCGCAGCTCACAATCTTTTGTCTTCAAAAACTTTTCAGGACATACCCAGAACGTTTTCAAAGCTGCCTGCAAGTTCCCCAACACTATAGTCCACATCTGACAATGTATTGTACTCCACCCAAAGAAACGCATTAAAGTAGTTGTACATGCTTGCTTCGAGCACAAATTATTATCTGATTATTTCGGAGCATTTACGTTCACGTCGATAAATGTGCAGTCTTTTTTTGGTTTTAAGGGACGGGGGCTTCTGGTGTAACTAGATTCACCAAGGACATTCACTGAAGCTTCCGTTCCGGAAGGAGTGGCTCTGAATATCCCTTCAGAATCAACTGTAATTAAGTTTTCTGGAACCAGACAGCAAAGGTAACAAACTGAGTGACCCGGGGTTGCTTGGGGTCATCAATAGACCAACGGGAATGTAACAAAGCTATGTTCTCAATCAGGAAGTGAAAATGCAAGATTATTAAAGCTTTCAATAATTGCAAGAAGGCGGGCGCTTGTTGCGAAGGTTCTCTATTTTAATAAATAGCAGCAAGGTGATATGTATGAACGCAATTGAGAGAAAACAAAGGATATCTATTTGCTTCGTTGCAAGGAACCCATTTAAAATATTATGGTTAACGAAAACTGTAATCTTCTGAATTCTTCCATGGAATAATGTAAAAACAGAAAAAAAGCACTAACAAAGGCGACCTACTGCCCACTTGTTTTTCTAAGTGTTATATGCAAAGAATAATAGATTTGAAGAATAGTTCGTCGAAAATTTGGCTAACGTATGTGTCTTTTCTTGTGTAAATTCCATCCAGTCCAAACTCACCAGCAATAATACACGTGTTTCAATCTTTTGGTACTCAAGCTGGAAACCAACCTATGGAGCAAAAGTCAATATTTGTTTTTGTGCATCAGGTGCGCAGTTATCTCTGGAAAGATCTCGCAACTTACTTTCTCAGTTCAGTGTGTAACAACCACGGGGGTCTAATACAACCCAAATAAGGGCGATTGCAGTAGAAACAACTAACTAAATTAGCTCCACGTTAGTGTATCTCTCGACTTCATTAATATGTAACAGGGCTGCCAGTTAATCTCCTAAACCTGTGTTCTCCCTCTAAAATGGCACTCTGGGACAAATTGTACATCAGATCAATCACGCCTAATGCAGCAAGGTTTACTGAAGGAAAAAAGCTATTTACACCTTCAAATGGAAGCTTTTCAGATTTGAGAGAAAGGGTCGTACATCACGAAGAACAAATGATTATGAATTGGTAAACGCGCCCTCCAGCGATTAGCTCTTCGACGCTATTTATCATTTTTTTTGTCTTTTTAAACTCATCTGGCAGTCTCGAAGGAAGCCTGACGATAGGGAAGAAACTAACACTGCAGGAAAGTTTGTTTTATGTACGCACTATAAGTCATCAAAACCCTATCGTCAAAAAAAAACAAAACGAGTGCCACTCTGCCCCAGCGCAGACAAAAGTGCCCCCCAGTTTTTTTTTCTGTCTCTCTGTTATCTCCAAACAACGCCGTTACACAAGAATCCTCTATGTCACAATTGGTTGACCAACTTAGGTCGACGTTTAACACAACATACATATCATGAATGTTGTGAGAATGTTCTGCATCTATTCAATTTTATTTTATGGTTTGGTAGTATAAGCTGACAAATCACAGCCCAATATAATTTCCTGTAATCAAGATTGTGGTTTCAAAAAATGCAGTTGCACCAGGGTAAGCAAAGTCCCTGAGATGAGGAAGTAGAGGGCTCCAAGTAAATTGTAATTCGAAGATATGCGGTACAGGAAATGAATGATGGGGAGACAGGGTGAGGATAGGTTAACTCCATAAAATATGTTAAAATGGTTACATTCGAGCGAGCAACCCTTGAGTTCGAGGGAGAGAAGACGTTTTTTTTAAGGTCAACTGCACTTCATTAGATCCCAAAAGGTAAGGTTCAGCAACAAGTTTCACGGAAAACCCCTGTTTAGTCCGAGAAAGAATTGAAATGATCACTAGCGAGACCAACAGAACATCCAAAAATCAATGCAAAGGACCGGAAATTGATTCTTTAATTAAGCTAGAACTCTCACCTTGGATTCAAAATGGATCAGGTGATGCTAAAACGGTTCACGTTCACATTAATCGAACATTATTAATTCAGGCCATTGAAGACTGGTTTAACTTATGCTGACTTTTACTTCCATGCATCATGTCAGTATAGGTCACCTCTTTTATAAGAGTATAAAACTACATCATGACCGGGCTGTAATTCTATCTGTGTTCACAAACGCTGTAACTATACGAAGAGCCCCTACCCGACTGACTTAATGCATCTACTTCTGCACCATGAAGTGACCTTCATGCTCCTTTGTACAGAAGAAAAACTAATGGTTAGTCGTTGCGTTTGTTGGGCAATCACAATCGATATTGGATAAAACTTTTTACCCTTTATTAGGCAAATACGGTCCTCTGACAAAAAAAAATTGGACATAACTTGGATGGCTTTGACCTCTTTAAAGGGCGGCCCGCGAAGTACTGAATATTTGACACAAGCGATAAACGTTTTCGAAATCCACGCAGATTTCACATATGTCTTTTTATTTATTTTAAAACGATTTAGTGCAAATCCTACATACGAGCAGCAGGGCTGCAGAGCGAACAATTTCAAAATCCATAGTAAAATGTTTTATATTTTTGAGCCATAAATCGATTTTCAATAGTGTGACAAGTAGGTATTTTTTTGAAGTATCAAATTTAATATGTCTGGTCAACAAGGATGGTGGCTATAACTCTCTCAGTAGGAAGTCTTCTCTTTTAGATCGCCGTTGTGTAACTTCTAACAACAGGAACATTGAAATATTCACGAGATTACTCAATGAGGTAACTTCCTCCTCAAAATGTGTTTATCAAGGGTTAGGGGCTGATGGGTTACACCTTTAGATAGACAATTGGGAATTTTCAATGTGTGACGTAAAGTGATTGCTGCACTTCTGCTTGGAAAAGTCTGAAGTTTTCGTTTTTAAATAAATTGCAAAACGGGTTTGACCACATAGGTGAATTTAAAACTGATATTTGCGCAAGGGAGAAATATAGTAATTCGATGATGTTCGTTAAAGACGCTGCGAAATTATCAGACAGAAACTTCTGACTCACCAGTTGGCATTTATAATTCCGATTACTGCGGGAGTTTGCAGGTAAGTGGGTTTTGTTAAGGTGATAACTTCAAGCAATCTCTGCAACAAAACTGTAAATGTCCAGATTTAATTCGTTCATCAACGTAATTAGCCAATGACAGGTGATGATGACAAGCAACTTTGAATATTACTCCTGTAAGCTAAACTGACTGTTTCTACAATAAGGACTAACCTTGAACTTGTCCCAAAAGCAATACAGCAAAATGTGTGTCAGAATTATTCACATTAAGATCTTTCAAATGAATGCTGTTCTTAATAAATATTATTAAATTTAGAATAATGCATAATATTGCAGATATGCATTGTTAGAAATAAATTGGACACAATTTATTGACCAAACGGTTATATCGCCTAATTTATTGCATTTTTTTAAAAAAAGAAGTCGAGTAATTTTATTCACTCTACAAGTTTTGCTTTGACAATATAATCATTGGTCAATTTGTATTTATATCAATCCTGAAACGACATTTTCAGGTTTAAGGTAATTAATTCATAATTAATCGTTAGACTTTATATGAGTGGATTGATAAATCTACATTCAGCATGTACATAAATATTACAACGTATTCTATATAATTTATTGCATCGTTTTAGTTGATAAAATTCACATTGGATGCCTGGCGTACGGTTTGAATGCGTAGCGGGTTTTCAAACATCGCATAAAAATGATGGAGGCCGAAATGCTTTGGTACATCTTTGCCATGTGATAGAGGGAGTTTGCCAACAGAATCGAGCTCTTGTATTCAATATCGACCCGCAGCGATACTGGTGTAAAGCAAAGGGAGCAATGCAAAAAAAGCAGTGAAGACAGGTGTGGTGTAAAGGGGTCGAAATACCCAGATCCCACGCAAGATGTGCAAAAGACGAACAGCATTTTTTTTCCCAAAAAAATCACATCAGTTTGTCTACAGGATATCACACTTCAGCCGCACGTTGTATTGTGTAAAGTGAAACTACTGTTCCAGATGCATAAATTCATTTTTGTGTGCACTGTACGAATCATCATACAGTTTGGGTCATTTTTTTTGGACTCCCGCGGAAAAGACATTATGTCTTCCATATTTACATACTCTCTAATATTTGTCAAACAATCATAAATTATAAATTAATGAAATGTTGTGTGGTCTTTGGAGATCCAACTAATGAAGACATTTACCTTTTTGTTATTTTCAAGCGTCTATTTCCAGGTTTAATGACATCTAGGCTATCACGGTTTATTAAGCTTTATTAGATTTTCCCTTCACTCCCGCTGTCACTCAGATGTCTCTGCGTCAATGTCACCTGCTACAGGTACAAAACCGCGCACGGCTTTCCAGACAAGAATGTGCAAAAGGCCAATGCCAGGGTTTCAAACGTCTTCAAAAACATTAGATTACAATTCATTTGATATACCAGCTGTGGCACTATATGCACTATTTCCCCCTTCATCTCAATTTAATCTCAAAATTCATGCTGGATAGTTGGAATATAGTGCTCTTCCCCGCATGACATCCATGGAGACAGCAAAACAACAGACTTCTATTAATCAGAGGCAGAAAGTACAGCCACCTAGAAGTCGTGAAACACTATTTTGCAAAATACCCTCAAATACTTATTTTAGAAGTATTATTTTTTATTTCTTTCACTTTTCACTGCCAAAAACGACGTTATTTTTTCCACTTAAAAGCCATGAATATTAAAAGGGAATATGAGGCAATGTCAATCATTTTTATGACTAATTCAATTTCTGTAACCAGTTTTTGTCCTGTTGCCTCGCAACAAAGACAAGAAGATATAGAGAACGGGGATGGAAGCTAATGCAATCAAGTGGTATAATTCGATTGCTTATTTTACAAATTTCATGAGCATGTGGTAAAACAAGTACTCTGTAATGTGACTAATCGAACAGACTCTGATCAAACCTCCCTACGCTAGGTCCACATGGGATATCATTGGTGCCTATTTGAACCCGGACACCCCATTAATTTAATTCCCCCCTTTTGCGATGCAGTTGGAAAGAATATAAAAAAAGTAAGCGTCCCATTAAATTATTAATCTCCTTCTGCACTTAGTAAATCACCATATCGTGTGCGGATATACCTTGTGTCAAAGTAGTTACCTGTGTCAAACTCACCTTCTTGAGCATGTTTGACGGCGCCAAAGGTTTATGATGCCTCGGATTACAAGTCAAAATCTGTCAGACGTAAATGGGAGATCGTTCCACTCTCATTAAGCAACAAAAAAACAAAATAATTAAACCATTGTCGAATGCAAGATTTGCACTTTGTTTAAAATATACTTCGAATTTCAATTGCATTGACCGTTTGTTTTTTGAGTCTGCCATTTATTCCCAAACAAGAAATTACTTTTAATACACAGAGGAGAATTGCTAAAGTGCATGTTGGTAAAGGGAGCATGTGTTCTGTAATCATCAAAAATTGATATGTGCCGCCAGTAAAGTAATTATGCACCATCCTGAGAATATGAGTTCAGTATATTGTTAATCCATTTGCACACCCGTTGACTTACAGCATCAGTCTGCAAATAGCTTAATTAAGTCATACACGTGGAATATAAGCATATTGTTACTTTATATTATGCACACTATATCTTAATTTATGGGCAATTAATGTGCGTGACAGAATGCGGGCGAAAATGTTGACTGTGGAGACCGAAGTTGCTCGCTGCTGTCAATTGCGGTAGAACGCATAAAAGCAGTCAGGGTCATACCTGCATTGTAAAGCTGATATGTTCGCTTTATTTCTTAATGGCAGCTTGCTTTCATCCTGTCAAAGATAGAACTTTTAATCTGTCTGAGGAAAAATCTTTTCAAGCTTCGGAGCTCGCTGTATTTTTCACTGTGGCTCCCTCTGTCGACTCTTGTGTCATATAAGATAATCGATACATGTTCTAGAAAACTTGATATGCTTTTGCATGTCCTCTTTCCCCCCGGGCTCCTCCAAGTCTGTGCAGCATTGCACAATGTTAAACAGGAGTGTCCCCTTATAATCGATTGCAAGTAGGAAAACAATGTATTTTGCCGTAACAGTGAATATTCAGATTTCAATCAGCTGTTCTTGGTCAAGGGCATAATATTCATGCAGACGGTAGAAATATGGACAATGCATTCTGTATAACAAAATTGATCGAGAATGTCGTGCAATTGTTTTCAATACCAACGTTTGCATTATATATAAATGACAACAAGAAGAGGTAGACCCGGTTACATTTTGTCGCCGACCACAGCTTTGAAGTTTGAACACCTGTGCGCAACGAACAATGAGGAAGTTCATCAGGTGCGATACGCTAAGTAACGACATCGCACCGTTTTGCGACCACTATTCTGAACTTGACAATCTATTCAACATAAACTTTCTACCCACATTGACACATGAAATTAACTATCGCTAACTGGTGACTAACTGGTTAACGCATGAGACTCGTGTCTTGCGCGCACTCTACATTTATAGGGCGTGAATCTCATTTGTTTTTTGAAAATTCAAGTCGATTTAGAAACAGCTTGTTTCTTTCGGACGCATTTAGTGTCAAAGATTGAATATGCTGAATCAGAACTGTAGAGGAATGCCCTTGATAAGGTGCTGTCGCCAGATTTTTTTGGGGGGGAGGTTGTAAATTTCCTCCTGTTGCAGCAGTACGAGTTCAAAAGCAAGCGGCAAATTGCATTCTGAAACACGTGACGATCAACCATTGTTTGCAAAATGTGTACAACACATCGATATTCTGTCTAGCATCCTCACATCCAAACTGTAGATCCAGTTCGAATCCATTGTGTCACTATATTTCTGGCTAAATCGCGCAGTGGGTACAAACCTAGACACTTAATACCCTGCAGTCTATTTTTAAGATCAAAGAGTAGGGAAAATCAAATGCCATTTAAGATAAACTGTTACACTCTTTGACCCATTAATAACCTCATACAATCTTTTCTGCAGCGTTTTATTCGCTTGTAGAACGAATATACGTAGATGAGCAATATTCAGTCTAATGTATATTTTGCACATTTTCCCTGTTTATTTGTTATCGACCAGTCCTCGGCATGTTGAATTTGACGTTCTGAATAGTAGAATCAAGTAACATTGTTGTACAGTAGATGACAGTATACGATTTATACTGTAAATATAGTGCATTGTGCGTTATGAACAAAACACTATAGAACTAACTGATGCTGCCAGCTGAAATGAACGGCTTTACAGAAACTAAGCCACTGAAGTAGATGCTTTCTGAAATTCCACTTATCAGGTGTTGCCTTGGGCACCAATATTCTATAGCTTTGACATCAAACGTGTACATCCATACTTTAATTGGGGGTATAATCTTGGGTTCCCTGGTCCAGAAGACAAAAACCGGCAAATACCAAAACTTAGGTGAGACGCTTTCTCATATCGTCTTGGAAATCCTATAGGAGAGCAGTATAATTCCGGTCGGACGTCAAATGACCTGTAATGATACTTTTCAATATTTTAACATATTTGAAAGGGACATTGCGAGCTTTCAGCGACCAATTCCACTCAACCTCTTGGGTTCCAGACGCTCTCTAGTGCTTTATTTGTAGGGACTTTAGTGAATGTCCTAAGGGAAAGTCACAGCAATTGACAATTGATAGTAAAACTCCCGTCCACTAGTGGAACTCCATTGATACGTGCATAATTAGATAGCTGTGCCATCTAATAGAAGCAAACATACACTACAGAAACCATAGGTACTTGCAGAAATAAGTATATAAGAGTGCGATAAGGACAATAATCATTTGGTTTCACCATTTGACTGATTACTCGCGTGCAACCATTAAAGTAGCACTTGGTCAGTGTTTACGTGGCTTGCATATGTGCTTAAGAAGTTGTTTTATTTGTTCATATCAATCTTTGCGTGGATGCGCTTGCGTACGCTTGTTTCTTTTTTCAGCGTATTTCTCGTTTTCTTGACAGGGAAACGTTTCCACCAAGGGACAAAATGCGCCACAACCAGAATAATAAAAAAAAAAGTAATCTGAAAGGAAAATGTCAGGACAAAAAATACACGACAAGCTGGATTCATGAACTGTACAGTATTACTTGAAACATATTACATTTCTGTGAGCATGGGGAAAGAAACTTGGACTGAAAAAAAAATATAGCGCGACTGCTCAATCCCTTTAAACACGAAGAATTTCAATGAAAACAAACATTGCGCCATTGTAAATAATATTATTTTGGACCGGCAGGAGGAGGGAGTTGTGAACTAAATACTTTGATTCATAGTCAATCCTATGCTATGAGAATACGCAACCTGACATTGATAAAATCAAACATAAAGCTTACCCATATCACACTGATTTTAAAGGGGCTCTGGTCTTAAACGAAATATTATGCCACTGAGTGTCATGTTACAGCAATACAAGTGCGCAAAGATAGAATTATTTTTAAAATTAATTTATTCGATTTAAATGTTTTTGAAATGTAAATGAAAAGAGAAAAAAATCAGTTTCATTTAGATTTATTCATATTTATTTTCTCTCAAT
Source organism: Ginglymostoma cirratum (assembly GCA_024137785.1). Lineage (NCBI taxonomy): Eukaryota > Metazoa > Chordata > Chondrichthyes > Orectolobiformes > Ginglymostomatidae > Ginglymostoma > Ginglymostoma cirratum. The sequence goes on from JAHRHZ010000288.1 coordinate 7,949,962, forward strand.
AAATCAAACAATTCAAAATAAAAACCTTTTTTCAATATTGATCCTTAACTTCGGTATGATTTAATTCACTGTGTAAGAGAACAAATGCAATATGATCAAAAGGTGACCCTTTGAACCATAACACAACCGGATAAGTTTTCTAAAATAGCTTGCTAACTGTCTTTGAAAACATATTTCCTGGCCTTTCAGTTTGTCCAACTCCAAAGCAGCTGCCGCCCCTGTTTACCTTGGGAAGGCAGAGCTTTACCACAGATATGACCATCTGGTTGTTTTTCTGCTGATATCTTTTCATCCTCGTCCATGTTAAGGCTGCAGATTAAAATCACTACCGTCCTTTTTTTTAAAGAAAAGAAAAATGAATTCATCAGTAGAGAAGTTTCCCTTAGATTTTAAAAGGTCTAAAATAATAAGGCGACCACTGTGTCATTCTTTCAGCTTGGGCCATTTTTCATAACGCAGCTGATACCCTTTGTGTAGCTATAGCGACTTCACAGATGAATAACGAGAAATCTCTTTAGGAACTCCCCTGCTCTTCATATATGCTTAATAGTTGTATGTTGACGGAGGGTATACAGTATCTGACATTCGGATAACAAATGGGGGAAAATAGTGGTTTGTTCCTTTTCAAGTCATTGTCAGGGCAACTTATTCCCCTCCATTTGCCTCAGTAACAAGTTGCTGAGCATGTACAGAAAGCGCACAGGTGGCGTTGAGAGGATCAGGGTCACTGGGCTGTAAAGAGGGAAACGGTTTAATACAAAATATTATCCACCACCCACTACCCCCACCCGCCCCCCCAACCCAGCCCCATCCCCGGCCTCGCACACCCCCCCTCCCCAAAAAAAAGTTTTTTCTCTACCAAGACTAGGAGGACAGAGGACAGCAGTCTGGCAAAAAAGATAAAGCGACAGTGACCGCCTGATTGAGTTAGATCAAATTATAAAGCTACACATGTTTGGTAAAGTGACCAGCACCTAATTGTTGTGGGTAAGTAAGTTTCCTTTTCACTTGTGTTATGTTGGAAACATGATATCAACATGTGTTTAATGTATATTTACGTGGCATACTTATTCTTCAGCACCTTTGGCCGAGCTCCCTTTGCATATTTAGGTGAACTAGTTCAGATTCTTAGTTAAGCAACAACAGGTATGATATGTGCCCATGGGTATAGTTTCGTTCTCCTGATCCAGTCTTGCAAAATATCAGCTGCTAAAATAGGTTTCTCGCAGGCAGATTGCAAACTATTATCATAGTCTTTCCCATTTAAAGACAGACGCGTGGGTAGATTTCCGCAGCGTTTGTCCGCGGAGTTATTTTTAATATTGAGAGAGGGGCCTCGTTGTAGCCCACAGTCAGTGCAGATGCAGTTGTGCAAATGTTATGGTTGCGCCAGCGTAGACGTGAACCGGTCAGTGCGGCAGTATAATTAGCTCTGCTGCCTGATGGACCCATTCTGAGCACCCAGGCTGTACCTTCTTCCTCCGAATGTCTTACTAGCACACTTGCGTAAGTGTGAAGCAGGAAACTGCTCTAAGTAGCGCTAATTAAAGCGCTCGCTTATACATATATATATATAAATCAATGCCAAACGACTTAAGGAGCAAGTTAGCCTGATTTCTCTCCCACGTGCAAACCTGAACAATAATAGCTGCAGCTTAGAACGTGCAACCGTAAACGGGTTGACATTATCCAGGTCGAAGAAGGGGGCTTATTTCACGTTGGAAATTTTGCCAAAAAAAGGGTGGATTTGGAAAAGGACACTTAACTCTCCAAAAACTAAATCTTATCAATGTGATTCGAGTCATTAACCAGTCCTCCGTGCTACATTTAATGTCAACTGCACACGAATTGACACTTCACCATCTTCTGCCCCTCCTCCCCTACTCCACCAAACTGCTAAACTCAAACCAGGGAGAGCACAGTATTTTTTCACACAAGTTAGGAAAATATTGCTTCACCATGTGCCACTGCCTGCACCCCCACCCCCCCCCCCGCCGCAGTAATTCAGAGAGACTCACACAAGACATGGTCTGCTTAATGATTATTTTCTTAAGTCAAATTGTTTATTTATCGTTTCTATTTGCCCACTCTGCTTTGAAGGCAGCGGCAGCATAGTCCCTTCCGCGCAACTGAAGTTGTCATTTTCTAAACTATGATCGAGGCGAACAAATTTCTTTTCGCGCCAATGCCTATGTGGACACCTTTGTCAGCAACTTCACTCACGATGGTTTCTCCCATAAATCTGGTAACTGACTCGAACTTGTAATTGAAACGGGAGCCAATTTGGGCCAAGGATCCAAAGGGCCACTTAAGGCAATTTGGGGAATGAGACGTGAACTGGAGGAGGAGTTGCTTGTGGGGGTGTGGGGGGAGATGGTGGCGGTGGGTGGTGTATTGGTTGATGACACTTAGGCCCCTTTTAATCTTCCTAAATGTCAACGGTTGAGGTTGTTAAAATACACAGAACAAAACACAAAAAAGCAAAGACGTTTCTCCATTGTGCTAGAGATCCAAGGCAAAGGATAGCTCCGTCATGAAATCTCAATTCTACCGAAGTCAGAGATTTTAAAGAGGTGCAAATTGTTGGTTCCATTGAAACCAAAATGTCAACAAATTTGTTCCGCTTATTAGAAGTGAACTTTTGCGAAGTGAATTAAAGTGCCGGCGATCTTTTAGCTTCACTGGGGAGAAAACTGTTAGCGATGAGTTTGCACGTCGTGGTTTTGTTACACAAGGAAAAAAAAATCCAAAATCAAAGATTCGTCAGAGAATACAAGCCTTGTTTTTAATAAAGCTGTCTCCATCACATTGGCTCAGCGTGAGGCGGATATGGAATAATTATCTTGTATGGAAAAAATCAATTCACTTATTCATTGGCACACTAAACAAAAGGGAGCGAACAAACTGTTTAAATCATATAATTTTCATAAGAGTGTAAAGTATTCACGTCCACTGACCGGCAAATGCAGTTGGGAGCTGAATTTAAGAAAATTTTCATTTGGGTGGTGCCGGGGGCGGTGGGGAGAGGTGTAGAAAAAACGCAATATACCTCTTCTGTTTCTTATGTCTCAACACCTTTCGCTCCTTTATCTTAAGGTGCGCTTTGCATTGTCTTCATTAAAATAAGCGTCTAACGAGGAAATCCGGAATCGAGACTTGCTCATTTCATTACGGAAGATAAAAAAAAAACCTCTCCCTGAAACTGTTAGTGACATGTACCTCACGTTAAAATAAACAGAGCAGAGCTATTTCAGAAATTCCCCTGAATCAAAATAGAATGAACATAAAGCGAATCAGTGCTGAAAATTAATAAGGCAAGGGCGGGATAGGGTAAAGCAATGTCCTGGAAGTTCTTTTTAATGCTGAAATATGCGTTAAATATCCTAAAATAATAATGATAATTGGATACCGTGATCTGACTTTAATCACAATAAACAAATCCATGCTTAAAATCACAAACATGATGACATATGTGAATGTGATTATAATTTATCGCATATATCGAAAATGGCACCCAGGAACTAACTTTTCACTTAAGACTGTGCGGTTCAGAAGTTGTTCACAATGTATTCGAAGGCCAACGCCAGATCTATTCCGGGAAGACCACATTGATAAAAGGCGTGGTGAAGTAGGATATAAACATTATACGTTAAAAAAGGAAGTAAATAATAAAGTGGCTTATTTGATTTATTTGTAAATTAGCAGAATTTGGGAGGTATGTGTTCTTAAATACATTCAAGCCATAGGCAAAAATAGCTGGACGCGCAGGCTGTTGTTTAGTATATCTACATATCGCTTCAGAAGATAGAATATAGATTATGATGAACTACAATAAAAAAAAGACTGCCTTATGCTTACAGCCACAGGGCAGTTCAGACAGAATGGAGATATGCCATCTCCACCTCCACTAGGAAATAAACAACAAAACATGTTACGTTTTACAATGGTTTACAAAAGACCGTGGACTGCGAAACCGCTGCTTTACCAGGAGATGACCCTCACTATTATATCCACAACAGAAACAATTGGCCAACCCCTCCCACGAAACATTGAATACGGAAGATTTTTGTTTGTTTACTGAGCGCATTCTGACAAAGAATTAAAAGCAGTAGATTAAAAATGAGGTTTCGAAAAGAATAACAAGTATAACAAAACACATATTTTCATATAACTTCTCTAACAGAATATTGTGATTTCAAATTCATTGGAAACCACTTAAAGCCAGGAAGCAGAAGTTGAGCATTAGAATTTTATAGGACCGGTAGCACAGCGCCACACCTGCCATATCTGCTTCCGAATGGTACCCAACAACAAGGTCAGGAGTGCGTGACTCACTTTAAAATGTAGAATTCCAATTTCAATTCTTCACCCATGAATGTTTTTCTCACTGAAAGATCGACCTCCCCTTCGTTTGATATATATGACAGTATCCTACATCGTTATGAGGCGAGAGGATTACAAAAAAAATGTTATTCTTTTCGATAAATACTTATTCCAATACCCCTACGTAATTCTATGAGAGGTTATTTTAAAATGGCCACTTTCCCATCATCGTTTCTCAAGTTCTGATGGCGTTCAAAGACCCGACTACCAACATTGATTATCGATGCCATTGAGTTAGCGTTTACGGTAAAATGCTACTTCCTCTCGTACTCATCTAAGTTAGCATTGCCAACGAAACTAGAATGTCGTATCTAATCTTTACTTCTAGTGTATTTCTTATACCTGCTCCCTCTCCCACCCACTACCTTTCGGTGTGAATGCCAAAACCTCAATTAATATATGATAGGAATTGCATCAGTATTTGTGTAATTCAGTGGGCACACTAGCATTTAAAAAGTTAGTCAAATCATGAAGATATGTATCACTCATCAATATATTTATTGCTAAAAAAACTGCTCAGAACAGAAATCACGAGAACGAAAACTTCTTATTAGTTGATGGTTTAATATAGAACACTACCAACCGTTTGAAATCCGAATAATTGTTACACATTTGATAATAGACCCCAGAAGCAAAACCCTGAATTAATCTTCAACATGTCAAAGCTTCACCTCGGCAAATAAAGAGCATGTGCCCCAGTAAATCGAAGGATCATTCCAACTACCGACTTTGTGACCCATGTATAAATATCGAAAATGGTATTGTCATTTTTACTAACCCTTCTTTAAAAACGCACAACGCATTTAGAATGATGGTCACTTTCAAAGCCAAAAATGCGTTTTCAATTTGGGTGCAACTGAATGGAAACTAATTGCTGTTTCAAGCAATCTACTGGATGTGGTCTAAATCATAAAATAATCCTCGATTCGAACCCCGCTTTCCACACTTATGTTTGGAGGGGTGCGGGGTCATTCAAATTGGTGGAGAACGTACTAAGCAGAAACCGCACAAGCAAATACGGCCCACAGATAAGGTCAATGCAACTGTGTATTTCAGGTCCTTGAACCCTATCTAGATGACTGGCTAGTTGAACCAGCAAACAATTGTTCTGAATGGAAGTTGACCTTAGTTTATCGATTTGTTTGCACAAATGTTTGCCTTAAAATACAATTAGCACTGACAGGAGTGCCCTCATGCTGAGCAGTGATGAGATTTCAAGAGCAGCATTATCTGTGTTGCCCAACAGGAAGTAACAAGTTTCGCTACCAATGGAGGCAGACAGGTAGATAGATAGAGAGAAAGATGGATAGATAGACAAAATGTAAAACTAGAGAAAAAGGTGATAAATATATACTTTTGAAGTGTTAATAAGAGGAGTACAGAGGTAAATCGGTGTCAGCACCTATTGGCTGATATGGGTGGAATATTTTAAGAGTTACATTCCGACACTGTTTATCAATATGTCTACTTTGAACATCATCAACATTCAAAACCTGCGCTAATCTCATTTCTTCTTCAAAGAGATTTACATATTACCCCTCCCAGTAATTGCCAATGGCATACCGTCATCTGCATTTATCTTCCTTAAAAATATACAAGAGAATCGATGGCGAGATCTAGCAGAAGTCTTTCCACAACTTAATAGGGAATCATCAGCTTTTTTCAAATACACCTGTTTTTCTAGCAAACCATTGATGTGAATGCCTGGTTTATGAAATGCCTGTTCGCTTATTTGAGGGCACCCTATATTGACATTCTGAATTCCTCGTATCTTCTTTCCCGGAAAAGCATCAGTGTGTTACTGGTAATGAATCTTACTGATGTAAAATTTTTAATTCGTACGCGAAACAAAACGGCAGCTCATCTTGTTTCGCTATTCTTTTATCACAGATCTTGTAAATAAAGACTAATCCAAACCTTTCCACGGCCATATTTCTTTCTTTCTTTCTTTCTTTTTTTCTTTCTTCCATCTAGGCCTCTTTCAGTCTACATAAGGTAACCTGAGTGGAGCTATTTTTATGATTTATCTTTGTTTCCCACCAACACACACACACAAACACACATAAACGCACACACACACAGATACACCCATAACTCCCCCATTCGCATGTGACACTATCTCTGAGGAATACTTGGTCACTAACCGTATTGACTGGTCATTAAGACTTGAATGTTCATATACTTCATTTAACAATGGAATTATTCTCTCAGATCGGGAGTGGTGCTCCCTCCTTTTGTACAACAACATTTTAGTTTTTGTTCCCATCAAACATTTGACTTGATTGAACAAACCATGCACGGGCTCCATTCCAGATTCGCATGAACTCCGGGCGTGTTCTTGTGTTTGTCGGATTTTTTTTTTCAGATTCTAACATTTCCCATTCTTTCATAAAACTTGAAAATGAATTTTGACCTTACAAACTGCATAATTTCTAACCATAACAATAAAATGGTGCTTAAAAGATCTTTGTGGATCGTTTTTGAATCGAAACGATTCAAATTAATTTCGTATATTTGAATGTTCATTTTGAGATTGGATGTTGTAATTATGAATCACGATTCGTCGAATGAAATTAGTAATGTCGATTAATAAAACTGACTAGTGGTTGTCAGTGAATGGAATGACAAATAAAACCTTTCTTTAGTGAACAGACCCGACTTGGTGTTAGATCCATCATTGGGCATTTATTCTTGCAACTTACTTAGGGGGACAAAAAAGTGAAGATAATGAAAGAAGCGTTTGCATAAAATTCAGTTAATGGGGGGAAATAATGTTTTAAATATTGGACCTTTAAGACCACCTATAAATTCTCGAAAGTATGGCGCCATACATCATAAAGCAATAAAAAGGTCAGGTCCACCAAACTGCACGTGTTTTTTTCCCCCCATACATCTGAGGTCTTCATCTCCAGGTTAAAGATGGTATCTCCTATTTTAACGTTTAGGGTAAGCCATTCCAAGTTTCCACGGCAACACCAGTGGCAACACGTGCTCATTACTCTACACTAACCAATCAACCCTGTGGTCTAATCTACTGCCCCTTCAAAGGGTCAAACCAAGTTCTTTTGCCCAAACCAAGCCCCGGGCATTTCTGCTGTAACACACAGCCCATTCTGTTGAGAAGACAACTGATTTTCCGCAATCTATTCAATGCATTTAGTGAGGTTATTACAATTAGCAGGAGCGAAGAGAAAGTTTGCTGTAGTAAGAGATCTAATTAATCCGGAAAAGGCGATATTTATAATAATGGCACTCTAGGATTTCTTGATGAGTTTCCGTAACAGCTAACCGGCTTGACACTAGCTGAGAGATGGGCAGTTAACAGATTAGCATCTGCAGTAGTGAGGATAGTGATAATGAGTGGAGAGCTATACACTTAACAGAAACGGCTGCCATAAAATGAACAAGGAAACGTGCAGTCTATAAACTGTTTCTCTCCCTTAATCAATCAAATAACTCATTTTATATCTTCCATATTTACATAGAGGGGAGTAAGGTCTCCCTGGAGTATGGCAAAACATCAGAGCCACAGTATGTGTGTCGTAAATATCACCTGTATAAATATCTCGAGCAAATCTGACGCAGACTTGATTTAGATAGAAAAATAACAATCTGATGTTTTAAATGCTGATCCTGCGTGGCTAGTTCCCACCAAAGCAAAATATTTTCCAACGAAATCCCTAAGCCCTGTGTATTACTCTCAAGCGAAAATAATCACGTTTCTCCGATGAGTTAACACTTTAAAGCCGAAAAAGGTTTTTATTTCAATGAAACAATTTGCCACACTTTCTCTGTGTCTATATGTACACACAGGGACAACATCACAGAGCACAAAGCGGCCAAGCTATGTATAGGACGCATGAATCATGGCTGCATTTATAGCGTATTCTCACAGTTCTGAAAAGATTAATATTCGCTTTAAAAATCACTGACACACTTGACCCCAATAAGGTCAGTCGCCAACAAAACTTCAAGTGATTTGAATCAAGATTGAATTGACTTCAAGTAATTGATTGGAACTTTTAAAAAGGAATCCTAACACGATGCGTGTCTCCTATGACCTCGTTCTAAAAAAAAGAGAGGGGGCCGTGGGGATGGGGAAGACCAAAAAAAAGTGAGCGAGGAAATGTTAAGATTTATTAGATTCCGTTACATGAAAGATTCTTTTCATTTTGCATTGAGTACTAGACGCTATTGAAGCCTGCCAGGTAGCACATGTGCACACAGAGGCGAGGTCTTTTTAGTTTGGATCCGGAGGCAGCGCCCTTGTCATCAGGGAGTCCAAGCAGAGGGCGAGGCGCCTCAAGGAACCGCCGTGACTCCAACAACTTTCGCTCACCTCATTTTTATTCCTTTTTTTTTGTATTTTCTGACCTCAGGCAATAAACAACACTAAGAACCCTGTTAATCGATGAAGTAAAGCAGTATGTTACAGACTAAATATGAACTCGCTGAAACTTTTTTTTTGTAGAAGGATAGACGCTTTTAGGAGAGTTCCGTGGCGGGTTGCTTCGGATGTCAAGTTGATGAAAATGCACAGACGCGATAAAACGACCAGTCGGGTTGACTCTGGTGCTTAGTTAGATTTGGGCAGGGGTGGAGGCGGTGGCGGGGGGACGGGGGGGGCGGGGTTGGTGGTTGGAAGGGGATGGAGGTGGGGGACAGAAATTGAAACACCAACATCTAAAGTCAAGTTTTGTACTTCAGGAAGACCACTTTGGACACAGATAGTGTCCATTTGGGATGGAGTAATTATCTTGGGGGGAGGGGCGTTTGGAGGGTCTTAAAAACACCGATTCGGTTCGTAATATTATAAATACACATAATTAACAGAACAAAACTACCAGTTTACAATGTTCACATTCTTACAGGGAGGGACGCCGGAGCATCAAATAAACATTCAAACCTGCTCCCCACCAAAAAAAAAACAATGGCGATAATGATATTGAGACAAACTTTTCAGAATGATAAGACTCAAGAAATCTAACATACTTTGGGGGCATAGCATATGCGTTGAGGAGAAAGTGAAGGAGAGGGGAGGCAGGCTCGTTAGGGTCTCGGTTATTTTTCATTGACTGCTTTCCCTTTTTTTTTAGCTTCACAGATCAAAAGGAAGAGAAAAAGAATTTGGCGACCCGAAGATATACATTGTTAGAGTGACAAGCTGACTGTCCCCCGGAGAAGCCGCGAGAGAATGTGGCTCCATCGGAAGTGGATGCAGGCCGAGAGAAAACTCACTTTTCAAACTCTTGGAAGTCATTGTCTTTCGGGTTTACCATACAGTAGATTGTCATGGCAACGCAACCTGCTGGTGTTACAAAGAGTTTAAAATGTTGAAAGGCAGCTGAACTGACTAAAGAGCAACAGAATAAACAGTATTTTGATTCATTTCGAGGATTACAAAAAAAAGGGACCATGAATACGGCATTGTCCGAGCTTTTCTAAATCTGATTCACCATATCATAACCCCTAGGAAGAAGAAAACATCAATATCGCGAAAGGAAAGAAGATGTTTCTATGGAAAACCTAGGAATTTACTCCATAACAGATCTGTTGAAAAATCAAAGAGATCAAAGCGAACGCTCCTGGGAGTTAGATGCGGCTCTGAATCAAAGATGTACGAGGTGGACTCCAAAGTGGCTGGCTTCATTTCAAGTCTGAATCCCAATTTCAAGGGAAATGCTGTCGAAACTTCAACCCCCCACCCCCTCACCCCCCCCCCACCACCACCACCACTCTCCAAATCAGTCAAAACCAACACTTCAGCAGGTGCTGATGAAGGCATAAACATCGCATCAGTCTGGCCAGTGTGCACACATGACATTCAAATAACAGTGTTAGAGCCTTTACATTATTACCACTTTGTTCTGCAAATGCATATTAATGAAAAAGAGAAAATAACAAACAAAATGACACATTCCCCAGACACCATTGCAGATAAAGCACAACTGTTTAACAGGAATACTGTACTATATAACAAAAAAAAGTAAGTAGCATTCTTGCGCCTAACAATTGCAGAAGAAAAATGAAAACACACAAAAGCTGTTCTTAACAGTGCAATTCGCCGGGTTTATGTTCAGTATTTATTATTGTGAATTGCATTCTGAGCGGAAAGCTAGGACTGTCACTTTTTGCTCAGTGACCATTAACAATGTTAATGCCATTGGCACCAAAAATACTGCTTTATGAATTTGAGGTTGTAGGCATTGGTATCTTGGAAAAACTCGAACCAAAGAGGAGAGTCTTTTGATAGACTAGGATTGACTTAACTAAAGACCAAATTCGAAGTGAATACGGAATTATTCGGCAAAATTAAGCCCTTTTTGTAACATGTAATGAATGGTATGGCCGGTAACATAACTTTTGAAGCAGCTCTTGCAAAACAAGCAAAAAAAAACACAACCAATTATGATCTCGTCAATTACACAAGTCCAAAGACGACCGAGAGGTACCTGTGGTAAATTTCACATGTTTCAGAGAGTTTGCCCAAAGTTAATATTGATAAATTCCATAAAATTTAAGAAAACTGTGGGGGAAAGCTCCCCTCAGCATTCCAGTGGTGCCAGCAACAAGCACAGAATCAGCTGCGTCCTGATCATTCAGATAGCGTGAAAAACCCTTTTCTTTGCAAATATGAATCATTCCAGAAAAAAGACCAAGGGCGTCCATGCTTCAAAACCACATTCTGCAAACATGCAGACGATAACTATGTCAAAATTATTCGAAAAAAAAATCAATGTGGCATATTTGAAACTCTTCACGGTTTCTTAATTGCCTGGTGAAATTTCCAATCCTTGTTTAGAAACCGCAAAACGTAATGAGTGGAACTTTCAAAAGGCTGTGAACATGATGTGCACAACATTTTATTCTATGCATTCATTTAGATTTATAAGGAAATAGATAGATTCTAGAAAGCAGAACATCGACTTCTGTATGTCGTTTAAACAGATGCGTTTGTATCAGATTTAGCCCGTAGACTTAGTTTACCATATATTTGCAGCGCAGATTAGGTGGGCCGACAGGGGATACTATATCTTATTTTGAGGATGTGGGCTAAGTGTATGTATAAAAAACAAGTGCTACTTGCAGGTCAGAAAGAGAGCCCTAAGTAAACACGGTTCACAGAAGTCTAAACCCATTGTGGTGCTTGTGCAGCTGGCCAGCCTCCCATTGTCCTGAGCTAGACCGTGTGGAAGATCCCTGCTGAACCTTACCAACTGAGTGCACAAAAACAGATTGGGATGTTCTGCATGCATGGGCAACATTGCAGTCCAGAATCCTCCCTTTCCCCCGTTTCTTTTGGAGAGATGACACTCCAGACATTTTCTGACAATCACAAAAGCATGGCCTGCTTTAGAATGGATTTTGAGCAAAAAAAAAGAGGGTGAGAAAAGAATCAAGTTGATAAAAGCCCCAAAAGAAAGGCCGGGCTGAACAATGGGAAAGGAAGTAAAAGACAGAAGTAAAAGGGGAGGCAAGAATTATCTTGTTAAACAGTAGTTCTTTTTGTCCTAAGTTGTCTCTGTGAACGTTGGTAGCAGTATCATGACACAAAAAACAAGCTTGCACCCACACCAATTTCAATCAAGGATCATGAGCTTTTAAAAGCCTTGATGGCTTATTTAGGTGACAGAAAAATTAAGGGAAGCTTAAATGACTTTGAAAGGTTACACGGGACGCTTTGAATTGCTGCTCTTCAAAAACACTTGTGCTGCTGGAGTTGACTCAAATTGAATAAATGGTAAACATGAAGTAAAAAGGAATGAAAAGCTAGTTAAAAAGAGACAAAAAAACAAGTAGACAATGATAAGCAAAGACCACACGGTAACCCAGCTGTTGTCTGATGGATTGTTTGAGACGGGGATAAGCAGCAAAATAAGTGAGTAGCGACAGAAACATGAACACAAACCCGGTTCAGTATTCCGAAAGAGAAAAGATGTGAAGTTCCAACTCTGGAGTTGCGAACATTAAATGTTGAAGTTTTCAGATGCGATTTCTTTTTATCTATAGACGAATTCAATGTCCAATTAGTCGCATTGTTGAAAAAAAGAGGAAATTCAGCCTTTGTTCAGTCAGAGCTGGAGCACAGCGGTTTTTCCCAGATTTTTTACGTACTGCATTTTAGTGAGAAAATGCATTTGATGTTGGAAAGCTGCGAGTTAGAATAAAACAAACAGATTTCGCATCAAGCCCACGCAGCTATAGAGAACACAGTCAAGTAAAATCTGGGCCAGAGTTTGTGACAAAATCTAATGTAGTTTTAGATGATAAAGCGAACTTAAATCGGTCTTCTTCAATTGTTTAGAGGGTTTTAGCGGAAAAATCCATTTTCAACATGAGTTAGGATTTAGAACAAAAGAATGGTGTTCGTAACAAATATGTAGTAATAAAACTGGACGCGATTTCTGTGAAAAATACTAAACGCTTTTAATAACTGTTCGATTTTACATTCTATGCAAATCTGACCTTGGTAAATTACTGCCCTCACATACCCATTTCCATTTAACCCCGACATTCTGAACTTCACTCGATTTCACCTTGAAACCATTACTTACTTCTAAAAAGTACAAAACTTATGTTTGAGATAAATCCTGTGTAAATTCGGCCTTAGTGTGATGCGCAAGAACGGATAATAAACCTATGTTGATAAGCGGTCAGTCATATTCACTTGATTTGTGACAGGTATGCAAAGCAACAAAAGGCCAGAAAGCTTTCTCAATTTTGGCAGTTGATAGAAAACAGTGCAAAAGCTATAAATTGCCTCTAGCAACAAAAAATATCTTCACCTACTTAATTTCAATAGATGGCATGGTTTTGGATAGTTTTGTGTTATAATAATTCTTTTGGTAAATGTAGTTTGAACCGAATTTCAGCTTTGGGAATACTTTTTATATCTTTTAGCCCTGTCTTTGGTATGAACCTACAGTGGATGAATGGAAAGCAACGTCCAGAAATATAAGGAAAGGTATGTGAAGAATATTGCAAAATGCAAAATCTTCATTCCGGCTGGCAAACTATGATTATCATTTCTAACTTACTCAAAAAATACATGCTGTTCAGAAAAAAAGTAGACATTACAAACATTAGACATTTTAAGGATTACATGACAGGACATATTTGACATTATATAAAGTGCAATACAGATCAAAATTTTTGAATACAGTCTGTGACAGTCAAAGAAGCCTTCCTATACTTATAATTACAGGTTATATTTACATGATATAATTTATGTCAAACATTTTATTTAGCATAAAGTCAAAGGTGTTACAAATAGGATCCAATGGTGTACTATGACAGAAGAGCCTTCTTCTCTGGCCTTTGTCCATTTCAGCTCTGGGGAGCTGCCCCAAGGTTTAATGCATCTCTCAGTACATTGTCCTGGAGGTTGGGCAGATTTGATGACTCTTGATATTGGCAACACATACTTTTAAAATCTATGTCTTTTTCATTTCATTTCTGGTGATTGTTGCAAATAGTCTATACTTTTAAATTTAGCTCTGGACTGTAAAGAAACCTCAAAATTATTTGGGGATATAGAGAGTATAATTATGTTGGATGTATTTTGCAATGGTATGTTTTAATGCCTATGGTGGATCTTTTTCTACATAATGATGGAATTGATAAATAGGGCAATAAAGGAAAATCTAAGAACTTTTGATAAGCTTGCTTGGGCAAGCATTTGATAAGCTTTTTCTTTAATCTTGTAACCCGTTCAGATATCTGTTGCTTCATGATAATCAACTTCTTGTTGTTACTTTACAGATATTTTTAAATCAACCTGTTCAGAGATTTTGTTAAATTCAATTATGAGATGTAGGTGTTAGTGACTAACCAACATTTATTGCCCATCCCTAATTGTGTGGAGAGTAGTTGAAAGTCAACCACATTGCTGTGGCTCTGGAGTCATATATACACTGGCAGTTTCCTTCTCTAAAGGACATTAGTGAGCCAAAAAGGTTTCTCACAACAATTTCATGATTTCATGGTCATCATTAGACTTATAATTCCAGATTTTTCATTGAATTCAAATTCCATTATCTGCCTTGGCAGGATTTGAACCCAGATACCCAGAACATTATCATGATATCTGGATTAAAATTCTTGTGATGATACCATTATAAAGGAGCTGGTGGGACTTGAACCCAAGCCTCCAGGTTCAGAGGTAGGGGACACTACCACTATATCACACAGCTCATTATTCTTTTAGAAACTTAGACCGATCAGCAATTATTAATCCTTCAATAGTGATATCACCAGGCCTCAACCACATAGATCAGCCTGTTGTCACGACACTCTTCTGGATAAACTATAAATAAAGTTAAATTTCATCCCTAAAACTCATAAAACCTATCATTTCAAAAATGTTTTAAAGAATCAATGATCCTCTCAAAGTTGCACTGGTTTGCAGAATTAATTCAAACATTCCTCTCACATTTTACGATTTCAATTGAACTTACTAACGAACGTATCATCTTGTATTCACTCATGGGCATGCTGTTTTAGATTTGGTATAATTTCTTATACCTCTTCATATCAAAGTAGAAAGAACTGAAGCAAAACACCACAATCACACAGATGTTCTTTCATCAAGGATTGTTTTAAGATTTCAACTTTAGAGACAGTTTATTTTTCTGCCATGAGTTCACGTTGCAATTGAGTACAGTAAAAACAAACATTGTTTAATGTTTAATTTCTAAAATAAGATTCTATGCTATTTTCAAATACATACCACTATGATGTTTGCTGGCAGAATGGATCATCACGTTATTATACATTGAAGTTAAATCAATGAAAATATAATGGGTGAGCACCTTCATTTTACAGATTTTTCTGGTCTGGTGCCATAATTATGTAAGCTAATTGCCGGGAGACAGATATTGTGGAGGATAGGGTGTGTTTTAAACTAATATTGCTGTCAAAATTCCAGCAGCATTTATAGCTATAATCAGGATAAATATGCTTCCAGTAGATAACCAAATAAGAACATTTTTGAAATACAGCACAGGAAATGCTGGAAATAATCAGGAGGTCTGGCAGCATCTGTGGAGAGAAGGACAAAGTCAGTGGGTTGACCTTAATTTAACCTGTCACAAAGAAACTTGGTGGTGAGACCTAGTAATTCATGCAGGAAGTTGAGTACTAATCAGCTAGTCATGGGAAAACCTCCTTTGATTAATTAGGAGGCAGGAAGGGGCCAATGCATGCAACTTACCAGTTCGTGGGAAAATGTTAGTGGGCTCATTCATGAGCCATTTGACTCTAAGTATCCCTAAGACCACCAGAATTGTCTGGTAGCTCATGGATTAAATGAAAGTTGCAGAATTCTCTCTCATCTCCTAAAGGCAGCTTACTAAAACCTGTTGGGCTTGCCCGCTACCTCCAAGGAAGGGTCCCTTGTTTACCTCCATGAAATGTTTGATTGAGGGAATCAATGTCATAATGGGTGGGTTTCTGAAAGCCCCATCATTCCTCTTGTGTATTGCAAGCCCTCCCAGTGATACCTTCACGTCTCCATTTTCAGCTGCATTTAGGGATCTCGTGGCAGTCCTAGAGAGAGCCCTTTGAGCATAACCGATGGTATCCAACTCTCTCTGTGGCATTGCTGGTAATGGAGATTTTTGTCCCTCTGAATAGCTGGAATTTCCACCCTCAGGATTGCAAATGTCTGAACCTGACCAGTTAAGTGCCTAATGGCATTTCATGTGGTCAGACTGCCTCTGTAGAAAATATGCAGAATTCCAATTGGTCCTCAGACTGGTGGGTGAGAACACATTGCCCTCATTAATCCCAGGGAATCTTTCAGATTTATGAACATGTTCTCCACAGATGCCTCCAGACCTTCCAGCATTTTCTGCTTTTATTTCTGATTTTGCAGCATTGGCATAATTTTGCTTTTGCAGATAATTTTAGTGACCTCACCTAATATACGTCCACATTGCCGTCGCTACTTTGAAGTAACAATTATCACTTTTCCCACCAATTTCTTTTCTGGCTTCAACAAATAAAAACTGTTGACAAAATACGGATTACATTACAAAAGCTTATGTCCATAAAACAAACATTTTCTACTAATTACAGTAATGAACTTCATCACATTGTTTGTACTATATTAGGTGAGACAGAGTATTTAATAACAGAAGGCATTGTTATGTGCTTTCATCTGTTAAATGTCCCAGTCAAGCATCAAGCATAACAAAAAAAAATCACAATCTGCATTAATAGTCATTCTGAAGACAGAATACTATTATCATATTATTATAGTTTCTACCAATCAAATATTAATTTATTGTATAAATAAATTGATTTGCAATAGATATTATAAATCTTGAGCAAATGGGTTCGTTAAGCTATAATACTAAAGGTTACATTAATGTATTAATTGGGTAGTATTTAGCAATAGTAAATAAATGTTACAGCTCTATCTGATTCCATACAATATAACAAAAACAACATTGGAGAATGTAAAATAAACACATAATTAAATGTATGGAAGATGTATGCGCATTTATAAACTACAATGAGAAATTATTAGCAACAGTTACAATTGGATCATGTTTTATGTTTCAGATCAAAACCAGGAGAATTGTTTATAACATTTTTTGAAAGAAAGAAACTTTAATTACACATTTTGCTGGTAAACCATTGATGGGAGTAGACTACCATGTATGATCCCATTATCTTGAGTTCCTTATTTCTACTGAATAACATTCAGGTAAAGCAAAATGTTAGGGAACACAAAAGTGAGATGACTAAATTACCAAAGTTTAATTCCAGAATCTTGCTTTGAATGGAATTGAGTATTTTGATCAATCACCTCAGGTTTGATTCTCGATTTGTACTGAAATTTGCCAGTAGAATTTTACAGTACAGAAGGGGGCCATTCAACCCATCGTGTCTGTACTGGCTCCCAGAAGAATTACCCAGCTAGTCCCATTCTCCAGCCCTATCTCCATAGCCGTGTAAACTCATCGCTTTCAGATATATAGCCAGCCCTCTTCTGAAACTGCCTATGGAATCCACCTCCATTATTCTCCCAGACAGAGCATTCTGAATCTGAACAACTTTCTGAGTGAAGAAATTTCACCTCTACTCATTCCTAGCTCTCATGCTGACAACCTTGAAATTGTGACCCCTAGTTACTGACACGCCAACTCGTGGAAACTGAACATTCTTAATAAAAACCCAAAGAACTGCATATGCTGTAAATGAGAGACAAAAATATAAATTGCTGGAAAAGCTCAGCAGATCTGGCAGCATCTGTGGAGAGAAATCAGAGTTAATGTTTTGGTTTGAGTTCTGAGGAAGGGTCACTTGACCCGAAATGATTTCTCTCCACAGATGCTGCCAGATCTGCTGAGATTTTCCAGCAATTTTAGTTTTTGGCTGTAACAGAATATCCTTGTTTACCCTGTCAAAATTGTTCATAATTCTGAACAACTCAATATGAGCACCTCTAAAACTCTGCTCCAAGGAAAATGAGCCCAATTTCTCTAATTTTTTCTTGTATTTAAAATCTCTTATTTCAGATATCATTCTAGTAAATCGCCTTTAAACTTTCTACGCGGCTTTAACATCCTTCATTACATAAGGTGGCCGGAACTGAAGATTCCAAATGTGGTCTCACCATTGATTTGTGGAGGTGTAATATCTTGTTTTTATACCCCATGCCTCTATTTATAAACATAAGGATCCTATTAACCTTCTTTATAACTGTTTCAACTTGCCTGGCCACTTTCAGAGAATTATGCATTTGAACCTCACGGTCTCTCTGCTCCTGTACTCCCCTTAAAGTTGTACCATTGAGCCTCGAAAGTTTCTCTGTGTGTCTTCTACCAAACTTATTACCTTACGCTTCCCAGCATTGAAATTCATCTGCCAGATGTCTGCTCTTTTGACCAACTTGTCAATGTCTCTCTGAATCACTCAGTGTCAACCTCACAGTTTGCATGTTATCATCTGCAAATTGTGAGATTTTGCCCTCAACACACGCCTCCAAATCATTTATTTATTATCCAGATGTAAGGAGTCTGCAACTGGATTCAGAATGTTGTAGGTTGAGAAGTGAAATTAACTAGTCTTTGACTGTTATGCCTGATTCAAGAACCGATGTTGTTTTCATGTGGTTGCCAAATAGGAATCAAAATCTATGGTGCTGTGCCCATTGTACAATGGCTTTCTTTCATATTCCCTCCCTGTTCATGCATGAAGCACGAGTAAGACAATAACATAAGAAATAGGAGAGAGAGTAGGCCTGTCAGCTCCAATTTCCCATTCAGTGACATAATGGCTGATCTACTTCCGGCACAATTTCTGAACTTGGTAATATGTAGGAATCTATTGATCTGAGTTCTGAACGTACTCAATGGCTCAGCTTTCTAGGTTAGAGAATTCCAAAGATTCATTGAACTCTGAGTGTAGAGAATTTTTCTCTTCTCAGTTCTAAATGGCCTACCACTTATTCTGTGATTCTGTCACCTAGTTTGAGACACCATGGCTGTAAAAAGCATCCTTCCTGCATCCACCTGTAAGAATTTTAAATGCTTGTATGATATCAGAGGGAGTCCACAGATCAAATTATTATTTCTCATTTATTTCAATGTCTCATATGCAGAAAGAGATAAATGCCTTGTAAAGGGGGTGGGAGGGGAAGTGAGGAAGAAGCAAAAATCTTTGTCACATATTGCCAGAATAAGTGTAGGGGATATATTTTCCCAAATGTATGGCTGGCCTTAGTAGATTGTGTAAGTGTAGTGTTTAGAGGATATATATCCGTGGTGATTACGCACTAACAATACAATCTGATTTCCTATCCACTCAGACATAAAATCCCCTCCATGTGATTTTCCTATTAGCCCATTTTCCATGTGATCCTATACATTCAAGTGCAAAAACAGGAAAATCTGACTCAATACAAATGTCAGTCATTATTCCCTTACTCAAGGCTGATTTACATTCTCAGATTCAACTCAGAAAATAAGAATCTTTTGCTGATATAAAAAATGTGTAGTCATGTTAGAAATAATTATAGTGTGATATTGTGAAACAGTACATGCATTGAGCTCAAAGTTCAAATAACACAATTTACTGCAAAGGATTTGACATGCCAAAATGGGATAATTATACTTAATGATGGAATATGTTTTCCTTCCCAGAAGCCTGGATGTGGCATTGTGTTAAGCCATTTTAAGAAATTACTTTAAAAGAGGTATTAATCAGTTTATTACCGACAATCTAATGTTTTAAAATTGAATTTAGACAGTGCAGATGGTGTCTTTGAGAAATTTTATGGCATGATGGTAACAGAAGTGTAAACCTATCTGTATAGTTTAAACAATATTATAATGGAAATACTCAGTTATTGGAGCATTTGATGATATTAACTCAGCTTCATCTCAATCATGGGTTTAACTTTTAGGGTGAGAGGAGAAACGTATAAAAGGGACCTAAGGGGCAACTTTTTCACACAGAGGATGGTGCGTGTATGGAATGAGCTGTGGGAGGAAGTGGCGGAGGCTGGTACAATTACAACATTTAAAAAAACATCTGAATGTGTACATGAATAAGAAGGGTTTAGAGGGATATGGACCAAATTCTGGCAAATGGGACTAAATTAATCTAGGATACCTGGTCAGCATGAACAAGTTTGTCCAAAGAGTCTGATTCGTGATGTACACATCTATGACTCTAAATCACTCCTAAATATCAGCTCTAATACTTGAGTGGAAAAATGAGGGGATGCTGGATCTGGGAACATGAGTTTAAATTTCATCAAGAAGGCTGCTGGAATTTTAAGTAAATTAATGAATCTAGAATCTAAAGATAGTCTCAGTAATAACCATGATAACTATTACCATTGGTCATAAAAACTCATCTAGTTCAATAATACCATAAGGGAAGGAAATCTGCCATCATAGTTCAGTCTCATCTACATATGATTTTAGAGGCACAGGAATGTAGATGACTCTTAACTGTTATCTGAAATGGCCCTCAGTTCAAGGACAATTAGGATGGGCAACAAATGTTGACCTTGCCAATGACACTCACATCCAATGAATGAATACATGAAAACAACTTTCAGAGTTGTACAGCTGTGAAGTGATGTATTTTTGCTCATTAGTATTTTGTTAGTAGTGAAGGCTGATATATTTTAAAAAGCAGATCACTCACTTATTGGACCGAAAAATAAAGAAACCAGCTCTCGTTCTTGAAATGATGTTATGTGCAATCCTGTTCTACTTCTTTTCTCATTGCCAGCAGTCATTGTGCTATCAAAGTCGTTGCTTGGGTGAAAACATAGAATCAAAAGGTAGAGATTTACGTTAATGCAAAGTGACTTTTGGAACAGTGCTAAACTTGTATTCTGAATCTAAATAAGCAGTCCCCGGTTTATTAGATTCCTGAATATGTTTGTAAATTGATCTGCATGGAAGTTGGAACACAACACAAGACAATATAAAATGTCTGTTCAGAAGTATAATAGAACATTTGCATGTTGGATCCTTAAACTTAATAGGACTACGGAATCTTTTTTGTGTGTGCAAATGCTCATAAGTCAGATGTTTGTAAGTCAGGGACACCTTGTAACTCTAAGACTTAGACCCCCTGCCTTTGGTTTGACATTTCAGGAGGCATAAAATCAGTTTTGTTTGAAATCTAGTCTAACTGATCATAGGCAGTTCATTAGATATTTTAACATTAACTGCAAAAATGGCAGGGATTCTTCCTTTCCCCCCTCTACACATGCAAAAAGAACCATGTTCACATCTTCAATCAATTCATCTACTTGGATGGAATTGATACCATCAGGGAGTTGTTTGAGATGATGGCCAAGAGGAGGAGTAAGGTGAAGTTAGTTGATGTTATTTACTCAGATGTTATTAAGTGATGTTGCTTTCTCTGGTCTTTGATGGGTTTGGGCCCAGAGTCAGAGCATCAAATGAGGCCCAGGAATTAAAATTATGATCTGGTTTGGTAGTGGTTTACGGCTAGGGGAAGTTACAAATGGTTTGACCTGGCTGCTCCCTTTTATGCCCGTAATTCGCTCCAACACTTGCAATTCTCAATTAAATTTGAGCTCAGTGTGGCTGGAATGTAACTACACCATGTGGGGTGGTAACTTATAAATGTAAATGGCTCATTGACCCAATTTCAGTTGGGTTCTCCAGGTTGGTGAGGTTCATAAGATGTTGGCCAAAAGGGAATGAGGAAATATTAAATGGTGTTTCAATATTTTATAATCTTAAATATATTCTAAGGGCTACTTTCAAAATAGCATTGGATTAAGTTTCTTATTTGTCTTTTCAGCTTGAGAATGAATCAAAGAGGAGAGAAAAAATTGTTGTATTCAGAATAAGTCTGACATAGTATAATTGGAATCGGATTTGAGCCAAAAGTAATTGGAATCAATTTCAGGGAACAGCATAGACCACCCTTTAGAATTGATTAATCAAGGAATTTCAGCATAGATTTATTAAGTGAAGGTCGTCTCTGACTAACTTAATTGAGGAAGTGATAAACAGCATTAACAAGGGTAACAAGCATGGGGCTGGATGAACACAGCAGGTCAAGCAGCATCATAGGAGCAGGAAAACTTGACGTTTCGGGCCTAAACGTCAAGTT
>JAHRHZ010000288.1:7972363-7998053 GCA_024137785.1 Ginglymostoma cirratum
GGAAAACTTGACGTTTCGGGCCTAAACGTCAAGTTTTCCTGCTCCTATGATGCTGCTTGACCTGCTGTGTTCATCCAGCCCCATGCTTGTTATCTCGGATTCTCCAGCATCTGCAGTACCTTTTATCTCTGATACAGCATTAACAAGGGTGATGTGTTGGTTGTGGTCTGCACTGATTCTTGCAAGGCTTTTGACAAGGTTCAACATGGTTGGCTGGTCAATACAGTAAAACTCCTTGGAATCAAAGGGGAGAGGGTTTTGGGGTTGGGTGGCAAATTGGACCCAAAATGGGCTTAGTGACAAGAAGCACAGGTTAATGGTTAATGAGTGTTTTTCAATTGGAAGGCCATGAGCAAAGGATTCTGCAGGGATTATCATTCAGTCCTTGCTTTTTGTGGTTTAGATTAATAATTCAGATTTGAATATAAGGGGCACAATAAAGAATTGTGCTGATGATACAAGAATTGGCTGTGTAGTTAACAACAAAGTGGTAATACATTTGACTGCAAGGAGATAAAGATGTTTCATTCAGCTGAGCAGAAAAATGGGGGTAAATAGAATTCAAACTGGAGAAGTGCGAGTTAAATGCATTTTGGGAAAGGCAACGGAATGTGCAATAAATGAGAGAACATTAAGTTGTGTGGATGAACAGAGAGACCTAGGAATTTAGGTCCAAAGCTCAGAGTATAATAAAAAATACATTTTTCAAGTCTTCTTCTTGAGATTTCCTTCAAGACCGATTTTTGATTTTTGGGGAATTCTTTTTGGTTTAAAGGAGCACATTTTCTATTTTCACAAACTCATTTATAAGGTGACACTGTCCCATAGACCACAGGACTGTAATAATTAGGACAGGAATAGGTCAATCAGCCCCTTAACTGACCTGACTTTCTCACATCCACTTTTCTGCCCTTTCCCTGTAACCCTCGATTCCCCAACTGATCAAGAATCTATATCACCCTTAAATATATGCAAGGACTCTGTTCCCAGAGCTCTTTATGGCAAGGAAATCCAAAGACTCTCAATCTTCTGACAGAAGAAATACTTCCTGATCGCAGTCTTCAATTCGTGCCCTTTAATTCTGTTAATCACTCTCGTCCTAGAATCTCCCATGAGGGAAAACATCCTCTCGGCATTTACCCAACCAAGCCACTAAGAATCCCATATGTTTCAATGTGATCATCTCTCACTCTTCTAAGCCCCAGTGAATAGATTCCCAAACTGTTTAGCCTTTGCTCATATGACAATGCCTCCATCTTGGGAATCAACTTAGTGAACCTTCACTGAACAGCCTTCACTGAAATGATATCTTTCAGAAAGTTGCAGAATCATAAATTCATAGAGTTGAACAGCACGGAAACAGAACTTCAGTCCAGCTCAACCATGTTGACCAGATATCCTAAATGAATTTAGTCCCATTTTCCAGCATTTGGCCCATATCCCTCTAAACCCTTCCTATTCATGTACCCATTCAGATGCCTTTTAAATGTTGCAATTGTACCAGCCTCCACCACTTCTCCTGGCAGCTCATTCTATATGCATTCTGTCCTCCGTGTGAAAACATTTCCCCTCAGGTCCCTTTTAAATCTTTCCCCTCTCACCTTAAACCTATGCTGTCTAGTTTCAGATTCCCCCACCCTGGGGAAAAGATCCCGCCTATTCACCCTATCCATGTCTCTGATGATTTTATAAACCTCTATAAGGTAACCCCTCAGTCTCCAACATTCCAGGGAAAATTGCCCCAGCCTATTCAGCCTCTCCCTATAGCTCAAACCCTCTAACCCTGGCAACATCCTTGTAAATGTATTTTTGAACCCCTTCTAGTTTCACAACATACTTCCTATAGAAGGAGACCAAAACTGCACACATTGCTCCAAAAATGGTTGAACCATTGTCCTGTACAGTGTAAATGTCCTCCCAACTCCTTTACTCAATGCATTGACCAGTAAAGGCAAGCATACCAAGCACCATCTTCACTATCCTACCTACCTGAGACTCTACTTTCAAGGAACTATGAGCCTGCACTCCAAGGTCTCTTTGTTCAGCAACACCACCCAGGGCCTTACCATTATGTATGTAAGTCCTGCCATGATTTGCCTTTCCAAAATGCAACACCTTACATTTATCTAAAATAAATTTCACTGCCACTCCTCAGTCCATTGGCCCATCTGTTCAAGATCCTGTTGTACTCTGGAATAATCTTCTTTGCTGTAAGCTGCCTCTCCAATTTTGGTGTCATCTGTAAACTTACTAACCATATTCTCTATGTTCACATCCAAATCATTTATATAAATGATAAAAAAAACAGTGGACCCAGCACTAATCCTTGTGGCACAGTGTTGGTCACAGGCCTCCTGTCTGAAAAGCAACCCTCCACCACCACCCTCTGTCTTCTACCTTTGAGCCAGTTCTGTATCCAAATAGCTAATTCTCCCTGTATTCCATGTGATCTAACGTTGCGAACCAGTCTTTCTTAACATCCAAATGGGCAACATCCGTAACTTTCCCTTTGTCACTCTTTTCTATTATATCATCAAATAAAGCTTAATTATATTATTTAAGCACAATCTATCTTTCACCAAGCTGCATTGACTCTCCTTGATTAAGTCAAATCTCTTCAATAGGCCTATTATTTTTCAGACGAATGCAATAAATATTTCTATTGTTATTTAATCAAAATAGAACTTGGAAGGTAAAGATTTTTATGCAATTAAAATATTCTGGAATTTGAGGGGTTTTAGTGTCCAAACATCTATTGTAAAGAAACCTGATTCTGTAGAACCTTTTGCCTTATAGCTGCATATGTATTTTAGTTTCAAGCAGCTCTCTAAAGTTAACCATAATACCTTATCAGTGGCTTTTATAAAGATACTGATACGGAAATATTTTTGCTTTATAGTTGTATTTATTAGTTGATATCATTAATGAGAGCAATTTCTAAGAGGCGTTTTAGTGTTAATTGGTATGAATCACCTCTGGTAATACATGACAGTTAATCATCAGAGACAAATATTTGCAGCGACTTTACTCACTGGATTTGGAAAGTTTGCACCTAAATTAGATCTTTGTGACGTTAAGAATGAATTCAATTCAGATTTTCATAAATAATCATGGTTTGCAGTAGCAATCTAACTAAAATTAGTTAAAGCTTTCTGTTGTCTAGAGCAATGTCTTCCTCTCTATGCACGCAGTTAGTTAGGAAGTGTGGATTTGGTAAAATTGTGGTTAGCTAGATTAATGCATTGTATTAAGCACCGCAGGCAGCAACAGTAACAGGATAGCATGTCAGTTATTCATCTTGGAGACTGGAGACTGGAGACTGAGTTTATATTGCTCTGAGAACTTGTAAGGGGTTTAAGCCAAAAGAAAAGGCAGACAAATCACAGTTATCTTCCAAATACATTACTTTTTCAGAACTCTCAGCCGCTGCATCAGAAAATGGTACGCATTGAAGAAGGCACCCTGAGGAATATTTGTTATGAAGTTTGAAATGATGTTGCACTTAGGTCAAAAATCATCTTAATACAATATGATTAATAGGCTTATCTGATCTGATAGTGTTTATAAGCGTCATATGTTTTCTAAATGGCAGTGTGTAATTAATGGTGTGGTTTTCATTTACTTCCACAATTGTTCAAAGATAAGTTCAATCTCTAGATGAAGGAAATATTAAAAGACATATTGTTTTGTGGGATGAAAATACTTAGAAGAGTAAGGATTCAAATTCCAATTCAAAATAATATGACTGAAGATTAAATTATTTATTATTCAGGGGTTATTCACACAAAGACATGGGCTAAACTGTTATCAATT
Organism: Ginglymostoma cirratum; assembly: GCA_024137785.1. Taxonomy (NCBI): domain Eukaryota; kingdom Metazoa; phylum Chordata; class Chondrichthyes; order Orectolobiformes; family Ginglymostomatidae; genus Ginglymostoma; species Ginglymostoma cirratum. Next base: position 7,976,177 of record JAHRHZ010000288.1, read on the forward strand.
TTGGGGAGGTTTGTAGAGGATTCCTTCTATGAGTGCTAGTCAATTACCTCATGCAATTCTCATTACTTCACATTATTATGTACGCACCATACCTCTATGGCATCCTCATGTTTGATTGATTGATTGTCACTTGTGCTGGAATACAGTGAAAAGCTTTGTCTATGAGCAGTACAGGCAGATAGTAGTAAGCAAGGATATACAGATCAAAGGTTGTAAAAAACTTAGACAGAGGCATACAGGTTACACTGTACAGGACGTGCACTAGGTGAGATCAACATTAGCATGATCATCATTATTTCAGGCTAGAGACTCCATTCATCAGTATAATAACAGCCGGGATCTGTTTCCGAACCTGCAGGTGTGTATGTTTAAGCTTCTGTATCTTCTGCCTGACAGAAGAAGTTGTAGGAGATCATGACTGTGATACGATGGATCTTTGATGATTTTGGTAGTCTTTTCATGGCAATGAGCTGTGTAAATGGAGTCTATGGATGGAAGATTGGCTTCTGTGGTGGTCTGGGCTGTGCACACCATCTTCTTTAGTTTCTTGCGGTCTTGGGCAGAGCAGTTGCCATACCAGGCCGTTATGCACCAGGACAGTATGCTTTCTATGGTGTATCTGTAGAAGTTGGTGAGGGACCTTATAGGCATGCCAAATTTCCTCAGCTGCCTGAGGAAGAAGAGGCATTATTGTGCCTTCTTGACTGTCACATCAATGAGTGAAGTTCAAGACAGATTGTCAATTATTGTCACTCCAAGGAACTTGACACGCTCCACCCTCTCAACCTAGTTCCATTGATTGTAGATGGGGGTGTGTTATTCTCCTTTCTTTCTGAAGTCAACAATCAGTTCTTTAGTTTTGCTGACACTGAGAGAGAGGTTGTTCTCATTGCACCATTTCATCAAGCCCTCTATCTCCCTTCTGCATTTTGATTCATCATTGTCAGATATCCTTCCTACTACGGTGATTAGATCAGTGAACTTGTAGATGGCATTCGTTTGGAATTTGGCAACACAGTTGTGGATATGCAGGGAGTACAGTAGGGGGCTGAGAACCCATCCTTGAGGGCTCCAGTGTTGAGTATTATCATGGAGGGGGTGCAGTTACCTATCCTCACTGATTGCGGTCTATGGGTCAGGAAGCTGAGGAGCCAGTTGCAAAGGGCAGAGACGAGACCAAGTTCTCAGAGTTTTGAGATCAGTCTGGAGGGGATAATGGTGTTGAAGGCGGCGCTGTGGTCAATGAGCAGGAGTCAGATATAAGTGTCCTTGTTGTCCAGATGTTCCAGGGATCAGCACAGAGCTAGGGATACGGCATCCTCTGTGGATCTGTTATGTCAGTAGGCAAATTGTGGGGAATTGAGGCAGGCTGGGAGACTGGAGTTGGCAACGACCAGCCTTTCAAAACACTCCACGATTATTGAGGTCAGAGCTTCTGAGCGGTAGGAATTAATGCACATTGCATTGCTTTCTTAAGTACCGGTGATCTTCTTGATGCAGATGGGGACTTTGGCTTGTAATAGGGAGAGGTTGAAGAGGTAGGTGAATACCTCCACCAGTTGGTGCACACAGGATCTGAGTGCTCAGCAAGGAACACCTCCTGGGCACGTTGCTTTCCTTGGGTTGATTCCCAGGAAGACCAATCTGACATCTGGGTTTGTGACGGAGGGCATAGGTGTAGTGGGGCAGGTGTTACCGCGCCACTGGCATTCTGCTCAAACTGAGCATAGGAAGTATTAAGCACATCAGGGAGGGATGTGTCTTTGTCCGCTGTCTTGCTTTGCTTCATTTTGTACCCCATAATGTAGTTTAGGCCTTGCCATAGGCAGTGGAAGTCTGTATGGTGGGTTTGGGCATTTAACAAGAGCAGGAGTAGCCACCACTGCTGGGATCTTCTGATATTCCCAGCACTGGTGCCACACTTAAAACCCAACAGTATACCAGGTAGATTTGACCAAAGGAACAAGAAGAGACCATTCCTCAAGCCTGTTCCCTCATTCAATGAGATCATGTCTGACCTGTGGTCTGATATCATGTACCTGCCTTTGGCCCATATCTTTTAATATCTTTGCTTAATGAAAGTTTATCTATCTCAGATTTAAAATTAACAACTGATCCTGCATCCAGTGGAGGAGAGTTTCAAACATCTACCAGCCTTTGTGTGTCAAAGTGCTTTCTAACATAGGCATAGAATCCCTACAGAGTGGAAACAGGCCCTTCGGCCCAACAAGTCCACACTGACCCTTGGAGCATCCCACCCAGACCCATCACCTTATAACCCACCTAAGCTACATATCCCTGAACACTACGGACAACTTAGCATGGCCAATCCACCTATCCTGAGCATCTTTGTGACTGTGGGAGGAAACCAGAGCACCCAGAGGACGCAGACAAAGGGAGAATGTGCAAACTCCTCACAGACAGTTGCCCGAGGGTGGAATTGAACCTGGGTCCCTGGAGCTGTGAGGTAGCAGTGCTAACCACTGAGCAACCGTGCCACCCCTAACATCTTTCCTGAACGGTCTGTTCATCCAAGGCCAATACATCCTTTCTAAGGTGTGGTGCCCAGGTAAAATATTGACAGCTTGGAGCTGCTTTTTGTACTGAATGTCGTCAGTTGGGAAAGAAAATAGAAAGGCTTCCGTCTGCACATACATAGCAGTGGTAACTCATCATGGCAAATACAAGTCCACATTTATAAATGCATTGCTGGTTTACATGATTACTTATCTCATCATCGTAGAATCTCGACAGTGTGGAAACAGGCCCGTCAGCCCAACAAGTCCACACCTAATCTCACAGCTCCCCACCCAGACCCATTCCCGTATAAACCCACCTAATCTACACATCCCTGAACACTATGGGCAATTTAGCATGGCCAATCCACCTAACCTGCACACCTGTGGATTGCGGAAGCAAACCAGAGCAAATCCGCGCAGACACAGGGAGAATGTGCAAACTCCTCACAGGCAGTAGCCTGAGGGTGGAATTGAACCCATGTCCCTGGCGCTGTGAGGTAGTAGTGCTAACTGCATATGCCGTCTAGTTTTGAACTCCCTCACCCAAGGGAAAAGACCTTTACTATTCACCTTATCTATGCCCCTCATGATTTTATAAACCTCTATAAGGTCAATCCTCAACTTCCTACACTCCAGTGAAAAATGTCCTAGTCCTTGCAGCCTATCCTTATAACCCAAACCCTCCAGTCTTGGCAGCATCCTGATAAATCTTTTCTGAACCCTCTCCAATTTGATACTATCTTTCCTGTAGTAGGATGACCAGAAATGTACGCAGCCTCACAAACGTCCTGTAGAGTTCTAAAGGATGACGATTCTCTGAGTGAAGAAATTTCTCCTGAAAAAGTTCTGAAGAAGAGTGATACCAGATTTGAAACATCGATTCTGCTTCTCTTTTCTCAGATGCTGCTGGACTGGCTGAGTTTCTCCAACATTTACAGTGTTTGTCACAGAATTTTACTTGTTCTTTCAACAAATGTAAACTGCCCTTATTGCTAACTTTTACAGCATCAACCTTCAAAGTATTTCACTCTGTCTCACTTAAATTGCAAGGGAGGAAAGGAAGTTGGGGATTTTTGAAATACACACATCTACGAGTAAATACAAATGACTGAACTTTGTAGATTTTCCAATACTTGTGTCAACACATAAATTAACTGCATGACATTCAGTAACATAAAAACAGGTCAGAAATGAATCCAAAATATTTATTATTTGCTATTTTTGCTGCAAACTGGTTTCTACAGAATTTATATTGGAAAACATTACAATTATGACAAACACAGTACACATTTAAAATGAACCTAATATTAACTGTTGTGGATTTAAGTGGTTTCTTAAATAATTCTAGAATATTTCTGTTCTTCAGAGATTAGCCTCTAAAGAATACAAGACTGAAAACTATGCTTAATATGTCTATGAAATTTCTCTATTATTTTAATGGCAGCATTGTCTTGTTTATTTGAACAAGTTAATGCTCAAGCTTCAATATTAGAAAAAAGAATTATACAGAAATGTTATAAACATTGCACAATTAATATTGCAGTGTAATCCTCAAACATAAATAGATTCTTTTGGTGTGTTCTTTTTTTAAAACGATTTTAGATTATACAAGTAGGAGTTGGGAGGGTCATGTTGGGACTGTGCAGGACATTTGTGGGAAACTTTTGGAATATTGTGTTCAGTTCTGGTATCTCTGCTATAGGAAAGATATTGTGAAACTTGAAATGGTGCAGAAAAGACTTACAAGGGTGTTGCCAGGGTTGGAGGGTTTGAGCTACAGGGATAGGATGAATAGGCAGGGGCTACTTCCCCTGGACCGTCAGAGGCTGAGGGGTGACTTTATAGAGGTTTATAAAATCATGAGGATCACGGACAGGGTGAAAAGTTAAGGTCTTTTCCCCAGGGTAGGGGAGTCCAAAGCTGGAGGGCATAGGTTTAAAGTAAGAGGGGAAAGATTTAAAAGGGACCTAAGGGGCAACTTTTTCACACAGAGAGTGGTGTGTGTATGGAATGAGCTGTCTGAGGAAGTGGTGGAGGCTGGTACAGTTACAACATTTAAAAGGCATCTGGATGGGTATATGATTAGGAAGGGTTTAGAGGGATATGGGCCAAATGCTGGGAAATAATACTAGATTAATTTAGAAAATCTAGTCAGCATGGATGTGTTGAACCAAAGGGTTTATTTCTGTGCTGCACATCTCTATGACTCTATTTACTGTATTGGTTCACTGCAAAATGAAAGCTAACTTAAAGGTTTAACAATTTTCTCCAAATGGTTTGACGTGATGTTAAACTATATTTCAGTTGAATAAACATATTATAAACTCTGAGATAGACAACTTGTTTCAGTGTATAATATATCTGAATGCAGCACAGACATAAATTGACAGGGTTGACTTTTAAAGGATGGAAAGAGGAGCAAGCTTCTTGCTCCGTGAGAACAAATGTTAGTCATGAGCTGACCGACATGAAACAAGACTGTTCCTCAGCCATGACATATATAGGGGGTGGTCTTGAGGAGGTGAGAGCCAAATGTCCCCTCCTTAGTGGGTGTGCTATTAGGCTAGTATAGTTTGACAAGCTCAATACGACCTGAACTCAGTCGTGGACGCTGCTGGAATTGCAAGATGGTGATAACGTGGATCCTAGAGAGAGGTTGTGGACGTTGCATGGGAAGGGATTAGGCAATCTGGAAGATGAGTGGTATTTACTTGGGTGAGCTGAGGATTTTTGTAGGTAAGTTGAATGTTAAAAATAGGGATGTAATGTCTTGGGTCCATTGATGTGCACAGGCCACCTCCCACAAGATGTGCCCACTTACTTCCTAAATTACATTTTAGAAGAATTATTCCCAGGATGTGGGCATTACTGGCTGGATCAGCATTTATTGCCTGAGTTTAGCTGCCCTTGAGAAGGTGGTGGTGAGCTGCCTTTTTGAACTGTTGTAGGTAGACCCACAGAGGCTCTAGGATGGGATTTCCAGGATTTTGACCCAGTGACACTGAAGTCTTCAGGATGGTGAGTAGCTTGGAGGGGAAATTCTAGGTGGTGATGTTCCCAAATATCTGCTGCCTTTGTCCTAGATGGTGGTAGTGGTTGTGGTTTTGGAAGGTGCTTTTTAAGGTTCTTTGGTGAATTTCTGCTGTGTGTCTTGTAGATAGTACACATTGCTGCTACTGAGTGTCAGTGATAGAGGATGTGGATGTTTGTGGATACGATACCAATAAAGTGAGCTGCTTTGTCCCGGATGATGCAAAGTTTCTTGAACACTGGAGCTGTACTCATCCAGGCAAGTGGGGAGCATTCCGTTACACTCCTGACTTGTGCCTTGTAGATGGTCGACAGACTTTGGGGAATCAGGAGGTGAGTTACGTACAGCAGTATTCCCAGCTTGTGACCTGCTCTTGTAGCCGCTATTTTTATGCTAAATCCAGTTCAATATTGGGACATTGACAAATTCCAGGATGTTGCTAGTGGAGTATACATATTGAGCTTTTGCTGTTAAATGTCAAGAGTTGATGGTAGGATTCTCTGCTTTTGGAGATGATCATAGCCTGGCACTTGTTCAAAACAAATTTTATTTGCTATTTGTCAGTCTAAACCTCTCTCCAATTTATTTTTCTTCTGCACAGGCCTCCAAGGTCCATGTGCAGTACTTACTCCTGGAACCAGGAATCAATGCTGGGAATGTGGCAGTGTGCAGCCATATGATGTAGAGAGAGCCCTTGACGTGGATATTGTCTAGATCATGCTGCATTTGGACATGGACTGCCTCAGTATCTGAGGAGTAGTGAATGGTGCTGAACATTGTGCAATTAAAGACTCATAGATCCATAGAGCTCAACAGCACAGAATAAAGCCATTCAGCCCATCTTGTCTGTGCAGTCAAAAATTAACACCTAACTATTCTATCATCAACGATCATTTCTGCCTCTGAAATTATAATGGAGGGAAAGCCATTTATAAAGCAGTTGAAGATGGTTGGGCCTATGGCACTACCCTGGGGAAATCTTACAGAGATGTCCTGGTGCTGAATTGACTGACCTCCAACCACCACAACCAATATGACTTCAATCAGTGAAGAGTTTTCCTACTGCTTCCCTTCAACTCTAGTTCTGCCAGAGTTCCTCCATGCCACAGTCAGTCAAATGTGGTTTTGATGTCAAGGGCAGTCACTCTCAGCTCACCTGTTGAGGTAGAAGAAAGGCCTTCCAAATCTTGTATTATGGTGAGGGCACTGTAATGTCTGGGTCATTTCAATTTCCTTTCAATTGCATTTTGAAAAATGGTAGGCTGGCTGCTGATTCCAATATCCACTTGCCTTTTGTTTTACATGGACAAAGTCAGAGGCAGGTGAGAAGCCATTCAGTTAGCCATTGTGTCCCTCCCACTGAAATCTCACCTGGTGGGAGGGCGGCAGCTTTATAGCTTTGGAACACAAGAATGGATGATAATTCTTCCTGCAGATTTGTTTAGCGTCAATTTTTCTCTCTAAACTTTAACATTGGGATTTATTGGAATGGGTAATGCTTTATTACATAGGACAACAAGAATTTTGATGTGTAAACATGGCAGGGATATGGTGTGATTGTAATTTTCCTTCAATTTTATCTCTGGAACTGTTGTCTTCCACAATTATTTTTTCCTCTTTATTCATTCAGAGGATGAGGGCATTTTTTTTTTCTCGGCAGCATTTATTGCCCATCCCTAATTGCCTAGAGGGTAGTTGAGAGTCATTGTTGTAGGTCTGGAGTCACATGTAGGCCAGACTAGGTAAGGATGACAGTTTCCTTTCTTAAAGGTCACCAGTGAACCAGATCGGTTTCTACCAACAATCAGCAATGGATTCATAGTAATCACTAGTTTCTCAGTTCCAGATTTTTTTTTATTGAATTCAATTTCCACTGTTGGCTTTATTCAAACCCAGAATGCTATCTTGGTGTCTGGATTAACAGTCCAGCGACAATGCCACTTGGTCATTGTCTCCCCTCATTGACACTGAAAGAGTAACAAAACAATGCAATAAGTTTTATGTAATGACATTAAAGCAAAATTCACAATTAAGTGAATAGTCATTAAGAAATACAGAGGATTATCTTAATCTTTATTAAGTGCAAGAGATGGGGAAATCCCTGAAGAATGAATGACAACCAGAAATATCAGTGCATGCATTATTGCCTGAATGTTTTTGAAGACTGAGTAATTTTTTTTTACAATCTTTCTGCTAGAAAATGACAATATTTTTTAATGAGGTCTTGGTAATAATAACAAATTAAATGGAATCCCTAAGTAAAATTATGCCATGCGGTGTTGTGAAGTCAGAGGGATATGCGCAACAAACAACTGCACCTCCCAGTCGCAAACCATTTCAACTCCCTCTCCCATTCCTCAGACGACATGTCCATCCTGGGCCTCCTGCAATGACACAGTGATGCCACCCGAAGGCTGCAGGAACAGCAAATCATATTCAGCCTGGGAACCCCGCAGCCCAATGGCATCAATGTGGATTTCACAAGCTTCAAATTCTCCCCTCCCCCAACCGCATCCCAAAACCAGCCCAGCTCATCTCCGCCTCCCTAACCTGTCCTTCCTCTCACCTATCCCCTCCTCCCACCTCAAGCCCCACCCCCCTCTACTATCTACTAACATCATCATGCCCCCCTCCCACCCCCCGACCTGTCCGTCCTCCCTGAACTGACCTATCTCCTCCCTACCCCCCCACCTACACTCACCTTTACTGGCTCCATCCCCCCCTCTTTGACTTGTCTGCCTCCTCTCCACCTATCCTCTCCTCTATCCATCTCCTACTCGCCTCTCCCTCTCTCCCTATTTATTTCAGAACCCTCTTCCCCTCCCCCATTTCTGATGAAGGGTCTCGGCCTGAAACGTCAAGCTTTCCTGCTCCTATGATGCTGCTTGGCCTGCTGTGTTCATCCAGCCCCATGCTTGTTATCTCGGATTCTCCAGCATCTGCAGTACCTTTTATCTCTGTATTTAACACATGCCAGGTTTGCTGCATTCCAAAATTTTCTTGTTTCATCTCATTTAATTGTAATTAAATTGACTCTTTTGTTACAAACATTCCAGACAGCAAACATTCTAATGTAAGCCAATTATTTGCTTATTGCTTTTAATTAAAATCCATTTGATATTTTGTGAGCAATGGTGTAAGTTACTATGACCAGCAGGTATAGAACAGAATCTAGCCAGGGTACTTATTTATTTCTTCATTCCTGTTGCCTGAGAAGAATGTGAATTCTCCCAACTAGGAGAATGCTCTGCGTAAAGTTACCATGCCTGGTGATTAATATTGAAATGGTTTGAGTGAGACTGATCTTTCTCTGAAAATATTTGAATAGACTGTGTCTTTGAAGGTTATAGAGGAGGTCTGAAGGGCTGTGTCATGTTAAATCTGTGAAGGGTTGGACAGATTTCTCTGGGGATCATATAATGCTTCATGCTTGAGGTAACTCAATTCATCTCAGCGTTATATCATATCACATGCTGTATATCCTTTGCATCCTATCTATACTACAATTTCAGCAGAAACTATGGATTTATTTTATAGTATCTATGTTTCCCACATAAGATGCAGTCAAATAAAGCTCAGTTTTATAGTCACTCATCATTCTCAAATCATTTGGTATGTACCTAACAGCTAGTCTTTTTCTTGCTGCATATTCTTGTGGAGACCCCAGAAACCCAACGGTGACATACCAGCAGAGGGTGTAGCTCACCTCTCAACCTCTCATGAGCAGAAGCCAGTGGAACTGTAGGGAGGCACTTTGCTCACATGATAGGAGATAGTGAGATTGGTGACCTATTGCCAGTGTTGTATTAATAACTGTACATTGGCACTGTCATCTGGCATCCAAAAGACTTACACATAAACCATTTCCACCCCTTCACTGTCTCTTTATTTCTAAGGCAGTAATGCTCAACCATTATTAGCTTCTACCCTTCTTTCCTATTGCCAATCACAATAACAAACGGAAGAAGATGATGAACTGATAAACAATGAGAAGGAGGAGCAGCAAGGAAGAGGTTTCCTCTTCAGTGACTGTAACTATGATAATGATGATGAAGAAGAAGTTGATGAGGAAAATGCCACAGTAGGTTGCCTACAGCATAATCATGGCCATCTTTCTCTGCCTCAAACCTTTCAATGTCATGTACTGTTTCAATAACAGAGCAAATATTTTCAACTGGGACAATTGGTCAGTGCTAGTGACTTTGTGATTGCAGTGATTAAAGCATAAGGGGGCCAGGAAAACGGAAAATGAGTCAGGACATATAGCATTCCCAGAAGACTTAGAAGAGAAAGTTGCCCATAACTTCAACAGAGCCAATGCCTCCAAGCTAATGATGTCAAAATCAGCTCCTTCTGGCAAGGCTATGAAAGGCACAACAGGTTGTCACTATGTAAGGCAGACACTCTGGAACCCAATCCAGAGTTCCTTCTGACCTCTCCAGTTAGGAAAATGGACATTTAAGAACTCAGATACACACCTCAGTGAGCAATGTTGCAGAGTTGTGGTGTCCCTTGCCTGATAATTGGGCCACTCCATGTGGCATACTATCTACAATAGCAGACAATGGAATTTGTCATCCAGAAATCACCTGGTGCTAGGACTTTCTTCTTTACTGAAGATGTCAGAAACATCTGAAATTCAAAGGATGAAGGCAGTTCAATATATCAGACGACATGTCATAGAGTCATAGTGATATACAACACAGAAAAAGCCCTTCGATCTATCCTGTCCAAACTTTTCAATAAAGATCACTTAACTTTTCTAATCTCTTTTTCCAGCACTCGGCCAATAGCCTCATATATTTTGGCATCGCAAGCGCACGTCTAAATGCTTCATCAATGTATAACCCACCTGTACCTTCAGGGAGTGAATACATTTGTTGTGATAGTTAAAGCAACTGAAGTAATCCATTTACCTACATCAAGTGTGTCAGTGACCTGGCTAATCTGTGCTTGCAGTGCAGTCTGACTGACAGTGCAAGATCCTTCTCAATAACATGGAATGAACCTTATGGTAAAACCTGAGTGTGTAGGTCTCTTTCACAGCCTCAGTGAGACCAGTACGTGCAGACAGTAATAGAATAATCTAATCACCTCTTCTGTAAAGAGCAGAATTGCAAAAATGCATTTATAAGTCATGGCGATTGCAAGTCGAACTCACTGGACCCTTCTCATACAAAATCTTTTCTTTTCTGCCTGCATTAGTGAATCTTCACAATTGCTGTGTTGGTCCTGGCCCCTCTTTATATCACATGTTAATTAAATCAGTCAAACCTAATGGGAGAACTGCAAGTAGGGTTCGTGCATACAGGTAAAGGTACCTACCATAGAATAGGGCTCGGACATAACTGGTGGTGGCTTAACCTGAGAGTTACCACTCTTCAGGAAAGAGGTTGAGAAGGAACTCCTTCATGGTAACCTGAGCAGGAGTTGAACCCACACAATTAGCATAATTCTACATTGTAAACCAGTTGCCCAGCCAACAGAGCTAACCAAAGCCAAGCAGGGGAGCCAAAGCAGGCATTTTTGTGCCTGAAATTAGATAAAATTGATTTCCATCTGACTTTACTGTCAGAAAGAATTACCTGTAACACTAGTATTATGCCAATATAAGTGTGAAGGCCAGTCCCCACTCCTGTTGACTTCAAACCCCAGGTCCGCAGAATAGTTAAACTTTAATCAGAAAAGAAATACATTTTAAAATCCTCCCAAATTAGGGAGCATAACCTTCTAGCCCTCAAGTCATACTGATACACTGATTGCTCTAGGAAATCCTATAAGCTGCACACATTAAAATGCAGCAATGTGATCGAGGGCTCTCCTCAACTGTTACAACGTTAGAATGACTATCTGAAACTCAAGCCTTTTTACAGTGGCAAACAATGTAAAAGCAATTCAATGACTAATTGTAACCATGCCAGCACACAAAAATGTGATTTTTAAAAAAATATTATATTTACAACCTTATTTAGAATTTCCATTACTGACTGAGAAGTTGTAACTAATGATTGACCAGAACACATTTTGAGAGATATGACTGGTTTACCAACAATCTGAGGTGCGGCAACATTGACACATTTCAATACAGCTTTGCTGTTATAAATGTTGACATTGGCAATGCCAGTAGTAAATGTTGACATTACATGTGTGACGCAAATGAAAAATAATATGTCAACAGGATAAGTACACTGTACACAGGATATTTAATAACACACATCAACAAATAACGCACATAAGAATATGTTTCTTGGCATTAATGGGGTAGAATTTCAACTTGATGCTTAAATTATCAATTCCACTTGAAATGAAATCAAGTAGTTTCCATGATGAGTGGCTGACCCAATGTGCCAGCATTATGCCTAGGTTCCAACTTGCAACTCTACATCAATGTGTCTTGGATTTTCTTTGGAACGTGCTCTCAGCTTCGTTCAAGAAAATCTTCATAGATCTGTTTAATTTGTCATTTTTACATAAGCTAGTAAGATACCTATCTCAGTGTAATGTAATGTATTCCCAGCAGTTGGTTATTCTAGTTACATTGTAATACAATGTGTAAAATGCATTAAAGCTCTAAAAAGATATTTGTTGACAACTGTAGATGTGGGCTGAATGGCCTCCTTTGTTGCTGTAAATGCTTATGAGTCAAGAGCTTTACTCCTTTCCAATCATTCCACAGGAATGCCAGATCCAATGATTTGAACTATTTCCTGAACCAAATATCTGATGACATGGTCATTACAAAGTGTTATCTGTAGATATTACACCCATATTCACATGTGCATAAGTATGTAGGTAGGAGGAGATAGAGGTCACAGATGTAATTTCCTGCAATGCAAATTATCTTGCTGAATTGATGGCTCTGCTTTTAATTAAATTCACTTTTTATCTTAGAAAACATGTAAGAGAAAGCATCAAAGGTTCATTTTAAGATGACATCAAAGAAGGAAAACATTGTGGCATTTAAATGTGATGGCAGGTGCACAAGGGTGGCTAGGTCATCTCAGGGTGGTCTAGGAAAGACTGCCGAAAGGCCATTCTGTCCAGAGACGCTTTTATCTCTCAGGGATGGCAAAGACCCTAGGTTAGAAAGAGTTTCAACACTGATTAGAAGCAGTGGACTTCAAGGCTCTCTGGTTTCAGCATAGCCCAGCATGGAGGCTGTTGCTATGTTTCCTACCAACAGGAACATCTGGGTAACAGAGAAAAGAACCTCACGACAGTGTCACAGAACACTGGGCTGTCAATGTAATTCTCGAGCAGCAGTGTCCAAGAATGTTCAAATTATCAGGTCAGAGGAGCTTCAAAGGAGTGCGAGGTGACCAATGTAAAAAATGTTGTGATCAACATGAACACTAGGGAGGAAACAGTGACACTGCAGAAAGACCTACTGCTCAGGAAGAATACTCACCATTCAGATTGCAAAAGACAAGAAACCTCCCTCCATAAATAAACAGATGTCTCAATTTTCTGACACTTCCTCCACTGCTCCCTCCCTATTGTGAGAGATAAAAAAGTACCTGGGACTGATGAAGTGCTGACTGTGCTGATAAAACATATTTAAAACCACACTGATGCTATTATAAAATATTAGTGCGCTCAGTTCTCATTTGGAGTTAGGTTTAACAGTTATTTTATGGGGCTGCTCTGAATTGAATATATACAAAATTGCTTTTCCATTTTCTTTGGTAATTTTGTCCTTTCCTTCTTTTTGTTTGTTAGTAATTCTCCCAGTTAGTTTTTTTTCACTTTGAGCTCCATTTCCTAATTGAGTAACTGACTGAATGGCTAAGGTCACAATGTATTTATCTTGGTCCCAGGCTATAACAAGCAATTCTTTTTTTCAAAGTTAGCCATTTATTTTTAAAGCAACACCTCATGTTGAGCTAAAGAGCCATCGACAGGAGGGATATGCCATACAAATTGCCATTGTCTGTCCTTATTTGTAGGTTTGTTTGATAGTTTTGTTTTGCATCTGGGTGAGGACTTAAAATGCCAGTGCATGGCAGGCTATGGACCAAATGCAGGTAAATGCGATTCGTGTAGTATGGTGTTTGTTGGTTAGCATAGACATAGTGGGCTGAAGGACCTGTTTCTATGCTGTGTGATTCTAAGACTTGAAAGGTAAGATTTCTGTCCAATTTTTTTTTCTTTACCCTATCCTGACAATGCTGAAGCTGATTATGTTGGAAGCAGTACAGAATATATTAGTGCAAAGCACACCCTAGAATTAGCTGAGTAAAGTAATGGAAAACAAATTCAGGAATAACATTCTAAAACTTTCACTCATGCAATGGGTGATCGACAAATGAGATGTACTTCTAGCTCATCCACTGAAAGTGAAAGCCCTGGAGTCCTTTATAAAGCATACAGATACTGACATGAGACAGTGCAGAGCATTTTTGAATAATGAACAGAGATAAGTCAAATGGCCTCAAATACCATTTCGTCTCAGGAATAATACTTTGATATTTCTTTGGCCTGTGTACTTTAGTATCACATCATGCAATGGATTTACCTTCCCCTGATATTGGGTGGGATTACAATCATTGAATCACTTAAGGTCACCATTAACCCGAATTTATATTGGACAAGCCAGGGGTGGGGATGCAATGGATTTTGGTGTTATTGCTAGATCATTAATCCGGACACCCAGGTAATTTTCTGGGGACCTGGGTTCAATGCTGACTGTGGAATTTGGATTCAGTAAAAGTCACAAGTTAAGAGGCTAATGATGATCATAAAATTATTACTGATTCTCGGGAAAAAGTCTATCTGGTTCAATAATGTGCTTTAGGGAAGGAAATTACCTCTTACCTTGCAGACCCTTAGCAAAGTCGCTGACTCTTAACAGTGCTTTGGGGCAGTTAGGGTTTGGCAATAAATGCTGGCCCAGCTGTTGATGCTGTCACCCCACAAATAAATTAAAAATAAACTTAAATACATGTCAGAGCTTCCGTGTCTGACTAACAAGCCAGTCCACAAGGCACAAGTCAGGAATGTGATGGAATATGATAATTCCTATTTATGTGGATGTTTGTAGTTCCAACACCACTCAGGAAGCAACCTATTTGATTGATATGGCATTCATCATCATAAATGTGAATTCCCCACATCACTGGCTTACAGTGGCTGCAGTGTATACCACATAAAAGATGCATTGAACATTTCACTAGACTCCTTCAATAACACCCTCCAAGTACCTACCACCTGGAAGAACAAGGAAAGCAGTCTCATGAGAATGCAACCATTTGCAAGGTCCCCTGCAAGTCACATCATCCTGGTCTGAAAATACACTCCCATTTACTGTCAGTGGTTTCGAAATCCTGTTTCAAACAGAATAAACAATGTCATCATGGGCTACAAAGATTCCCACAGTCCAAAGACATGCAGTGTAGGTGGATTGGCCATGCTAAATTGCCCACAGTGTCTAGGGATGTTTAGGTTAGATGGATTAGACATGGGAAATCAGGGATAGGATAATGGGTCTGGGTGGGATGCTCTTTGGAGGGGCGGTGTGGACTTTTTGGGCTGAATGGCCTATATCCACACTGTAAGATTCTATGATTCTATGATTCAAAAAGTTAGCTCAATTTTTCAAGGTGGTGAAGACTGGGAAAATGAGTGCTGACCTTGATGGGAAAATCCATTTCCTGCGAATGAAGCATTTTTGCACCCATAGGGTGGTGGCGGTCTGGAATGCACTCCCTGGGAGGGTAGTTGAGATGGGTAACATTAACCTTTAAAAAGTATCTGGACAAGCATTTGAAGTGTCACAACATTATGGGCCAAATGCTGGAAAGTGGGACAGGTGTAGATTTAGAATAGGTTTAGGAGTGCAGACTCTATGGGCCGAAGGGTCTCTTTTGTATCGTATGATTCTATGAATGAATAACAAAAATGTACCCAACGAGGAGTTACTTCTGTTTTTTTAAAGTCAGAAATATGCTCATTTAGATGTTGCTTCGTACATTATATACCTTTGCTGTTTCAAAATCTTCACTGCAATGTTCAGATCCTTGATTTGTCACGGATTTTGTGGTCAATGGTGTGATGACTGCATCCACCTCTAATCTCACAGTTAACAGTGCAATATGATTGAGGATACTGTCTGGATGATTTTCACCATTAATTTGAATCTGCTACCAAGTCAAATGGATCACCAAGAAGCCAACAAGAGTGAAGTTATCAACAATGATGAGCAACAAATCACATTGAAGAATTCTGAGAGAGAGCAAATCCAGGTGAATTATAGCCTTGTGGTCTTTGCCTTTACCAGTTAGAAAAGGAAGCAACTAAAAGATTGGAATATATTTCAATTTTTAAAGTATGTCATAAATTAACTTTATGAACATTATTATATGAAAATAAATAGCAGATGTGCTATCACAGGGCTTCCCAAAGTGGGGATTGGGAGTCCAAGTTGAGTCATGAGCTGAAATTTTGGGTTACAAACTCTTTGACAGTAGTTGCTGATCTTTATCTTGCCCTCATCCAATTGGTCCTCTCCACTTGCCCCTCTACCTGGTAAGATGTTGTGATAGTTTCCAAGCCTCAAAAAGATTCACAGCAAGAAAAGCTTTGAGCAACATTGTTTTATCAAAATGAAAACTTGACATTGCACAAATATAAATTACTTTTCTGAGCCAGGGAAGGTTCTCAGTATTCATTACAATTTTGTATCATTAACAGGGCGAAATTTTACAGGGTTTTTGATGGCATTGTTACTGTATAAAGGGGGAGAGTCTTCATCAATTCAGTGATTCTGTTTAACAGTCTGTCGGGACTTCAAAACACTTTGCAGTGGAGCAAGGAATCACAGCAATAATTTAGAATTTGTAAATTTAACTCTGCATTTGCAAATGCCAGAAGTTGCTATCAGTTTCAGAGTGGAATGACAGTGAAGCCTGATGTGTTTATCATCATTAGAATGACAATATCCTGGCTTTTTCTATCCGAATAATTATTGGTTTGGAAGTACATTGCAAGACTGACAAGTCAGTGCAAACGCAAGAATTGGAACAATCTGCATTAAAATGCTGAACGAATTAGAGAGCAGTTTAAACTTTGCACAGAATCTCATAGGAACCTTCCAGTGATATGGGCTGTAGAAAGATGAGTGGCAGAATTAAGCAACAAGTGCAGTGAGGCCAATGTCAACATTGATGCCATTTTGCTCCACTTTTTCACTAATGGTCTGGGGAGAGGTTCTTGCTAAGCAGTGGCAAGAATAAATTCACCTTATCAATGTTCAGTGTCCTATCTTACCAAAATGGTCAATAAGATCAGTATCAGGAAAACTCAACAGGGAAATCACAGGGGTTGATAAACAGTTTCAGCTCTCCACAGGCTCGAAATGACCTCTATGATGGAAACTGGGCAACAACATCAAAGCATACAATCTACTGGCCACATGTACCTCACATCCAAGGACATTGATATCCAACACATGCCAGGCTCTAAGAATCTTCATGGCATATCTCTGATGCTTATCCACTTAAAAATGGCCCTTCAGGCTGTGCCAGCAATGTAACACTGCAACACCGACACTGTGCACTCAGAAACATACACCCAGCTCATGGACTGGACCAGACTACACCTCTAGGTTATTTGCTCACTGTCATAGCACTCATTCACTCTGAGATTAATCAGGTGCTCACAGCATCCCAGTCCCTCATTGCCTTGCCGTTGTGCTTCTCCCTGTCAGCAAGAGATGCCAGGTTTGTATTATTGTTGTCTTGTCATGTCATTTAACCCAGACAGAAAACCAAGAAGCTTGTCTTGGCTATAAGTAGGCCTCAAGTCAACAGGGATAGCCTTCGCTCAGAGAACCCTGGCAAAATAAGTCAAGGGCATCCTCTGATATCAGTCCAGGCCTTGTTCGGGATGATCAGAGTCAGGATCTTCACCTCCTAAGGGCTGGGGAGCTGAATAATGGGCAGCTTACCACTGTGGCATGTTTTCCTCATGGAATGGGGGAGAGAGATTGGAAGGTATTACAGAAGATGAAAGTAGTTGGAGTAATGAGTAAACAAAGCATAAAGGAACACAGGGTGAGTGGTGTTGGGGGTTGGTGTAGGTGAGGGCATGTGGGGAAGATGTTGCAGACAATAGTGAGAGAGTAGCAGAGCATGAATCTTAGTGGGAGGTAAGGACAATCACAGAGATAAAATGAATGTGAGGCATTAAAGAGAAGATAGTGGCACTTACAAGTGAAGAAGTAGCATGGCCTTCCTTCTAGATTGCTGGGCAATCCTCCAGATGGCTGAGACTGCACTGATCTGGGCAGTAACCTCAGGCCAGACTGGCATGGTCTGTTGCCACCAGCTGGTACAGAGGGAAGAGGAAGTCCTACCTGTTCACTACCTCATCCAGCAGGACCTCAGGTCCCTGCCCACAAAGCAGAATCTTAATTTCCCCCTGTTTGCCCTGACCATGGCAAATGCCAGCAACCAGGCACAGCATCTTTTGCTAACGGTACATATCAGCATGCACGACGGACTATTATAGATGGTGCAGGTGATTGTGGTGAATCCTGGGATATCCCTGTAGAGGTGAACAATGCACAGTAAGATGGGTTGGAAATTAGATGTGATACTTTTAGTGAGGCAGAATGGCAATTGGTTAAAGACTTAATGAGGAAACCTACTCTACCAGAACTCAATGCAACTTGTACTCACTCTAAATAAAACAGTAGTATTCAGCCCACTGTTTTTATTCCTGGATTTTTAGGCTCATTTTGCCATGTATTGTTCTCCAGTAAGAAGAAGAGTGCTATGTTTCAGCATCCATGGATAGGATTGCAATTGTCACTTGCTCCCCTAAAAATAATCCTCAGTTTTACAGAAAGCACAAAAATGCTCAATGTATTAATGAGATTAAACAGTCTGTTATTTGAACACAGGCTTTAAACCACTTAGTTTAAAAGGGTTAGTATATCCATATATATAGTGGACTCTATAATGTTCCATGAATGCATTCAGCATTTGCCCACTAATATTAATAATAATCATTTTTAAGTTTTCTCCTATGATATACTATGAATAGGACATGCTAACAATGCTCAAAGTTATGTTTTGTTCCCTTTTTGTGTTTTCTCTATACCATGCACTATTCTACAATGGAAAGGAGGAAAAGCAAGTTTTCTTCAAAGCTGCTAACTCATGGGACAACAATGGTGTTGACAGGAAATTATTTCAATTTAAGAGCATAAGGAACAAGAAAAGAGTAG
This sequence comes from Ginglymostoma cirratum, assembly GCA_024137785.1. Taxonomy (NCBI): domain Eukaryota; kingdom Metazoa; phylum Chordata; class Chondrichthyes; order Orectolobiformes; family Ginglymostomatidae; genus Ginglymostoma; species Ginglymostoma cirratum. The sequence goes on from JAHRHZ010000288.1 coordinate 7,994,955, forward strand.
ACAACACAACATCCCGAGCTAGCTTGAAAATTCAAAAATGCGCTTCTAACTAATCTCGATCCCTTGATTCTTTTAATGTTCAAAAATTTATCAATCACAGCCCTGAATATATTTAATGACTGAGCATCTACAGCCCTCAAGGATAGGTGATTCTAAAAATTCGTTGTGTATAGCTGTGGGTATCACATTGTAGGGAGGATGTGAACACATTAGAGAGAGTGCAGAAGCAATGTACAAGGATAGCTCCAGGAAATTCAGTGATGAGGGTAGGTGTAGCTGGTGAAGAAGGCAAATGGCATGTTGACTTTCACAGTGAGGGGATTTGAGTACAGGAGCAGGGATGTCTTATAATTTGCAATCTACTGCAATGTATCTAAGACTTCCTGTTGATTGTGAGAATCTGTAAAGAAATCCTCAGTGTGAATGACTGGAGGATTTTGACACTGTTATGGAATGAGTAGTTCACTTTATGTCCCTTCCCATTGCTCAATGTCTGACTTCCTCTTCTCTGTATTGACTGATCCTAGGAATTTGGCCTGTTCATCATAAATTGAAACTGTTGATCATAATTGCGGTCCTCTCAAAATTTCAGCCACATGAAACATTGAGTCATAGCATCCATCTTTTCTGCTACATTTTGCTTTTTGATGGCAAATCAGGGGGTCTAAAATGAGATGTAATACAAATTCTGATTTTTTTTTATTCATTCACAGGAGGTAGGCATCCATGGCTAGGCCAGCTTCATTGCCCATCCCTTATTGCCCAGAGGGTAATTAAGAGTCAACCACATTACTATGGATCTAGAGTCACATGTAGGCCAGATCAGGTAAGAATGGCAGTTTCATTAGTGAACCAGATGGGTTTTTTCTGACATTCAACAACAGTTTCATGGTCATCATTATACTTTTAATTCCAGACCTTTATTGATTTCAAATTCCACTATCTGTCACGATGGGATGTGACCCAGGTCCCAAGAACATTTGCTGGGTGTCTGGATTAATAACCCAGTGATAATACCACTAGGCCATTGCCTCCCCACACCATCTCGGGTAACTGAATTTGGGGAATTATACAAGATGACTTATAATGGGGGTAAGCTCCTCTATCTTGAGTATATATAGGCTTGGTATAGTTTGCAACAGCACATGCTGAAGTGAAGCAAAATTAATTGCAAAGTTTAGAATTTTACCACTGACGTTGAGCTAATGGTCAAATGTTTCTGAGCTGTACACTGTGTATAGGTGGCAGTGTACATGTATAGAAGACCATTTACTCTGGCTAGGGAGAAACAAGAAGCTCACAGTAACAAGCCATTGTCCTCATCACTTTTAGTGGGAAGTGGCTTTAAATCTGCAATGTAACAATGACACTTAGAAAAGAAAAAACAGCACAAAATATCCACAGAAGTTAAAACATAATGCTATAGATCTGATGAAGGAATTACAGAACCGTTACGGTGCAGAAGGAGTCCATTTGGCCCATCGTGCCTGCACCGCCTTGTTGACTGAGCATCATTACCTACTGCCAACATTTTGCTTTCTCCCCAAACTCTTGCACATTATTTTTAGCTAAACAATCGTCCAATTATCTCTTGAATGACTCAATTGAACCTGCCTCAGTACACTTCCAGGCAGTACATTCCATACCCTAACTACTGCCTGTGTGAAAAAAGTTTTTCCTTACCGCTCCCTTGTTTCTTTAAATTTATGCCCTCTTGTTCTCGTTTCTTTTGCAAGTGGGGACAATTTCTCCCTATCTATCTAGCTCGCGCATGATTTTGATTTTGAAAACAACAGAGTAAAAAGAAATAAAGTTCACAGAGCCATGAAGCTTTTATTTGAGAAGATATATAGATGGGTTTTCATTTTCTGTTTTGATGTTGTCCTATTTAAGGTTGCATCACTTCTGTCTCTTTCAATCTGAGAGTTTTTACGAAAGCTTTTACCTCTTGTGGTGACACTTCATTTAATAAGTAGGTGGAGTTTTCCTGAAAATGAAATATGCAGGCTATCATGTGATTGGTGGAGAAATGTTCCTTGTAAAACAGCACTCCACTTTCACTGATATATTCACTTTATCCTATACATTACAGAAAGAAGCTGCACATGGGAGGTTTGTTTTTCACTGAAACCTTTGACTTTTAGAATGACTTGCCATAAAATACATACATTAAACATGAATACTAATAGGACACCATTGAAAAATTTTCCTAATGATTCACTTACACATTAGAAAATAAATGATTTTTGATAATACACATAGACCATTCAAAGGTTTCAGATGGCAATTTTTAAAAATGGATATATAGAACACGAATACTGCACTATCTATGCAACATAAGAAACGGGCCCAATAATGCAATAAGATGATTAAAAGAACATTATCTGAGTCTAGAGAGATACTGAACGAGCTGTGCTAAATTGGATGATTTCTGGTTTGTGATTAATTGAACTTCTAAACCATATTTTAGCATGCTTTGTTTTTCTGTCCCCAGTCATCTCGTATTATTAAAGAGAAATTTCGTATATCTCTCCTGGAGTCCAATTAAGGATTTGCATCATGACTAGATTTTTCACTTTAATTACTGTATATGAAGTAGGTTTTGACTTATTTCCTTATTTATCAAACTATGTAGAAGAAACAGAATTCATCAAATAAACAGATATCCGTGGCTATAATTGCAGCATACACTGAATGTACAAAATGAAAATATGAGGCTCCAAATTTCATCACATTGTACATAATAAACATCTGAATAATTAAAACGTACATAAATCACAGCAGTAGCAATAATAAGAGAAGACCCTTTTGATTGATTGACACGATACAGATTGTCACTTGGTTTGCACCATATCTGATGAATTTGGATTTTGTGTTGAATCAGGTCAACAATAGACCACAATGCTCTGTTCTTCCTCAAGTTGTAAAACTAAATACAGGAAAAATCCCGATTAAAAACAGAACACAGTAACAAATAAATTAAATGATAACAAAAGTACTATTTTGTCTTCTGCAGTGGATTCTCTTCACTCATATTTCAGATCATTCTCTACCAATGAGAAATTACACCATTTAATTACCTTATTTGTTTATTTTATA
>JAHRHZ010000288.1:8006001-8020613 GCA_024137785.1 Ginglymostoma cirratum
TGTTCTCAACCTCTCTCCTTGTCTCAGGTGTGGTGACCATCAAGTTAAACCACCATCAGTTGTTTGTCTTGAATGAGAGAACAGCCCTGCAGTCTTGTAGGACGATGGCAATTTTATCTTTCAAGCGTGAAGGAACCAAGGAGATAGAGTTAGGATGTGGTAAGTAGTCCATGAGCTAATTGAAAATCAAAACAGGCTCAGGGATTGTTGTGGCCTCCTGTTTCTACCTTCCTATATTCCTAAGTAAGTTAATAAAATATTGTAGCATTTTGTTGTAAAAAGGTAACCTTTTGCCTTGTTTGATGTGCCTGAATTTTGAAGCTGATGACATTTAAAAATATAACGCAAAAATATTAAAGAAGTGTTTCAATTATTTTCACAAAAGAGTTTGAAGTGGTATCATTCCTGCGATGTAAAGTTATTAAGTATGCACAATTCTTAAAAGTGCTAAGGAGAAGTATTCTTCAAGAACTTCATAACTATACTGGCTTGTACCACAGAAGATATTGTTCAAGCATTGTTTTCAATTCGGCCCCATTATCTGGCCATATATCATCCACAGTGCAAACTTTTAGCTTGTTCCGTTTGTATTTTTGTCACAAGATCATGTTATTATGTTCTCTATTTACTAATATGGTAACCTGCAAAACAATTTACCAGACAGACTGCCCTTTTAAACACTTAAGTGTAATTTTTCAGTCCTGCAATTAAAGATAATGGGTTGCTTCTGCTCGTCTTCCCCTAACCTTTTTTTGAATAAATGAATGCAGAACTCCATAAACACTGGGGCAATCCTGGGACTTTTTTTAAAAAAAGATACAAATTGTGAGCACTAATACATTTCCAAAATGCAGCCTGCGTAGGTCATCAAAAGGAACATCTGAGTCTTTCTATAATTAGCACCTGAAGAACATGTATTTTCAAAGGCAATTTCTGTGAGACTAACAATGACTGCAGCTGCTGCTGGGTGTTCGAAAGCAAGATGTTAAAAGCTTTGATGGACGTTTCGGCTACTAATTGGTCAATGTAGCAATTCCTCTCTTGTACACATGATCACTATACAAGATTTATTCACATTCATGTTATAGTTACTGCTGTACAAATTTAGACTTCTCTATCATGTACTCATGTAATATAACTAGTCACAACCTGGTATATAAGCATCGCACAATCAAGCAACATTGCAATGTTATTTTTGGCATTAAATATTTCATTTTGGGTTAGTACATACAGAGTTGTTTCTAACAGAAAGCACTTTGCAGGACAATGGGGAAGGATCAGGGTGGGAGTGGGGCCTAACTGGGCACCTTTTACAAAGAACCAGCAGATGCAATGGACCAAATAGTCTCCTTCTGTGCTGTACAATTCTATGATTCGACTAACTTCATTATGGAGTCTGATAGAATAAATATAAAGGCTTCCAGAAAGAATCTTCTCATTGTTAACTGATTGTAACACTGATATAAACTATAATGGTTATAGAAAATCTCAGCATGGTGGCAGGTTCTGGGAGTTTTGGCTTGTATAGGCAACAACAGGAACAAAGTTGATACAGAGGGTACAATAGAACTCATCAGATATTTTCCTGTTTCATTCTGATGTCCATATGGCAGAAGATATGCAATATGTTTTTAGACAATTAAGCTGGAAAGAATTCTTTCCCTGACTCAGTACAGTGTATGATTAAAATGGCATTAATCCATCTCAGTGGGTCAAACAAACTTTCTTTAGTGCTTTTTGTGAAATTGAATTTAAGAGATGTTGATTCACATTTTGCACCCTAAATATTAATACAATTTTCAGTGCATGTATCTTCAAAATCTGTATTTCATTTGCTACTGGCATCAGTATTCATTCTATTCCCAATCAATGCACCATGTATGAACTCCAAATCTATTGCAACTCATCAATGTTACTTCAACAGAATGTCTCTCTGTTATGACACCTACTCCTGAGAAAAACAAAAACAGTGGTACTGTGAGAACACCTTCAGCTCCCAACTTCCACAGCATGGTCTCTTGGACTAACATCGACTAGGGAAGGAAATCTGCTGTCCTTAATCAGTCTGGCACACATGTGCCTCCAGATATAGCAGTGTGACTGATTTTAAACCTCATGTTGAAACAGCTATCAGGCCATTAGCGGTTAGCAAAAGACAAGGCAGAAGCTTTTATAACCAGCTACAGCCAGAAGTTTCAATTAGATGATTCACTTTGGCCACTTCCTGAGCCTCTCAGATTTGCACATGATAAAGTTCAACCAATTTGATTCATTATATAAAAATGGCGAAAGGCTCTAGATCAGCATGGGTCCCGAAAATAACTCAGCTGCAGTGCTTTGTGCTTCAGAATTGGCTGCACTTTTTTGAGATGTTCAGTACAAATATAGCACTAACATCTATCAACAATATGGAAAATAGCCCAAGAAGGTCCTATCCCCAAAAAGCTGGACAAATTGAACTCTACCAACTATTGCCTCTGCAGTCTACTCTCACATATCAATAAAGTGATGGAAAGAGTTGTCAACAGTGATATCAAACAGCACTCATTGAGCAATAGTCTCCTCACTGATGCTTAATTTGTTTTCTGCAAGGGCTACCTTTGGCTCTATACTTCAATGACACTTGGTCCAGAAGTTGATAAACAGATGAATTCCAGAGCATAGATGGGAACGATGGCCTTGACATCAAGACACATTTAAATTAGTTTGTTATCAAGGATCCCTGAAAATCTACACTCGTTTAATTCAAACCTAGCCCATTCATATTAGCTCCAGGATATCACTGCTGGAGGGCCTCAGGTCAGTGTCCAACAACAAAACACCTTCACTCTTTCAATATCCCTTGCTCCTGACATAATGGGGATGTTCATTGATGATGGCACAGTATTGAGCATCATTCACAATCCTCAGATACTGAATCAGTCCATGCCTCTATGCAACATGACACAGACAACATCCAGGCTTGGTCTGATAAATGGCAAGTACTAGCGTGCCATACAAGTTCTGGGTAATGATCATCTCCAACAGAAGAGAATTTAACCATTTCTCCTTGACACACATTGGCGTAAACCATCGGTATTCATTTTATCATAGAGTCATTGAGTCATACAGTACAGAAACAGGCCCTTTGGCTCAACTTGTCATGTAGATTGGGTTTACTAAACTGGTCTAGTCCTTTGTGCCTGCATTTGGCTCACATCTCTCTTAACCTTTCCTATCAATGTACCTGTTCAAATGTCTTTTAAGTGTTGCAATTGTACACACCTCTACCACTTCCTCTGGCAGCTATTTACCAAAAACCTAAATGGAATAGATATATACAAACTGTGTTTTCTGAGCAGGTCAGGGGCTCATAATTCTGAGGTGAGACTCTTCAAAACTTCTCAGGATCAATGAAGACTTATCAGGAATATAATGGAATATTCGCCATTTGTCCTGGGTAATGCCTAACTCTAATAAATATCAAGAAGCTCAACCTCCATCCAGGACAACCAACCCACTAAATCAGCATTATGTCCACAAAACTTAAACATCCATTTCTTTCATCATCAGTGTACAGTGGCAGCTGTGTATTCCATCGACAAGATGTGCTACTGCAACTTGACAAATCTCTTTCTCCGGCATTTGCCAATCTCATGATCACCACCATCTAAAGCAACAAAGGAAGCAGATATATGGAAACACCACCACCTGCAACTTATCCTCCAAGTCATCATGCATTCCTGAGATTGAATTACATCTTTGTTCCTTGGTTGGGTCATAAACTTGGAACTCCCTTCCTGAAGTATAATAGCTACATCTATACTGTGTGGAACCTACACTTCAAGAAGGTAGCTTATCACCTTGTGAAGGACAATTAGGAATGCGAAATGAGACTGACACTCACAACCAATGAATGATTAAAACACAACCAGTCTTCCTTAGAATTCTGTACCAAACACTGTTGTGGGGTTTTTATCACACTGAGGACTACAGCAGTTTAATTCATATACCTACTATGGCCTCATCAAATCAACAATAAATGTAATCTTAATTGTGTCCCCGATCATCTGATTAGCAAAAAACATAATAGGGATTACTATGTCAGAGCCAATTTTGTTCTTTGGATTCATGCTCACGTGGAACTGCATAAATATATCTTACGTCAGGCTCTTATAACTGACAATCAGAAAAAAAAACTTTCCAACAGTGATTCTAAGCTGGATTCCCACTGAGTTCTTCTTCAAGATGAAGGGAGAATATACAGCCCTGAGCTCCCTATTTCTTCCAATCTATTCATTCTACTTTGCATTCTTTCCACTGAGGAATTATTTTACAACCATTAATGCAAGTGGATGTCTGCAATGTGTATACAACGATAAGGCTATTCAAGAACCTTTATAGCAAAACAAGACATTGACTATAAACCTTTAAGTCTATTGAAAATTGTTCACACTGTGAAATCAAATTCCATTCAAGGAAGTTTGTAAGTAAAATGGGAATTGATACATTGAGTTTGTGAATTTCATTGTTCTACATGTTCCTGGATTTTGTTCTGTTTTATTCTGGAGAAATAATTGTCATAGCCTGAGATCTACATACATGTCCCATGTAAAAAGAAATTAGAGCAGGATAATCCGTATTGCAGTGAGACATTCTGAGGTTAAACCTGAGACGGTGATAACAGTAAAATATAGACAACGAATTTTCAAATTTTGTTGTGAGCCCTTTCATGGACCAAAATGTCTTTACAAAGACTAATAGTGATAGAAATTGAATGCAGTGGTCACCTAACTATAGATTGAGGCAAGCTTTGTAAAAGCAGTGTGAGATGAACAAATCATTGAGACTGTCATGATCCCAGCTGATGGCTTAATTGATCATAATTTTTATGATCAGTGGCTGAGATACTGAAACATAGCCATATGTGTGTGCCGGTTAACTTTAATGAAACAAGTTTATGACACAAAAGACAAAAAACTATTTCAATTTAGAACAATTTAGAAAAATGTCAAAACACTCAACCAAATAAAACTTTCTACCTATTTCCAAACACCATCAAAGTAAAAGATTCAAGTTCAGATAAGTTAAACCTTGATATGAGATTTTTGGTTTCTACTCACTTGACTGTCCACATTTCCCTTCCTGTGAATTGTAGAGTCTTCTTACATGAATACCAACAACAGGGCTCAGAGTTAGAGATAAAAGGTACTGCAGATGCTGGAGAATCCGAGATAACAAGCATGGGGCTGGATGAACACAGCAGGTCAAGCAAGTTTTCCTGCTCCTATGATGCTGCTTGACCTGCTGCGTTCATCCAGCCCCATGCTTGTTATCTTAGGGCTCAGAGTTACTCAGCTTCTAACAGCCTGCATATTTCTAAATAAACTATTGTAGTCTGGAAACTGCAAAAACTCCAGGCTGGAGGCCTGTAGTGGAGCAGTGATGGTTGTTGGACTGGGAAGCAATGCAGGCGGTTAGAGGCTTGCGAGGTCTGTCAGACATCGTGTAGAAGTCCCTGCTCTCATCTGCTGCAATTTTCATTTATCTATGATCCATTTATCTGATTGTAATGTTTATCCTTTCAACTTTATGTCTTACTTTCTAACTTATACTATGAAACACTGTAAGATAATGCAACTTTTTTCTTCTTTGTTTCTCTATTTTGCATCTTTGTACTTAAGATGGCACCATGAGCGGCAACACTGTAAACTTTTCACTAAACTCTTGTACTTCTGTACTTGAGTACATGTGACAACAAACCTAATCCCAAACTAAACTTCAATCCTTGATTATTCTGAACTGAAAACAAGACAATGAACTTCAATGTTTACCTAAATGTTATCTTTGTGTAACCAATTTTCCATTAACACACAATAAGTATCCACAATCACTTGTTTTCGGTGGAATGTAGGATAAAGTTACCGTTCCAAAAGGGCTCTCTAACTTTGTACATTTTGAGAAAAGAATTCCCTCCACAAAATTTTGCCACTGTTTTGGATTGTTAACTCCAAAAATGATATAATTTATACATATTTCAGCATAGGGTGAAATTAACATTTTTATTAATAAGCACTGAAACTCAGTCAGGCATGAAGATGTATTTGATTCCTATCTCCCATTCAAATATTTGGATTAAAGTCATTTGTGGATTATCCAGCTTGCAAGAAAAAAATATTGAACTAGACATGGGGATACAAAAATGAATCCAATTTCAGCCGCTGCTTTAGACAACAATAGAAAGAAGAGAAACATGCATAGGTAACAGCTAGGACTGAAAGGTTCTCTCTCTTTCTGTTTCCTCCTCATCATCTCATAAACAGCACCGGGTGAGACAAAAATGGAAGAAATTGCCATTCACCGAGAGTTCAAGGGCATCTACAAATTTTATTGGTGCTGAGGATACCAGTCACAAATTAAACCATTGTAGTCTTAGGTCAAAATCTAACAATTCCGGCACTCTAAGGGCTTTTCAACTTTCCTCAACTCATTTAAACTCTGTGTTCACCTTTGCATGTGTGTTTGATGTTTTCTTTTATTTTTCTCTGGGTTAGGAAGTAATAAAAATCCTCTTTCACTTCAGAAAACTTTGTAATTTGCTCCTTAATTTTCAGTACCACCACATTTTAATTGAAGTGTGATAGCTGAGTTTAAAAAGGAATTAAAATGTGTGTTGCTACCCTTGAGAGGGAGTTAAAAAGAACAGAGCTGATCTCCCCTCCTCACTTGCTTATAGTTGACTTTGTAGTTTGTCTCAAGTCAGTGCATTGTTGTGATTTTGTATTTTGCCCCTTCTCTTTGAAAGGTATTCTCTCATGCTGGTGTATCATGTACAGCGCCACACATGAATACGGGGTTCCAGTACTTTACTGAAATAACCTGCATGGGAGAGATGTTTATTTGACAGATTGAATCAAACTGCATGTCCCTTTGGTTAATAGGTAGAGGCCAGACTGTACTCAACCAGCCCGTGGCTGCAAAACCCAAAATAAAAATGTCTGCTTTCAGACAAGATTCTGTAATTGAGCAGCATAGAAACACAGGACTTGGGAGCAGAAGTAGCCCATTTAGTTGTTCAAGCCACCTGTATCATTCAACAACGTGATGACTAATCTGGTTGTGGTCGTTATTCCATTTTCTTGTGTTTTCCTATAACAAATGACTCACTTGTGTATCAAAAATATGCTTCTGACCTGAATAAATTCAATGGCCTGGTCATTGTAACTTAAAAAAAATCTTTAAAGGGGAGAACTCTTAATTCTTAAGCTCTATCTCCAAGTTGTAGTCTTTCTCATGAGAGGACTTTTTTCACATTTGCCCTATCAAATCCCTTAAGGGTCTTATATGTTTCAATATGGTTGCCATTCATTGTTATAAACTCATTGGTAATAAGACCAACCTGTACAAATCTTTCATATGGTGAGTCCCTTATCCCAAGAATGAATCAAGTAAATATTCACTGAAATGTGTGTAATATAATTATGCTTTTCTGATAAGCAAATATTAAACAACTCTGAATGTGCTCATAGTTAGGCAGAGAATCAATTTAAGATTATCAGTCAAGGTCATAACATAAAACAAATGAACTGTGGATGTTGTAAATCAGAAATTGCTGGAAGAGCTCAGCAGAACTGGCAGCATCTGTGGAGAAAAAGCAGAATTAAACACAGTTCTGAAGAAGGGTCACTGGACCTGAAACGTTAACTTTGCTTTCTCTCCACAGATGTTGCTAGATCTGCTGAATTTTTGCAACAATTTCTGATTTGGCAGCTCTTAACATGACTCATCTGCGCTTGTCAGAAGCAACATACTTTAACACACAGAGATTTGCTCAAGGAAAAGGAATATGTTCAATCCTTGTGCTTTTATTCAATTAACCAGGAGCTTTGGGAGTCTTTGACTAATTAGAGTTGACATGTCAAAAAAATCAGCATTCTTTTCGCCTACAGTATGAATTATTGCAATTGTTGACATTTTTCCCGATAAGGTAAGATGAATAGCTTCGGGATTCTCTCTCTTATCAGCAACATTAATGTTTGAATCCCTACAGTGCCATTTGGCCCATTGAGTCCACAATGACCCTCCAAAGAGCATCCCACCCAGACCCACCTCCTTACCTTATCCCTGTAATGCCACATTTACCATGACTAACCCACCTAGGCTGCACATCACTGGATACTGTCTGCAATTTAGCGTGGCCAATCCACAGCTTTGGACTGTGGGACGAAACCCACGCAGACATGGGGAGAAGGTGCAAACATGGAGTTGCCCAAGGCTGGAATCAAACCAGAATCCTTGATGCTGTGAAGCAGAAATGTTAACCATTGAACCACTGAGCTACCCAATTTCTGGATGAACAGATTCCAGATTATTATTCACATGGCTTTGAGCATTATTAAACAACACAATCATAGCTGACTCTAGTTCTCATTTTACTGAATCTGATTTGTTAACAATTTCTACCTTAGTGACCTTAGTCTCCATGGGTGAAATCTTTTAGGAAATTGAGCACTGTGTTAATGAGATTTCTGACAAATTTGAGGGGAAATCCAACAAGGTCGTTCTCAGTGTTGGGAACAACTCATTGTATTTATTATGCATTTGCCGAGTGGTGAGGTGATTTTCTTGCTTGACAGTTAATAAAGTGATTGTTAAGCAATAATTCATCCTTAACTGGCAACGCATCTCACTAATATTTAGTTTCGAAAAGTGCTAAACAATGTAAATGTTGAGAATTCTTGACATGGAAATCTGAGTACGTTCCTGGTGACTCCAGCTCACTGGTGGCTACAAAAATGCCCCCATGTTGCTCAACATCAAACAGCATCTCAGGGCCTGATCCATGGGGACTATCTGCACTTACCCATCATCTGTAGACATTGACATTTGCTAATCCCTCATAACCATCACGGTACCTCTCCAATCCATTGCACGCTGCTCAGGAAGTACAGACTTGTGTTGCCGGGTGCTTTGACAACTAGCGTTGCAAAGCTGCAGGAAGGACAGACAACCAGGTCACAGATTGGACCAGACCGCCTCTCAGGGCTGCTTTCTTGCGCTCTTAGCACTTGCTCATTTCAGACCTACCTGCATCTTGCAGCATCTATGCCTTGCCATTGCTGTGCCTGTTATCAAACAACCTGCTCACCAACCTTCAGTCAAGGGGGCAACAGCTTGTTGCATGGCAGTGTGCTACATTAATCTCACAAGTGCGTTATGCAGCAAACATATCACATGTGCAAGCAACTACATCTTAGATTAGGCTGGGAGTAGTCCTCAATGAATTCTATAGGGGCATCCATCAGTTTGGAGCTCACAGTACAGTGAGTCATGTGTGCCCTTTGATACCACTCTAGGTCATTGGCCATAGTCAGGGGTCTGGGTCAGACTGATCTCAGGCAAGGCTCCATAACTTTGTAGTTTGGGGAGTGTTCCATTGTCAATGTTGTGGTTCCATAGTGACCCGTCAAGAATCTAGGACTAACACAATCAGGGAAGATGTACAGTCAACAGTCAGGGGCCATTCAGTTAGGTCACTCAAAGGGCAGGGTCCTGTCACTCCATCATGGCCATCTACAGGAACTAAGGAGAAAGGGTGTTGTGGTGGTCATGGGAGTGGGGGAGGTGCTGCCTTGGGAAGCACACTTAGCAACTTACTCATCATGGTTTGGGGTTGAAGGCCGGTGGGAGATAGTGAGGACAATTGTGAAAGAAGATATGGTAAAATATGGATGCGGACGGTGTAACAGGAGAGGCTGGTTCATTGACGGTCAGTGGTAGCCTGGATTCAATCACATCTCCAACGCCAGGAACTGGGAAGGGAGAGGTGGACAGGTCACCTTCTATTGTGCTGGAAATCAAAAGGATGCAATGGGAAGGGAAAACCTTCCAACTACACTGAGAGTGGGTAGGGTAAGTTTCTCATTCTGTGAATGAGAGGCCTGCAGGACTCACTGATGTGAATAGTACACACAGACCGTAGGACTGCATCGTATTCCCTGGCGAGCCTCAGGCATTATACTGTACATTTCCCTGCCCCAAACATCACTGACCAGCTCATTTACACCAATATTCTTGGAAACAGAGGCCGGGGGTGGGGGGGTTAGAAAATAGGGATGTTACAGGACGGGGAGCAATGATGTCACAAAATAGTTGCATTACATAGACAATCAAATCTCTACAAATGTTCTGAGTCCATGGTTCCACTTGGCATCACCCTGTCTCCTTGTGAGGAAGAGGCACTTGGAGTGTGTACCCACTTGCGTGTCCATCTGCAGTTGTGTTTTCAGTCATGATGACCAATGGATGTAATATAGGTGTGTGTACCTCTCCAGCAGACCTCAAGGGTGCTGAACCTGTCTCTCCCTGGAAGCCACTCAAGGGGGCAGCCAGATAGCAGCATGCTTAGGGAATCTGATTCTCTGAGATTTTAACTTTCCTGGTCTTGACTGCTTTTTGTACATAAGCTGGGTGCTCTGCAATTTTCTGAAGAAAGGTCTAGACCCGAAACGTCAGCTTTCCTGCTCCTCTGATGCTGCTTGGCCTGCTGTGTTCATCCAGCTCTACATCTTGTTATCTCTTATGATCTGCAATTGTAGGCAGTTTTTAATTTTAAATGACATGAAACAGAAAATCATATTCTACCACACCTGAAAGTTTCACCTTTGGACCTCTTCTCAATGCTTAAATTAACATCAAATTGACTTATGGCAGGCTTTGAAAGTATTTAGCAACATCGCACTGGGCTTACACTTTTCAATGTCAAAGTGAGTCAGAGTAAAACCATTACTTTTAGGTTGTTTTATTCTGGTCTGTTTTCGAGTAATGTTGGAGCGCAATTCTGGACCTAAACCAGATGCGTAAGTCCTTAAGGTCATTTCTAGTGGACTGTAAGTAGTTTTATGTAAAATACTGGAGCTTTTGATTTAATTTGTGATGCTAATTCCAGTTTTATTTGGTGCGATAATTTCAACTTCTAAACACAATATATTTGCCACAGTGGAGCTAGAATTTGAGGATAAAAAATTAACTGTGAGTGAGAGCTATGTTGTTTGTTGGTTTGTTGAATAAAAACAAAGCTAGTAATTTATGATGAGAAAGATATACATCATAGACAGTGAATTATCATAAATTGCTGGATGATTACTGACACCAAAATGTTAGCCTTATGAATAATGATCTTGCTGTCAATTTTCCTGTGAATTTCAAGAAATTCCTGATTGGTACTGCAAATAATCATTAAATCTGTCCCAGAAATTAAAGCTATGATTCCACTATGTAATGAGATTTATGCTTCTGATTAGGCTCAGAAAGGGAGGAGGGTAGTGAAAAAGGTGATTGGTACGCTTGCCTTTATTGGTCAGTGCATTGAGTATAGGAGCTGGGAGATTATGTGGTGGCTGTACATTGGTTAGGCCATTACTGGAATACTGGTTAGGCCATTATTGGAATACTGTGTGCAATTCTGGTCTCCCTGCTACAGGAAGGATGTTGTGAAACTTAAAAGGGTTCAGAAAGGATTCACAAGGATGTTGCCAGGGTGGCAGGGTTTGAGCTATAAAGAGTGGCTGAATAGGATTGGGCAATTTTTCATGGGGCATCAGAGGTTGAGGGGTGACCTTGAGAGGTTTATAAAATCACGAGGGCATGGATAGGATAAGATCTTTTCCCCAGGGTGTGGGAGTCCAAAATTGGAAGACACAGGTTTAAGGTGAGAGGGGAAAGATTTAAAAGGGATCTAAGGGGCATCTGCTCCACACAGAGGGTGGTATGTATATAGAATGAGGTGCCAGAGGAAGTGGTGGAGGCTGGTACAATTGCAACATTTAAAAAGCATCTGGATGGATATATGAATAGGAAGGATTTAGAGGGATATGGGGCAAATGCTGGCAAATGGGACTAGATTAATTTAGGATATCTGGTTGGCTGGATATATTGGAACAAAGGGTCTCTTTCCATGCTGTACATCACTATGACTTTCTATGACTCTAATTGAAGTTGTGAATTCTCATTCCTGCAGGGAGTAAATTGTTGCTAGAGGCTTTTGGCATCTTTAATTTCAAAGATTTTTTCATTTCCCTTCAGTCTCTTCCCTCTCACACTTATTTCATTTCTGTCACTAATTTGCCTTGAATTCACCCTATTTCCTTTCCAGTCTTTTGTGCCATTTATTTTCTTTATTAAGAAAGGTTATGGTTACAGACTATTGGTCCTGTTATTCACTAAGATCCCAGAAGCTCTATTATCCTCACCATGCAGTTATCAACCTAGACTTCCAGCAATTTGTGCTGCAAAAAAGATTTGGGCTGATGAATGAGGAGTAAAAAAATTCCTTGGTATGCCCCACTCCTACAAATTTTGATTCATTGTACACATCAATTTACTAACTTCAAACCAGTATTGTTGTTCCCATTTCATTTAGTAATTTGTCTTATTTATTAGTCAGATAAAGGTACCAAAAGTTAGAAACCTGATAGCACCTAAAGGTATATAATATTATATGATGGATACTGTGATATCATGAAATGATAGCTTCATTTTATAATGGAGAAAAATCCCAGGAGGTCCCTATAATATGAACAACTGAAAATGTGTATAGATTTTTTATTACAAACCTAAAATCTAAAATGTTAGTGTAAAATAACTTGAGAATCATGTAGCTACTGTCTTACATTTTACATCCAATGATTAGATTTCTTAATTTCTGCATGTGTACAAATCAGGAATTATCTTTGAAATGTAGGACAATATTAAATAACAAATGGCAGTGATTTAAAACAATTCCTTATGCTATGTTCATGAGCTAAGACTGCTGATTTCATAACCATTTTCTTTTTATAGGAGCTATAAAATTCATTATGAAAACCAGCATGTTATTACTGTCATAAAAACATTAGAGGTTTTTGTGCTGAAGGTACTAAGCAGTTCTAAATTGAGGTTGTTGCTCAATATGGCTTTCATATAGAAGCCAGAGAGTTTGATAATTCGGTTGCTTGGGTGCTGAATTTTTTTGGTCTTAAATGCCATATTGTACAGAACAGAAACGCAATGCAATGGATCTATTGAACTCAATAAGATATTTCATAATAAAACAAAGAACAAATTGACTCAGATACTTTAGACACTTTTAAGCGACTCTTGAATAGGCACATGGATGATAGTAAAATGTAGGGTATGAAGGGTAGTTTGATCTTAGAGTAGGATAATAGGTCAGCACAACATCGTGGGCTGAAGGGCCTGTACTGTGCTGTACTGTTCTATGTTCTATGTTTTTTTTAACTGTGAATGCTGAAGATCTAAAGCAAAAACAGAAATTGTTGGAAAAAAGCTCAGCAAGTCTGGCAGCATCCGTGGAGGAAGAAACTGAGTTAACATTTTGAGTCTGGTGACCGTTCTTCAGAGATGGAAAGACCTTAGTTTTACCTTTCAGCATTCCCACCTGAATGAATTTTGAACACAACATGTCATTGAACTCTTCTTCCATCGCCTTCGCTTCCAGGCCCATTTCTTTGCACAAGTTTCTTCTCCTCGGCTTACTGACCCCCTTCACTCACCTCCAACACACTCCTCCACCTGGATGTCTCCCTCTGGGCCTTTTACCTGCACTCGACCTGCTCACTGAGAACTGTCAATGTGAAGTTGATTGCTTCAATTTCTCTGTCCCCCCACCAACCCCTTACCCATTCAAACTTATGTCCCTTTGAACTGACTGCACACCGTGCTCTCAGATCTAACTTGACTCTGTAGTCAAATCCGCCCACCAGGGTGATACCGTGATGTCTGGTGCATTAACCTCTACATTGTGGAGGCTGAGCGGCAACTATTGGACGCCTCCTCCTATCTCCCCGAGACAACGATCCCACCATCAAACATTAGGCTATTGTGTTCATGATAGAAAATGAAGCTATCATATGGTACAATCCTTCAGCATTTTCCAAAGTTCATAATATTCAAGGCTA
This sequence comes from Ginglymostoma cirratum, assembly GCA_024137785.1. Taxonomy (NCBI): domain Eukaryota; kingdom Metazoa; phylum Chordata; class Chondrichthyes; order Orectolobiformes; family Ginglymostomatidae; genus Ginglymostoma; species Ginglymostoma cirratum. The sequence goes on from JAHRHZ010000288.1 coordinate 8,019,939, forward strand.
TGGGTGTAGTGTGGAAAAGAGGGGCTAGCAAACATAGTTGTGTATTTTTGGTAGTACAGACCCCATGGGCTGAAGGGTCTCTTCTGTACTGTACAATTCTATGATTCTCTGAGTCTATGACACTCTTTATCTTGTAGAGCCAGGAAACTTATTGTTTTGGTTTGGCTTTGCAAATCTCACTAACATTTTTACCCCATTGCTAACCCTGCAATGATAAAGGAAAAGAAGGAAAGTCCTGTATCTATATAGAGCTTTACACAACCACGAGACATCTCACAGTTGTTTACAACCAAAGAAGGAGCCTTGAAATATAACCATTGGTATAATGTAGAAAACATAGAAGTCAAACTGCACTCAGCAAACTCCCATAAGCAAAAGTATGATAAAGATCAAGTAACCACTCTTTTTGTGATGTTGACAGTGGGATAGATATTGGTCAGGACACAATAGATAACACCCCTTCTCTCCTTGGAAATATAGGTATTTTGTATCCAACCAAGCTGACAAATTGGGACTAGGTTTAACATTTCATCCAAAAGACATCACGTTTGATAGTTGAGATAATAGGAATGGCAGATGCTGGAAAATCTGAGATAACAAGGTATGGAGCTGGATGAGCACAGCAGGCCAAGCAGCATCACAGGAGCAGGAAAGCTTGACGTTTCGGGCCTAGAC
>JAHRHZ010000288.1:8021013-8078605 GCA_024137785.1 Ginglymostoma cirratum
ATCACAGGAGCAGGAAAGCTTGACGTTTTGGGCCTAGACACTTCATCTGATGAAGGGTCTAGGCCCGAAACGTCAAGCTTTCCTGCTCCTGTGATGCTGCTTGGCCTGCTGTGCTCATCCAGCTCCATACCTTGTTATCTACGTTTGATAGTTGGCTTTTCAGCATCAGTTTTGGTACAAATACTCTCGGGCAGCATGATGGCTGAGTGGTTAGCACTGTGATTTCACAACACTAGGGACATGGGTTCAATTCCAGCCTGGACCAATTGTCTATGAGGATCTTGTATGTTCCCCCTGTGTCTGTGCAAGTTTCCTGCTGTGGTTTCATCCCACGGTCCAAAGACATGCAGGTTAGGTGGATTAGTGAGATTACAGGGATAGAATAGGGGACTGGGTCTGGGTGGAACACTCTTCAGCACATAGCTTCAGACTTGATGGGCTGAATGGCCTCTTTCCTCACTGTAGGGATTCCATGAAACTTGAACACCAAACCTTGTGAGTCAGAGGTGAGAACGCTACCAATTGAGCACGAGCTGGTGTGGTAGAATTGCACAAGAGTTAATGCATATTCCAACAATGTTTAGTCTTTGATGTTTAACAATAAATGTTGTATAACTATGAGCAGAACATAATCATGAAAGCAGATCATCAGGCCTTTAAGCCAGTCCTGCTGTTCAAGCAACCTGTAGCTGATCTCTATCTTATTGCATCTAACTTTCCTAACAAATGCCTAGTAATATTTTTGTTTATATTTTCAATTTATTTGCAAACTCAGATTTTCATTATTCTGCAAGAGGAAGTGTATACTTTGGTCAAGGTTATGCCACCTCGTTCTTAACTCCCCAACTAGAAGAAACGTCTGTGGTTTTTGACCTTTCGAGTTATTTAATTATTTTAATCACCTCAGTTATATCACCTTTATTCTTCTAAACTCAAGTGAATGCAATCCAGCAATCCAATGCAATCCAATCCTCATAATTTAACCCTTTCTGTACCCCTTCTGAGTTAGACAAAATGAGGATAATCCACCTTCAAAAGAACTGAATATTGTTGAGATACCACGTTATATTCCTTCATATTCTGTTAATATTTGGCAATGACAGAAAAGCAGCATTGGTGTGAACGCAAACATGTGGAGGAATCAACAAATTTTTTAGCACGGTGCTCTTAATGTAATAACATTAAAGGCTTTTCACAAGCATATTAAAAAGCAACAATAGACACTGAGACAAATAAGATGACACTGGGGCAGATGGACAAACAGCTTGCTCAAAAAAGAAAGTTTTTAAGGAATGTCTTTAAAATAAGAGAGTGGTAGAGAGATGGAGAGGTACTGAAATGTTATCTTTGTTTCTTTCTCCACAATTTCTGCCAGACCAGCTGAGTTTCTCCAAAATGTTCTCCTGTTACCCAGTGTAATATGTTTTCCAAGGAGTAGCACTACATACAGTACAGCACACCTTGGAGTGAATGTCGTAGAATAAGCCTTAAATCCTGATTCAGGAACAGAAGTATCAGCCAAGCTAACATGTCAAAATGAATTTCTGATCCAGGTTCCTTTAAGGCAGTGCATTTCCAATCCCACTAAGAATATAAGGAATAGAAACACGACTAAACCCTAACTATTGGGATCCTCATGGATCAAAAATTTGCTTTACTCAGCCCTGAATATATGACTCAGCTTGAGGTGCTGTCAAGGTTTGAGAATAATGTCCATCAGAGAGAAAAAAAAACTTCCTCATCTCTGTCTTAAATGGGAGACTGATGATTTTTAAACATATGAATGTAGAAATTAAGAGCTGAATGGGCCATTCAGCTCCTGAAGCTTGATCTGTCTTTTGATTAGATCATGACTGTTCTGATTGTGGCCTTAACTCCACTTTCTTGCCTATACTCAATATCCTTTGGCTCCCTTGTCACTCTGTGAAGCAAGTCATCAAACTAATCCAGCAAGTAGGATATTTAATTTGAAGCTGATCAAAGTAGTATGAGGATCCGACATTATGCCAGAAGCAAATTCTTAGACAGCATTGCAGACAGGAGATATGTGAATAAATAGCCTTCTTCTTGTGAGGTTATTTACTGTGAACTAGACTTTTTCAGAAAGAGATTATTATGAACCATCACAAACTCCACCTTTCATAAGCAATTGCAAGTCTTTTCTAGACACAGAGATTCCAGTAAGACAATTCTTTAAATCTTCATGGATCAACAGCGGCAGATGAGAACAATCATGTTTAACAACAAATAGATTTGAAGTCTGCTAAAGGACTTTCCTATATTTTAAAGATTGAGATAAAGATACTTCACCCTACCAGGAAATTATACTGGGCTGACTATAATCTTCTTTAAATATTTATTTCAAAATGTATTCTTTATCTTTAGGCAGATTAAGTTAGAATCATACAGCATGGAAACCGACCCTTTGGTCCAACCAGTCCATGCTGACCATAATCCCAAACTAAGCTAGTCCTACCCGCCTGCACTTGACCCTATCCCTCCAAACATTTCCTATTCATGTGCTTATCCAAATATCTTTCAAATGTTGTAACTGTACCCGTATCTGTCACTTCCTCTGGAAGTTCATTCCACACACAAACCACTCTGCAAAAATTGCCCCTTACATCTTTTTTAAATCTTTCTCCTCTCAATATGTCCCCAGTCTTGAAATCCCTCACACTAGGAAAAAGATACTTGCCATTCACATTATCTATAGCCCTCATGATTCGAAAAACCTGTAAAAGGTTATCCCTCAACTTCTTACGGTCCTGTGAAAAAAGTCCCAGTCTATCTAGCTTCTCCTTATGACTCAAGCCCTCCATTCCTGGCAACATCCTGGTAAATCTCTTCTGAATCCTCTCCAGCTTAATAATATCCTTCCTATAACAGGATGACCATAACTGGACACACTGGTTCAGAAGGGGCCTCACCAATGTCTTGTACAACCTCAACATAACAAAAATTTAAATCATTGTCATGCTAAAAGTATCTTTAATTGAACACATATCCAATTCTCCTTATTAGGAGCACACATTGAACATTTTCTTCAAGATATTTTCAAGCCAAACAGCTCAGAGATGTTGTTACACTCCTCAGAATGATGAATAAAATATTTTATTGTCACAGTAAAAATACAATAAAATACAGTGAAAAGTTTTCATCTGTCACCACAATTTGGTGCCATTTTAAATGATTTAAGAATAATGAAAAATAATATAGCTTAAAGAGAGTCCGTCAGTCCTGAGCCAGCTGAACACCATCACGGGCACCTGTGCTGCCATCCCTCCTCTGCTGCCTTACAGCTGCCAACACTGGACCAACCGATGTCAGAGCCACAATTCTTGCCAGTCTTGAAGCCAGGCTTCCTGGCTCAGACGTTATGCTGCACCATAAGATCCCTCCCAAATATTTGCTTCAATTAGATTTGTAGCTAAAAATATTTGGAAAATTACTATCGTGAATGAGTAAAAACAAAGACTTTGGGGCAGATGTAAGCCATTCAGCCATTAAATCTGCTCCACCATTCAATAAGATCATGGCTGATCTGACAATCCCCAACTCCACTTTCCTCCCTTTTTGACATAACCCTGAGTTCCCTTACTGATTAATAGTCTGTCTATTTCAGACCTGAATATATCTAATGACCCAGCCCCGACAGCTCTTTGTAATAAGGACTTTCACAGATTCACTGTCCTTTGAGAGAGGAAATTCCTCCTTATCTCTGTCTTAGTTGTATGACCTCTTATTCTGAGATAATGCCCTCTTGTTCTAGAGTCTCCAACAAGGGGAAAAACCTTGTTACACTTACCCCATCAAGTACCCTAAGAATCTCACATGTTTCAATTAGGTTGCTCCCACCCCAATTCTCTTAAATTCTAGCACGAACTCAACCTCTCCCCATAAAATGGTTCCTGCATATCCAGGATCAGCCTAGTGAACCTTCTCTGGCCTACCTCCAATGCCAGTATATCCTTTCTTAGACAAGGTGCCCAAAACTGTTTACATTATTCTAGCGGTGGTGCAACCAGTGCTGAGTACAATTTTAGCAAAACCTCACTGCATTTATACTCTAAGATAACAAGGTGTAGAACTGGATGAACACAGCAGGCCAAGCAGCATCAGAGGAGCAGGAAAGCTGACGTTTCAGGTCTGGACCCTTTTTCAAGGTCTGAAACGTCAGCTTTCCTGCTCCTCTGATGCTGCTTGGCCTGCTGTGTTCATCCAGCTCTGCACCTCGTTATCTCAGATTCTCCAGCATCTGCAGTTCCTACTATCTCTGCTTTTATACTCTATTCCCTTTGAAATTCTCCTAATGTCCTTTTGTAAATAAGACAAACCCAATTGTACACGATACTCTTGATGTGATCTCACCAACACCCTGTTCAACATGTTAGCAAAACATCCCCACCCTTATGTTCTATTTCCCTTGCAGTAAGTGAAAGCATTCCTTTTGCTTTCCTAATACTAACCTGCATAATAATGTCTTGTGATTTATTTGCCAGGACACCCAGATCCCTCTATACTGCAGTGTTCTGCAAATGCTCTCTATTTAAAGAGAAAATAATTGTGTTCCTATTCTTTCTGCCAAAGTGGAAAAGTGCATATTTTCTCACATTATACTCCATCTGGCAATTTTTTTTAACCACCCACTTAACCCTTTTCAGACTCCTTATTTACTCATCAAATTCAATTTTTGTTTCATTAGCAACCACACATTCAGTCCCCTCATCCAGGTCACTGAAGTAGATTGTTAATAGTTGAGGACCCAGCACTGATCACTGTCGTGCTTTGCTTGTTTTATGTTGCCAACCTGTTTCCTGTTAGCTAACTAAATCTCTGTCTGTGCTAATATGTTACCTCCTCCATCATGAGTTCTTATTTTCTTTAGGAGCCTTTGATGTAGTGCCTCATCAAATGTCTTCTGAAAGTCCAAGCACGTCTGAAGCTTCTCCTGTATCCAAGTTGTTTGTTACCTCTTCAGGGAATGCTAATAAGTTAGTCAAACATGATTCCCTTTTCATAAAGCCATGCCTACTTACCTGTTTGCATTGACGTTTTCTAAATGCTCTCCTATAAATTCCTTAATGACAGATTCAAGCATTTTCTCTAATTCAGATGTTACATCAACTGACCTATCTTGTTTTCTGCCCCTCTTTTTTAATAGAGGAGATACAATCAATATTTTTCAATCTTTCGGGATATTACCAGAGCCCAGGGGATTTTAGAAATTTAAAATCAATGCTTATACAGTGTCAGCAGTCACCTCTTTTCAGACACTAGGATGAAGCCCTTAAGAATATGAAGACTTACCTGCTTTTAGTTGTAATAATTTTCTCAGTGCTCTTTAATTGGTGATTGTAGCTGTTTAAGTTCTTCCCTCCCTTTCACCCCTTGATTAATATTATTTCTGGCATGTTATTTATGTCCTCAACAGTGAAGACAGATAAACAATATCTGTTCAATTATCTCACCATTTCTCCTTTTCCATTATTAATTCCTTAGACACACTTGATGAAGGACAAATGTACATTTAACTTCCTCTTTTCCTTTTTAAATATGTGTAGAAACTCTAAATAACTGATTTTATATTTCTACTTAGCTTTCTCTTGGATTCAAATTTCTCTCTCATTATAATTTTAGTCATTACGTACTTCTAAAAAAATTCTATCCAATCTTCTGAAGGTTCACTAATCCTCATGGAATTGAATCCTTTTCATTTCAATTTCATAACAATTCTTTTGTTAGCCACAGATTTTTCATTTTTTTCCTATGGAGTCTTTATTTGCCCCTGGAATGTATCTTTGCAGAGCAATGTGAAATATTTCCTTAAATGTTCCCAATTGTACTTTTACAGGCCTGTCCTTTAATTCAATTTCCAAGTTTATGTTTCGTTCTCAAACCCTCATAGTTGGCCTTATTTAAATTTCAAAAGCAGACTTAGACCCTTTCTACTTTCCCCCAAACTGAAAGTGATATTCAATTATACTACGTTCAATGCTATCTAGGTATATACTCATAATAATGCTATTAATTAATCCTGTTTAATTTCACGTTATTAGACCTAGAATATTGAGATGAAGGTTCTTTCTCTTTATTGCACCAATGTAATAATTTGTTAACAGAGCTACCTGTTTACCTTTCCCAAATGGCTGTCCTTTCAAATTGACAAGTACCATTAAAAATTCAGGTGCAAGCTCTCACTATGTACTGAACTTTCTTGAGCATGAGACATTACTGCTTAAGTGTTTGTTTTGGCTCACACTACTATCTACAAGAGCCCGACATGCTTCAGCTGCAACACCTCACCTGGCCTGCCATTTCTATTGCATTTTATGTACATAATTAGATTTTCAAGTTTCAAAATAACATTTAATGATGATTTCTATATATCACCAAACTATTGTTCCTAAAAGGAAGAAGGAACTTCTGCTATTATCAGAAGAAAGTAACAAACAGATTTAAGATCTTTTTGCATAAAATACAGAAATTAACCACGAGATGTTGGAGTGAAAAAACACGATGAGCAGGATTTTATGTTCTTTAGTTCCAGGCCACTTGGAATATTCTTTGGAAGTTGTTCCCAACACCTACCTGTCAGTCCTGAGCCCTATGCAATGGTGGGATATGCTTCTACCCAATTGATGCTCCAAAGTGGCCAATTCATGGCCACTTATGGTGTGTTTCATACCTAGTCTCAAATTCCAAGTTGCCATGGGGAGATCGGGGTAGAGGGGAAGACTGTAAAGAAGTGAACCCTGCTCAGTCTCATTCCCTTTTCACCCTGAGATCTCCCTATACTTACCTTATCCTGAGGACCCCAGAGGCTGATGGAAATCTGGCACTCCCTACCTATAAGGTAGAGGCAGAAACCCTCGTAGTACTTAATAAGCACTTAAAGGCAGACTTGTGATGCCAAGGTATACAAGACTTTTGATCAAATGCTGGTTCAATGGAATTAGAATAGTTAGGTGACTGTTTTTGACTGGGGTCAAAGCAATGGGCTGAAGGGCCTTTTTCTGCGCTGTAGATCTCCATAACTGTATGACTAAGACTCTGGGGACTGTCACAGTCCTACTCCTGTCCATTCAGCTTATTGTATAGCCTGAAACCAAAGAGTTACTAGATGATACAAGATAGGACTTTCTCCTGCGTGAAAGTGAAAGCCCCATCTCCAAACAATTAACTTTCCTTGGAGTGTTCAATGGTTACAGTACTGACAACAATGAATTTTTCACTGACTTCTCAACAGTGATAAGAGAAACTCCACAATGCTAAAAATCCTGGCCCATGAACAGACTTTCACCATGTTGTCCTGGTCTAAAATGTAGTGGAACAATGGCCCAATACATGTTGCCTTTTGTCTTACAACTGGTATGTAATGTACCTGTCAGGAACATGTGCATGATTGTAGCATATGACATGATAGTATAAAGAACTCAGATCCCAGCTTACTGAGTCCACTTGCAGCATGATATGCTGAGGGAAGAGTGGTACAATTTACAGCTAAATTGCTAAGCTTTTTGCAATTACAATTGCCTGTGATTGCAATATATTTTGGTACCAGGAGCTTTAATAAAAGTCTTTTCAACCTTTCAAGACAATCTTATCCATGTCTCATTCTTTAGTTATGGGAACGGACAGAAGTATGGCCTCATTGGATATGAATACCCTGGTGAAAGTAAAAAGTATATTTATTGTATTTAATTTATATTTACGACAGATTGTGAGGGCAGAACAGATCTAGGTTAGCAGCAGTGGCCATTTATAAAGAAAGGACTACCCAATCCCGGATATCATATCAGATTACATCAATGTGTAAACCACCCAAATTTTATTTCAAGCTGATTTGTTGGTGCTGGAAATCAGACAAGTTCAAAAAAAGAACAGAGAATTTGTAGAGACAGTTGTATATATGGGTGACACTTGAACATCTACCTCATTCTGATGAAGAAAAGTTGGGTTTCATTTTGTTTGCACTAAATTTACAATGTATACCAGCAATGATCTTATTGAATAGGAGCAGACTTGAAGGACTTTATAACCTCAAAGTGCTCCTATGTCTTGTGTTCCAAAATGGACTATTGGGCTCAACTGGTCTAGGTTGATGTGTATGCTTCACCTGATCTTCCTCCATTGCCCAAAAGGAAATAAAAGCAGTACAGTTCAGACATAACACAAATGGTGCTGACTTGTCATGTATACCTGAGAATCAATCCCAGTTTTACTTTTTTTGTTTATTTATTAGGAGGTGCCTAAGAGGTGATAATGATCTAGCAGACATTTCACAACATGAGATAACAAGATGTAGAGCTGGATGAACACAACAGGCCAAGCAGCATCAGCGGAGCAGGAAAGCTGACGTTTCGGGCCTAGACCCTCCTTTAGAAATGGGGGAGGGGAAGGGGATTCTGAAATAAATAAGGAGAGAGGGGGAGGCGGATAGAAGATGGATAGAGGAGAAGATAGGTGGAGAGGAGACAGACAGTTCAAAGAGGCGGGGATGGAGCCAGTAAAGGTGAGTGTAGATGGGGAGTTAGGGAGGGGATAGTTCAGTCCAGGGAGGACGGACAGGTCTAAGGGAGCGGGATGAGACTAGGTAGGAGATGAGGGTGGGGCTTGAGGTGGGAGGAGGGGATAGGTGGGAGGAAGGTCAGGTTAGGGACGCAGGGACAAGCTGGGCTGGTTTTGGGATGTGGTGGGGGGAGGGGAGATTTTGAAGCTTGTCAAGGCTTGCAGAGGCTTGGGGATCGCTTTGCGGAACACCTACGCGCGGTCCGCACTAAACGACTGCAACTCCTAGTCGCGAACCATTTCAACTACCCCTCCCATTCCTCAGATGACATGTCCATCCTGGGCCTCCTGCAGTGCCACAATGATGCCACCCGGAGGTCGCAGGAACAGCACCTCAGATTTTGCTTGGGAACCCTGCTGCCCAATGGTATCAATGTGGACTTCACAAGCTTCAAAATCTCCCCTCCCACTACCGCTTCCCAAAACCAGCCCAGCTTGTCCCCGCCTCCCTAACCTGTCCTTTCTCCCATCTATCCCCTCCTCCCACCTCAAGCCCCATCCCCATCTCCTAATTACTTGCCTCATCCCACCCCCTTGACCTGTCCTTCCTCCCTGGGCTGACCCATCTCCTCCCTACCTCCCCACCTACACTCACCTTTACTGGCTCCATCCCCACCTCTTTCACCTGTCTGTCTCCTCTCCACCTATCTTCTCCTCTATCTATCTTCTATCCGCCTTTCCCTCTCTCCCTATTTATTTCAGAACCCCCTTCCCTGTCCCCGTTTCTGAGGAAGGGTCCAGGCCCGAAATGTCAGCTTTCCTGCTCCTCTGATGCTGCTTGGCCTGCTGTGTTCATCCAGCTCTACACCTTGTTATCTCAGATTCTCCAGCATCTGCAGTTCCTACTATCTCTGAAACCATTTCACAACATGGCTGGTTTTCTTTTCCATTAAACAAAATCGGGAGAGGCACAAAACAAGTTCTTGATTTGTTTTCATTTTTCTGCCCAGTGACATACTTTGACATTTCTCGTCTTTCTTCTAACTTTGGCCATATTCTGTGAGTCAACTTTGGTAACACTTGGATGGCTTATGGGCCAGAAGACATTGTAACAGCAGAGGAATTCATCTCGGGACCGCCTATAGACCTCTCCAGGTAATGGATCTCCTAATGTCACTGAGGAACAATGTAAAATAGTCCGCAGATTCAAGTTATACCTGAAGTCAGGAATATGGAGGCAGGAAGTTAATAAAATCCAAAGGAATGAAACATGAGATTGACTGATCTATTGAGTCTGACCAGGAAAGGAGGATCACCTGCAAACCAAACTGTAGCACTAAAAGCCTGAAATGTTGTGGCGGAAACATGTTACAAATCCCCATGTGTTTTTAATTATGGGAAGGACAGTTGAGCTCAGCTCGAGCATGTCACATATGTAGAATTGGTTTTAAAGTTTATGCCACTTGGCTGCTAAAGATGACATTACTGACCTGCTACAGGAAATGACCATCAGGAAATCAGGATGCAAATACAGAGAAGTGAAATACTGTAAAATAAAGACAGCAACCGGACTTGGGGGAAGAAAACATCGACAGATAAGAGAAAGAGTTACTTTTATCAGAGCTGAGATCAAACCATTGCTGATATTTCTTGTTATGTATTCTCCATTTGCCTTGGCAGTATTGTTAACAAGAAATAATTACTTCTTTTTAATCTGACCAGATGCCTGGAAATCTAATTCATTTTTATACATCAGTTATTTGGTCTCATTTGCACATTAGATATTTACCAAAGAGTTTTATGAATTCAATGGCAACTATAAAACATATTTGACTTGTGTAAAATTGATGTTGTACTAAAAATTTTGCCTTTAAAGAATCAGATTTAAAGTTAGTGTTTTGCAAACTTATTTTCAATGGCCGACGTTTCTGTTAAAATAGGAATTACTGTTGAGCAAATCATTTAATCAGTCAACCTCTAATAATGCAAACTGCAGTTGCAAGACTCAAAGGCTGAGTAATTGTTTTCATAACAACAATCATTAAGCACTACTTTATTCACTTTTAATTTGTGTCAGCTGTGGCTCAGTTGGTAGCTCGCTTGCCTCTGATTTGCAAGGTCTGTTTCAAGTCCCAGTCCAGGGCTTGAGTAACAAAGAACAAGTCTGATGCTCCATTGGAGTACTGGGGTGAACCATTGAACTGTTAGCACAAAGATAGGTTAAAAAGTTAAATTATGAAGAGGACATAAGGAAGCCACAAAAGGATAGTGATAGGATAAATAAGTTGGCAGAGATATTTTAAGTGGTGTACAATGGAAGAAAATGAAATTACCTACTATGTTGGAAAAATGAAAAAGAAACATATTATCAAAACAGTGAGAGATTGTGGAGCTCTGAGATGCAGAGTGGGCATCCTTGAGCGTAGAATGGTAGAACATAGAACGTAGAACAACGCAGCACAGTACAGGCCCTTCAGCCCACGATGTTGTGCCGACCTATAATCCTACTAAGATCAATCTACCCTGCATACCCTACATTTTACTATCCTCCATGTGTCTATCCAATAGTTGCTTAAAAGTCTGTAAAGTATCTGACTCTATTGCCACTGCCGGCAGCGCATTTCACACGCCCACCACTCGCTGTGTAAAGAACCTACCTCTGACATCTCCCCTATACCTTCCTCCAATCACCTTAAAATTATGTCCCCTCATAATAGTTAGTTCTGCCCTGGGAAAAAGTCTCTGACTATCCACTTTATCTATGCCTCGCATCATCTTGTAAACCTCTATCAAATCACCTCTCATCCTTCTTCGCTCCAATGAAAAAAGGCCTAGCTCTCTCAACCTTTCCTTATAAGACCTGCCCTACAGTCCAGGCAGCTTCCTGGTAAATCTCCTCTGCGCCCTCTCTAAAGCTTCCACATCTTTCCTACAATTGCTACAGAATCCCTACAGTGTGGAAGCAGGCCATTTGGCCCTTTGAGTCCACGCCAACCCTCTGTCGAGCAGCTCACCCAGTCCCACTCCATCTCTATAACCCTGCATTTCCTATGACTAATCCACCAAGCCTGTACATCTTCGGACTGTGGGAGGAAACCCATGCTGACACATGGAGAATGGGTAAACTCCACACATACAGTCGCCTGAGGCTGGAATCAAATCCAGGTCCCTGCCATTGTGAGGCAGCTAACCACTAGGCCAACGTGCCACCCACGAAATGCAGAAGGTTGGTATGCAAGTACATCAAGTGAATTTGAAAGTTGAAAGACATTATTGAAAGGAGTTTTGTTTTATTCACAGGATACAGGCATCACTGACTAGGCCAACATTTATTGCACACCCCTAATGACCATGCTTCATCTACATTGCTGTGGGTCTGGAGTCCACATACAGGCCAAACTATGTAAGGACAGCAGTTTCCCTTCTGGAAGGACATTTGTGAACCAGATGGATCTTTCCCCCAACAATCAACAACAGCTTCATAGTCATCATTAAATTCTTAATTACAGGTTTTTTCTACTGAATTCAAATGCCACCACCTGCTCTGTCAAGAATAAAACCCAGATCCCCAGAACATTCCTTGAGTCGTTGGGTTAATAATCTATTGATAATACCAGTAAACCAACTCCTTCCCAAATATGATTATTAAGAATGGCAAAGTATCCATCAGTGAAACAGGGCGTTATTGAGACTACATCTGGAGTTTTATATAGTATTGTTTTCCTTACTTAAGGAAGGATGTGAACGTATTGGAAACATTTCAGAGTAGGTTGGCTCTTATTTTAAGGCATTTGGAGTCTAAGAGTAGCGAAGTCTTACTGCAATTATACAAAATGCTAGTGAGACCACATTTGGATATTGTGGACAGTTTTGGTCCCCTTATTTAAGGAAATGTATCTTTTCCTTGGAGGTACTGCAAACTTTGTTTTATTCAACACTTTAAGAACTGGTACTCTCAAAAAACCAGCAAAAATTATATTGTTGACGGAGCGGAAGCTTACTGTATTATTGTGATCTCCATGAAGTTGGAGTCGTCAGTTTAGCGTGCAGATGAGAAGGCTGTCTGCTGGTAAGTTTTATTTCAAGCAATGTTGTATTGTTTAAGTGATTTATGCTGTAAATAACAGTGATGTGTCAACTCCCTGCATTATGTTTCTATTACTTAGTGTGTGTTTTTATGTTGTTTATGTGGACCTCTTGATTATCTGGTATATTCAATCAACTGGTACACTCTTGGTCCCGTAAGTGTTGGACAATAAAAAGTTAGCTGTAGTTCAACGAAGGTTCACTTGGATGATTCCTGCTATGGAGGGATTATCTTAAGAGCAAAGGTTAAACAGGTTTGGACTCTACACACTGAAGTTTAGAAGAATGAGAGGTGATCTCGTTGAAACATATTGGATTCTCAAGGGGCTTGACAAGGTAACTGCTGAGAGGATGTTCCCCCTCATGGGAGACCCTGGTCCAGAGGGCATAGTCTCTGAATAAAGGAGCATTAATTCAAGACTGAGCTCAGGAGAAATTTCTTCTCTCAGAGGGTTGTTTTTGGAACTCTTTGTCACTGAGAGCTGTGGGGGTGGAGTCCTTGTGTATATTTAAAGCTAATATAGATTCTCAATCAATCGGGGAACCAAAGGTTACACAGCCAAGTTGTGGATATGAGGAATGTCAGATCAGCCTTGATCCTATTGAATGGCAGAACAAACTCCTGTTCCTTTCTCTTATGGTCTTATGGTCTCATGGTGTCGTCGACTAATACCTGGAATGTGCAGGATTTCTTATGAGGAAAGCTAGACAGGTTAGACTTGTGTCTGCTGGAGTTCATAAGAGTAATAGGTAACTTGACTAAAACATACTATATGCTGAGGAGTCTTGAAAGGCTGAATGTGGAAAGAAAGTTTCTGTTTGTGGGGCTTTTTAGAACTATGGGTCACTGTGTACAAATGAGGATTCACTCTTTAAGACAGAAATAAGTAGGACTCTTTTTCTAGCAGTGGCATGACTCTTTGTAATTTTATTCTTCAAAAGGCGGTTGGACCAGAATCTCTTTAAGACGATGGTAGATAGGTATTTGATGAGTGAGGGGCTGAAAGATTATTATAACTGGCAGGGGTATGGAGTAATCAGCTCAGCCATGATCTTATTAACTGGTGGAGGAGGCTCAAGGGAACAAATGACCCACTTCATATGTTTACATGTTGGAAGTGCCATCTTTCAGATGAAATGAAAAGACAAGACTGTCCAGGGAATGTAAACAATCCCATTCTGAGGACTTTCAGGGGAACTAAGCCTTGTGTATTGGTCAGCATTTATCGTCAATTCACATATGATCATTACTGCTTTGGGACTTGTAGGGGTTTGCTGAGTGTGAATCAGCTGCCATGCTTTCTACCTTTAAAACAAGGGCTCTAATTCAAAAAGTACTTGATTAGCCAAAAAGCACTTTGAAGCTTCCATTGAAGTGCAATGCAAATGTGCATGTTTCTTTTTTTGATTTGAGATTTTGGAAATCTTTGAATTAACAAATTCATATGAGCTTATCTTTAGATCAATGTTTGGATGATGAAGCTTTCTTCTTTCAAAAAGTGTTGCTGGTTAGGCCAAAATTTATTGCCCATCCCTATTTACCCGTAGGCCAGTTAAGAGTCAACTACATTGCTGCGGGTCTGGAGTCACATGATTTCGTTCCCGAAAGGGCATTAGTGAACCAGATATTTTATTCTTTTTTCTGGCATTCATCAATGGTTACATAGCTGTCATGAGATTCTTAATTGTGGATATTTGTTGTATAATTCAAGTTACAACATTTGCCAAAGCAGTATTCAAACTCAAGTTCCCAGAACTTGACCTGCTGTGTTCATCCAGCCCCACGCTTGTTTTCCCAGAACGTTACCTGAGTATCTAGATTAATAGTCGAGTGACAATTCTGTCCCGTAAATTCTAATTCTGTGTTTTCCTTCACCAGTAACATAACAGCACTACAGCCACAAAGTCATCACGGCTGACAGCCCCTTGCACTTATCATCACATTCCATCACCGTGGTCACCAATTAACTACTCAGTTTACCAGTCCTCAGTCGCATCCTGTCTAAACACCCTCTCTAAGTCAACTCTACTGAATTTCACTGGATTAATAATCTAGAATACCAGACTAATATTCTGGGACAAAGTTTGAATCCCACTGTAGTAGAATGGTGAAATTTGAATTCAATAGAAGTCTGCATGTAGAAAATAGATTGCCCACGGGCATCCATGTTTACACTGTTGATTGTCATAAAAACCTATCTGGTTCACTAATGTCCTTTGGGGAAGAAAACGTTACCTGGTTCGGCCTAGATATGACTCCACACCCACAGCTATGTGGTTGACTCTGGACAATTAGGGATAGGCAATAAATACTGGCCTAGCCAGTGATGCCTCTATCCTGTAAATGAGCGAGAAAAATATGCATGTGTATATATTTTGCATCATATGATGGATGTGATTGCACTGAAGAGGCTGCAGTGATGATTCATCAGGATGTTGTCCAGGCAGGAGTGTTTCAGCAATGAAGATGGACTAGCATTGTTTTCTTTGAAGCAGAGATGGCTAAGGGGGGACCTGACTGAGATCTACAAAATTGTGAGGAGCATGGATAGAGCAAATAGGTATGATCTTTCCTCTTTGTAGAGGAATCAATTGTTACAGGGCATAGATTAACGTTAAGGGACAGGAAATTTAGAGGGGATTTAAGGAAACCAAATTTCTACCAAAGGATAGTGTGTGATTGGAATTTATGGCCTAAAAGGATGGTAGAGGACAAAACATTTAAGAAATAATTCAATGATCACATGATCAAGGCTCTGGATTCATTGTTGAGAAATGTGAATAGAATAGAAAGGTTTTTGATGACTGGCATGGGCATAATGGGCCAAAGGGCGTCTTTCTGTTCTGTAATACACTCTGACTCTATGAATTGTCCCAACAGCAGCCTTTCAATACTAGTTTTCAATGCACCCTGCAATGCAGGTCTCTTCTTTTTGAGTGTTCTGCCAGTGAATGAGGATCCTGAGGGGTTAGCCACTATTGGATGCCAATGTCAATGGATGACAGTTATATATGCCCTTGGATCATGCCCTGAGATTCTATTGCTGCATTGAGAACATGAAGGCTCTTTGTAGCCAGCAACAAGCTGAAATTGCCAGGTACTCACTCTTAGGAAGATAGCAGGTCAGGCAGCATCAAAAGAGCAAGAGAGCCGATGATTCAGGCCAGGATCCTTCATCAGGAGACTATGAAGGGTCCTGACCTGGAACATCGACTCTCCTGTTCCTCAGATTTTGCCTCACCTGCTGTGTTCCTCCAGTTCCACACTGTGTGTTGACTTTGACTCCAGTATCTGCAGTTCTTGCTGTCTCCAGATACCCATGATGACTTCCGTGTTAAGATTTCTAGACATGTAGTTTGCTCACAGTTGGATAGGAAACTGCATATTACTGAGCTGATATGTGCAGTTCATAAGGCCTGAATAAGTAATAATTCCCTCTTGTAGACATTATTATTAGTGTGGACTTGTTGGGCCAAATGGCCTGTTTCCACACTATAGGGAATCTGTGATTTTTGTGATAGACAACTCGAAATTGCCTTGCAAGAACCTTCTGGGCTCCCAGAACTTAATTAAAATATACAGCAAGTTGCACCCAATTTTCAAATAAGCCTCACTGGACTTCTCACTCCATTCTGTTACATTTCCTGCCATAGCCCAAGTCATTCAGGTCCCAATAAAATTCCACTCAATATGTTCCATAAGGCAACATAAGATGGTCAAAAATCCAGAAAAGACAGTAGGTTTTATGGAGAACGTTAAAGGAAGAAAGAAATATATGGAAGTTGAGAGAGGGAAATTCAGGAACCAGGGTGTTTAGTAGTTGAGACCTTGACCACCTGTGATGTAGTAATTAAAATGGAGGACAATCAAAAGTCCAGAATTATTAAGTAATGATTCCTTGAAGGTTTTAGAGGGTGGAAGGGATTCGAGATAGAGAGGGAGGAGGCTATGGGAGGATTGCAAACATGGATGACAATTTGAAAATTGAGGTGTTATTTGAACATGATTTGATGTTAACCTTTGAGTACTGGGATAATTTGTGAACAGCACTCAGTACAAATCAAGGAATAGCCAGCAGAGTTTTAGACCTCAGGTTTACAATAAGGAGGATGGGTATGGATTAGAGTGTGTTGGAATAATCAAGTCTGGAGATAAAAACAGGGCCTGAATCTACATTTCAAAACTAAATGAGCTGAAGTGTGATGAAGCTAAGTAATATCACAGAGTTGAAGTTGATATATTTTAGATACAGTGCTGATATACAGTTGCAAGTTCATCCTGGTGTCAATGAGGACATCAAGGCTGTGAACAGTTTGGCTTCATTTCAGACAACTGCAAAGAGCTGGGGTGGTGCCGAGGCTGAGTGAGATAGATCATTGAGGAATGACATTGAAGGAAGTCAAGTTGAAGACAGAGCCTCAGTCAAAGTGTTTTCCACAATGTTCTTATCAGCAAGCATTGACCTTGACCTTGCTGAGCTCCTCCCTGGGCTTGGCTCTCAACAAGGTGGAACATTGAGAGCTTTGGCCATAGGTTGTCTTAGTGGCACACAAAAAAAACACATGTACTTGATATCTGTGATGTGTTGGATCTCCCTCACTGTTTCTACTCATCATTTGTTGAAGTTGAAAACTTGGGAGTGGAGTTGAGAAAGGCACAGCAGACAACGGTACTTATTTCGCAAATATTTAATTTATTTAACAACGAATCAGATATGAATAGATCTAGGAGCAAAAACCTACATTTATATAATGGCATTAAAGTAGTAAAGTATTTTGGAGTGCTTCACAGTAAAATGAAAGGAAAAAGTAACAGGGATCACATTGACAATGCTTTATTCTGGAAACTTACATTCACACCTAACCTTTGGAGGAAAAGATAATAATTAAAGAGCCTTTTTATCTTTTATTCTAGATTCCAAAGCGTACAATTTAAAAATTTTTGTTTTTTAGTGTCTTTTAGATTTGTGAGGTTCAGTAAAGACCTTTCAAATGAAAATATCACTTTCTGGAAAGGACAGAATGTTCTTTTGGCAGATTATCAGACTTATGTAGATTTAGAGAAACAACTGTTTTTAATAAAATGAACAAGATGTACATCGCACTGCCAGTTCTTTAATATGTTCATTTATGAAACTGCGTTATTTATTGCAGATATTGGCATCTTTTAGAGTGGGTATAGATCGAGTCATAGAGCACAGCATAGAAACAGACCCTTCAGTCCAACTAATCCATGCTGACCATAATCCCAAACTAAATTAATCCCACCTGCCTGTACGTTGCCTATATGCCTCCAAAAATTTCTTATTCTTGCACTTAACTAAATATTTTTTAAACATTGCAATTGTACTCGCGTCCATCGCTTCCTCAGGAAGTTCATTCCACACATGACCCACTCTCTGTGTAGAGAAAAATTTCCCCTCATGTTTTTTTTGAAATCTTTCTCCTCTCTCCTTAACATTATGTCCTCTAGCCTTGAAGTCCACTACCCTCGAGAAAAGCCACTTGCCATTCACCTTATCTATACCTTCATTATTTTATAAATCGCTGTAAGGTCACCTCTCAACCTCTTGCACAGCAGTGGAAAAGAATCCCAGCCAATCCAACCTCTCGTTATAAACCATCCATTCCCAGTAACAACCTGGTAAATCTCTTTTGAACAGTCTCCAGCTTAAAAGTATCTTTCCTATAACTGGGAGACCAGAACTGGGCACAGTACACCAGAAGTTGATTAAATTAAATTAAATATGATTAAATTAACACATTTAGAGCAGAATAACAATTGCTTTTACACAGAAGTTTGAGAGGCTGTGCAATTAATGGTTTGAAGCAAATATCATGGCTTAGATTTTTGTTTCCCAGCACAGAAGCAAATTGGGTCAAGAAATGTTCATCTTATCTCAACAGTTACACATTGCTCCAGTGCAATAGCAATGATTGATGTTCATTACTGAAAGGGTGCTGCCATCAACCCAAAAATATGAGCTACCTAAGACACAAATGAGCTACATGGCATATGAATTTCAGAGCCAGTGCCTTGCTAAATAAGTAGGCTGTATGTCTCAAAGATTGGTGGATGACATCCTTTGGCTGTTTTCAGCAAATAAAGTTCTGACCTTATCTAACCAGCCTATGCTTGCACAATACACAACAGGGTCAACATGAGATATGATTCTGTGAATGAACAACATTTTCTAAATGACCACATATGTGTCAGGATTTATGCTGACAGCCAATTTAGGAGTGTCAGTAGGACTTACATTGGGATGTACCTGTATGTACTGGAAGCTACATATATCAGCATATGGACTCTATTCTTTGCAGACTGAAAGATCATGTCCAAATTTTTTGCCTGTTCCAATTCAACAATATAGGTGACAGCTATTTACATATAAATTGACTTTTCCCTAGCTTCAATGCTTCAATCAGTCCTGACGAAGGGCCACTGGACCCAAAATGTTGACTGAATTATTTTCACAGATGCTGCCAGACCTTCCAAGCTTTTGTAGCAACTTCTGTTTTTGTTTTTGATTCACAGCATCCACAGTTCTTTCAGTGTTTATCTACAGCTATTTGCTTGCTTATTTGTCAGGACAGTGCTGCGTCCAATTGAACTTGCCTAGTTTAAAGTTTAACCAAGGCTTGGCAGTTAACTGTCAGGCATCATTAACTTGGACGCACACCATGACAATGTTGCTACTGATTAGAGTCCATTTGCCAGCCAATCATCACTCTCCACTTCTACAGTTTTAAGGTAGTTTTCTTTTTACATTGGTATCCTTGCAAATTGTCCTGTGAGTGCTGATGAAAAGTTTCAGTAAAATCTGTATTTCCAACGAAACTCACGTCTGTCCAACAAAACAACTGTTTTTCTTTCTTGGAAAAAACAATTTGTTTTTGTGTTCCCAACTCCATTTGTGTTTTTGTGTGGCTCTTGGTGTGGCAAGCTGTTGTGGCGTGTAATTTTATGCAGTAAGTAATTTCTGAATAACCTAGAACTTTATTCTAAGCCTAGATTTATGAAACTTCCGCTGAGTGTTATTCTGTTATCCTTAATATATAATAGCTCAGGACAAAATGTGGGTGTATCTCAGGATTACTAAGTTTAACATTCTTAATCATCACTCCTTTACTGAGGTTACTATTTATGGACACTTTGGTAAAGAAATCTTTTCAGAAAAGAAGGAATGAATGGAGTTGTTGGTTAGTTCACCAAGCTGACTGGTTTTCATGCAAATGTTTCCTCTCCCTTCTAGATGACATTATCAGTGCTGTCCAGCCTCCGTTGAAGCGCTGTTGTTCTGTCCCACTCTGAATTTATACTGTCCAGTCTTTCATGGTAGGTAGTCCTGTGTCTGGTTTTGCTCCATTGTGGCATGTAGATGGGGTATATGTCAACATGTTTGTTTATCACATTGATGGTTGAAAACCAGGCCTCCAGGAATTCTCATGCTTGTCTTTGTTTTGCTTGTCCTAGTACTGTAACTTTGTCCCAGTTAAACTGATCTCCTTCTATGTTGGAGTGTGTTGAAACAAGGGAAAGCTGGTTGTGCTGTTTTGCCGTGTCAAGACAGCTGTGTCAAGACTCTGTTTAAACAAACAATAACACACTGCAATACCCCAGTTGTGCAAAAATGAAGAGGACCACCTTTACAAAGTCTTTGCCAGCAATGGGTATCCCGACAGCTTTGTCCATCAATGCCTGGCAAATAAACAATGCCAAGAAGACACTGTATGTCCCAACACACTGGCCGCCCTACCCTGTATTAGAAACATATTGGAGCTGACTACAAGACTCCTCTGACCTCTTGAAACAAGGCTAGCGCACAAACCAACAGCCACACTTTGCCAGTTACTCTGAAAGATGAAAGACCCCATACCCACAACGAGCAGGACAAATGTGATATACAAAATACCATGCAGCAACTGTAAGAAACATTACCTGGGACAGATGGGCAGGAAACTCGCCACTAGGATATATGAACACCAACCCACAGCACCACAGCCCAACCAGCTTTCCCTCGTTTCAACACACTCCGACATAGAAGGAGATCAGTTTAACTGGGACAAAGTTACAATACTGGAACAAGCAAAACAAAGACAAGCACAAGAATTCCTGGAGGCTTGGTTTCCAACCACAGATGCGATAAACAAACGTGTTGAAATAGACTTCTACATGCCACTACGGTGTAAAACAGGAAACAAGAAGGCTCACCATGACAGACAGGACTATATAAAATTTAGAAAGGGACAGAACAACAGTGCTTCAACAGAAGCTAGACAGCATTGACGATGTCACCCAGAAGGGAGATGAAATGTTTGCATGAAAACCAGTTAGCTCGGTGAACCAACCAACGGCTCCAACCACAATCTGAGCTACAAATCTTTGTTCAAACATTAAAAGGAATGAATGGATTGTTTGTGAACAACTCCATAAGACTGATCAAGAATTTCCTTGGAGTAATTAGTTGCTTATGCTGACTTAATAGAGGCAAATTGATGTTATATTGGGAGCGCTACGTTTAGCCTAAGTATCACAGAGCAAACAAATATGAAAAGATGCAACATTATAATAACTAACCTACTGAGTAAGCATTGGACTAAGTTGAGGGTGTGTGCAAATCCATTGCAGATGGAGTATGATGTGGGTAAAAGTAAGGTTATCCACTTGGGTTATAAAAACAGGAAGGTGTTTTATTACTTGAATAGAGATAGATAGGAAAATGGGAAGATGCAACAAGACCTAAATGTACTAGGTACACCATTTGCAGAAAATAGGTGTGCAGGTGTAGCAGGTGGTGAAGAAGACAAATGTTACGTTGGCTTTGAGGAGGGCGGTGATGGCCTAGTGGTATTATTACTCAACTGTTAATCCAGAGACCCAGATAATGTTCTGGAATCCTGGGTTCAAATCCTACCATGGCAGATGGCAGAATTTGAATTCAATGTAAATCTAGAATTAGGAGTCTAACGATAACAATGTGTTGATTGTCGGAAAAACCCATCTGGCTCACTAATGCTCTTAGGTAGGAAAATCGCCATCCTCACCTGGTCTGGTCTACACTTGATTCCAGAGTCACAGCAATGTGGTTGACTCTTAACTAGCTTCTGGGAAGTTGGGGATGGACAATAAATGCTGGCCTGGCCAGTGATGACCTCATCCCATGAATGAATAATAAAGAAGAAATGATAGTGAGTTGATTTCAGCACAGGAGCAGGCATGCCTTGCTGCAATTGTACAGGGACTTGGTGAGATGATACCTAGAGTATTGTGTGTAGTTTTTAGCTCCTTACCTGAGGAAGGATGTTCTGGTTGTGTAGGGATTACAACGAGGGCTTACCAAACTGATTCCTGGGATGGCAGGACTGACATGAAGAGAGACTGGATCAGTTAGGACTACATTCATGAGTTTAGAAAAATGAAGGGGAAACCTCATGATAAAAGAGTAACAGAACTAGACAGGGTAAATGCAGGAAGGATGTTCCCGATGGTCATGGAGTCCAGAACCTGGGGTCAGAGTCTGAGGATACGGGGTAGGCCATTTAGGTCTGAGATGAGGAGAAATTTCTTCACCTGGAGAGTATTGAGCCTTTGGAATTCATTGCCACAGAAAGTGGTTGAGGCCAAAACACTGAATATTTTCAAGAAAGATATAGATATAGATCTTATGGTTAAGGGAATTAAAGGATGTGGGGAGAAAGCATGAACAGGGTACAGAATTGGATGATCATACTGAATGGTGGAGCAGGCTCGAAGGACCATAAAGCCTACTCCTGTTCCTAAATTCAATGTTGTTATTGTATATTGTAGAGACTGGTGAGTTAAATGGAACAGTCTATTATTCCAGTTTGGTGGAACAAAGACTGTAAATCGGACCTTATGACACCAATTAAACATTTCCATAAGATGGACTAATTTTGGGGACCGGTTTACATCTTAAAAATGCATGATAGATCTGAAATTGGCTTGATTGAATTTTTACACATTCTTTTGTGATTGCCAAAAATGGATATTTAGCCCTTTCCTAATTTCAAGATGGGCTTAAATGTCAGTTTAAGATGGTTTGCCAAATTGGGTAGCACAGACTAGGCCTTGCTCCATCAAAAATGCTTCAGTGACTGCCGCCGAAATGTCACTTTAGATGAATTAATTAAATAAAAAGGCTTAAAATTTATCATTTTAAGTGGGTGATAGTATGATAGAGTCACACAATATTGAAAGCAGACCCTTTGGCCCAACTCATCCATGCTGGCTAAGTTTCCAAAGCTAAAGTAGTCCCACTTGCCTGCGTTTGGCCGATGTCCTTCTAAACCTTTCCTATTCATCTATCTGTCCAAACATGTTGTAAATGTTGTAACTGTCCCTGCAACTATCACTTCATCTGACAGTTCATTCCAAACATGAACCATCCTGTGTGTGAAATAATTGCCCCTCAGGCTCCTTTTAAATCTTTATCCTCTCACTTTCAAAATATGCCCCCTAGTTTTTAACTCCCCTAGTCCAAGGAAAAAACCTTTCTTATTCACCTTATCTGTGCCCCTCATCATTTTATAAACCTCTTTAAAATCACCCCTCAACCTCCTATGCTCCAGTGAAAAATGTCCCAATCTATCCAGCCTTTCTCTGTAACTCAAACCCTCCAATCCTGGCAGCATCCTTGTAAATCTTTTCTGAACCCTCTCCAATTTAATAATATCCTTTGTACAGCAGGGTGACCAGAACTGCACACACTTCTACAAAAGTGGCCTCACCAATGTCCTGTTCAACCTCAACATGTCATCCCAACACCTATACTGAGTGGCCTGAGCAATGAAGGCAAGTGTGTTAAATGCATTCTTAACCGCTCTGTCTATCTGTGATGCAACGTTCAAAGAACTATGTACCTGAACTCTTAGGTCTCTCTGTTCAATAACACTACCCAGGGCCCTACCATTAACTGTGTAAGTCTTGCCCCTGTGCAAGCACAGCATACCATAAGGCGACAAGAAATAGAAACAGGAGTAGGCCATTTGGCTCCCAGTCCTGCTCCTCCATTCAATAGGATCAAGGCTGATCCAACACTCCTCATGTCCACTTTTCTGCACTTTTCCCCATAACCTTTAATTCACAACTGATCAAAAATCTAAGATAACAAGGTGTGGGGCTGGATGAACACAGCAGGCCAAGCAGCATCATAGGAGCAGGAAAGCTTGACGTATCGGGCCTAGACCCTTCATCAGAAATGGGGGAGGGGAGGAGGGTTCTGAAATAAATCTATCTATCTCAGCCTTAAATAGATACAAGGACTCAGCCTTCACATCTCTCTGTGTCAAGGATTTCCACAGACTCTCAATCCTCTGAGAGAAAAAAAAATCCACCTCAGCTCAGTCTTACATTGCTGTCCCTTAATTCTGATACTATACCCTTTAGGTCGAGACTCTCCCATGGGGGGATCACATCCTCTCAGCATTTGCCCTGTAAAGCTTCTTAAGAGTCCTGTATATCGCAGTAGGTCACCTTTCATTCTTCTAAATTCTTGGCACCTCACCCACCTAACGTTACTGATGACTAAGTTGCAACTTCAGGTAGCCCTTGTTGGTGTGCACAACTCCCATTTCAAGCCCAAAGACAGATCTAAAGTGATTTCATCTCCCAAGTATCTTTCATTCTGCTTGCATTTTGGTGATGTGCATGCAAGCAGTTGAAAAAAAAATCCCGTTAACATTGTAATTTTCTTGCTGAATCCATTTTCAAATTCATTACTAGTGTAATAATTGAATAATTGACAAACTCTCTACTGGAAACCATTTCCCTACTTAAATGATTGCTTTATAAATAAAATGATTGTTCCTTAGCAACCAAATTTGCATGATGGCTGCTATTTATCTGCTGGCATACCTACAGAACTGTTTCAATTAAAAGAAAAACAACACATCATTTCTGACTCTACACAGTTTGGTGTCAGTTTACAAGTGGGCCAAATTCTTGCTGAAATTGATGGTTATAAATTTCCCAAAACATTATGATGAAAAAGCTATTTTAGAGTGAAAACAATTGTGTGAATTGTCCTTTCCTATCGTATATTCGTAAGATTACAACAGAGATATTTAAAGTGAATTTTGCCATTACCTTCAACTGTAAGCCCACTCTTACCCAGAATATTTTAATTGTGATTGGCCCTCTTAATCTTTATATTCTTCTGGTAGGAGTCGTTCCTAGCACGAAGGAAAATGCATGTGGTCACTGGAAGTGAATCACCTCAGCCACCGGACTTGACTGCAGAATTTCTTCAGGGTCATGTCCTGGGTCTAGTTCAATTGTCAGCTGCTTTGCCAATAACCTTGCATCCATCATAAGGTCAGAAGTGTGGACGCTAGCTGATGTTTGCACAATGTTCAGCACTATTCACTACTCCTCAGATACTGTAGCAGTCTGTGTCCAGATGCACATAGCCTGGAGCACATTCAGCATCTATGTCACACATGGGCTGGGCAATGGCCATCCCTAAAAATCCAAACCTTGCCCTTGACATTTAATGACATGACCATCACTGAATCTTAATCCATCCTGTGAGTTATCATTAACTAAGAAAAAAACAAACAAAACCAGCCACAGAAATACTATGGCTACAAGAGCAGCTGAAGAGGATACCTTGCCTTTGATTCTTCAAAGCTTGTTATCCCCACCTTCTCAATCGTAATTAGGGTTGAATAATGAGTGTTTGCCTAGTTATATCTTCCATTTGAAGAAAAGGAGTGTTCTAATGCTGATACCATTTCATGTCAGGGCGATGTGTGACTTCAGTAATAAATATTTTGTTATACTCATTCACAGAATGTGGACCTTGCTGGCCAGGCCAGCATTTATAGCCCATCCCCAATTATGCAGAGGGCAGTTAAGAGCCATCCACATTGCTGTGCGTTCAGAGTCACATGTAGGCCAGACCATATAAACAACATTGTGAATCAGATGGGTTTTCTGACAATCACAAATTGGTTCATGGCCATCATTAGACTCGTGCTTGCAGAATTTTTTGATAACTCCATTCTTCTGTTATGCAAAGAGTGAGAACTCCAAGTATTGATGTTCCTGATGACAGTGATTACTGTTTGTAAACCACAGTCAAACATAACATGTTCATTATTGGAGCGATGATGGTGAACAGATGAAAACCTCAGACAAACAGACACACTTTCAAAAGCAGCTTCAGGCGGCATGGTGGTAGCAGTAGTTAGCATGGCTGCCTCACAGCACCAGAGACCCAGGTTCAATTCCACCCTTGGGTGACTGTCTGTGTGGAGTTTGCACATTCTCCCTTCGTCTGTATGGGTTTCCTCCCACAGTCCAAAGATGTGTAGGCTAGGTGGATTGGCCATGCTAAATTGCCTGTAGTTTTCAGGGATGTGTTGATTAGATGGGCTATGGGGGACAGGTCTGGGTGGGATGGTCTGAGGGTCAGTGTGGGCTTGTTGGGCTGAAGGGCCTGTTTCCACACCATGTGGATTCAATATTACAAATTAAATAATGGATGATTTTGCTATTTTAGTCAGAATTCCAACTGTTATGAGGCACATTGGAAATCCTGGAGACTGAAAACTATGATAGCAGCAGTGAGGTATTAACTGAACGGACTAACACGGTAGTATCTTTGAGCATGTCAATATGCTCTTGTGTATCTCTATCCTTGTTACCTACATTGTTTAGGTGCCAGAATGATGTAGATCAAATAAGACAATAATCAAGAGAGCAACAGCAGTATTTGCCATGGCATTGATCATGTTGGACATCACTATAATTCCTTGTTTGATTGACGACATAGCTGAGCAAATGCCTGTGCTTGGAATATGGGCATTGACATGAGTTTTATGCTTGTCTCACTGACAGAATGGGGTGTTGTTTATGGCACGTTCTTGTTCTCGACCTTTGAAGAGAAGGACTTTGTTAGTATTTGTTTTCCCTTCCTCCCATGTAATAATCTGGCAGAGATGTATATACTTCCCAACTCTACTGTTGAAATCTCTGTGGAGGATTGCTTTGTTATTTATGGAAGCTGATGCTAGAGACTGCTTAAGGTTGGTATGGCATCCCTTCTAGGTCATGTCATTGCCTGAAGTGTAGTGGTGCATGTGTTGATGAGAGGAATATGCTGATTTGTTTCAGAATAGTTTCATTTAGTCCTTTTATCTCCATCTAAGAGAGCAGACAAGGCTTTGTTTCAGTGATGATCCAAAATATGGCACCTCCTAAATTCAGGATTTGCATTGGAATGTCAACTAAGATGGCTAAGCTCAAATCTCTGGAGTGGGTTCTTCAAACATCTGACTCAGACGCAAGACACAACTAGTCCCAATTTTCACCACCCAACACAATACATCCAATTTTTGACTGTGTTTCCATGATTGGGCAGCATTTGCTGAACACGATTGATTGTGCTAATAAATGCATTAACTAATTTAAGGTTATCAGTCAAGCTTGCAATGTAGCTCAGTAATGTTTGATAAGTCCCATGCATTCAACAAACAGGAATTATGTTCAAGCCTTATGCATTTTTTGAATTACCCCAAGGTTGGGGGGCCATTGAACCTTATTTCTTTCTCCATTTCTAAGCCTAAGATAACCAAAGTTATCCATTTATATATTGCTGTGATATTTAATATTGTTTTGCTTGGTCCAACGAGTTCAAGATGAAAACTTCTGCAAATACCTCTCTTTCCAGCTTTATTTGGTATATTGAAGGAACTATATAAATCTAACATAGTGCTGGTGTTCTTAGAGGAAGGGAGCAAGTTAGAAATGCAGAGTGTACAGAAAATAATCCAGGGCTTAGAGTCAAAGCACATCGAGGCATAAGTAACAATGGTGGATCAAAGAAAAAGCTGAGATGTGCAAGGCTCCAAACTACAAGCTGTATTGATATCAAAGATTAATCGTTAAGGTCCCACCAGTCAAGTATAGCTCAATATACAATGATATTTCTTTCTGTGGAATTTGAGACTTCTGTGATTCTCCATTCTTGGGTTTTCTTAAACACTTGCAACTTTAAGACTTAAATTCTAACTTCTTAATCTACCTGAACTGCTAAAGCCTTCAGTCCACCTTTACTAATAAAGCTGCACACTTCACAATCGGTTGCTGAGTGCTTCTCTCTCTCTCTCTCTCTCTCCATCCTTTTCTTCGTCTGCTGAAAATACCTCCCTGACAAGTTCTATTCACACCCTTTTGGAGGCTAATCTTTCAGCTCTAATTCTGGATTTGAATACTGATCTTAAGGTGGATTCTTACGGTGATCCCCAAAACCATAGCAACTACAATATTTACTTACAATATTTCATAGTTACCAGGTTTTCAAGGAAGCACAAAAACACCTCTACTTCCTCAGGAGGCTAAGGAAATTCGGCATTTCAATAAAGACTCTAACCAATTTTTATACATGTACTGTAAGAAGTACCCTGTCTGATGCATCACAGCATGGTACGGCAACTGATCTTCCCATTCTGCAATAAACTACAGAGGGTTGTGAACACAGCCCAGTTCATAATGCAAACCAGCCTTCCATTATTGCCACCGTCTATACTTCCTGCTGCTTTGGGAAAGCAACCAACATAATCAAAGACCCCTCCCACCCTGGTTATAGTCTCTTCCACCCTTTTCTGTCATGCAGAAGATATAAAAATTTGAATACACGTATGAACAGATTCATGAACAGCTTCTTCCCTGCTGTTATCAGACTTTCAAACGGATCCCTCAAAATATTAATGTTGGCCTCTCTCTTGGTACCTTCTCAGTGGCTGTAACACTGTATTCTGTTCAGCTACCCTGATACACTTTGTGTGGTATGATCTGCCTGCAGAGAATGCAAAACAACACTTTTTACTATATCTCGGTACATGTGACAATGATAAATCAAACACAAATTCAAACAAACTCAACCTATGACCAATGATAATTATTCTTCGACTTCCAATGTCCCGTGCAACTAAATGCTGAAAAACGGACTCCCATATTTCCCTCCCAACAAATGTTCCCAGCAAGGGTCATGAGCTGAACATTATGCCCTGCCTAGTGCAAAGTCCCCCATGATATTCTCCTATTTTTGTACAACGATTGCAGGCAGCTTTTGCAACATGCAGCAGAAGTGCCAACGTAACTAACAACTTCAAACTAAATATTTGCAACGACTCACCAATGGCCTGGATGCTTATGGCCTCCCCATAACAATCTAACTTTAATTACTGTCCTTTTGCCAGAAACCCACCTTGAGCTGGTTCTAACAGCTAATCAGTACTATATTGCATTCCTGGCTTCTGTTTACTGCAAATTCTAGATGTATGGAGCACAAAGGCAAACGTACCCCAGCTATTACTCCACATGCTCTTTCTGAAAGCTTCATGACAGTATTTTTCATGCAAAGACATGTCAACTTAAAAGACTTTATTTACAATGTCCTAATAAAATACACAAATTAAGACTTCCCATTATTCAGCTTCTGTGCAGTCCAATTTGATAAATTAAACTTTATTAAGTACACAAATCTGTTAATGAGGTGTGATCTAACAGACTACCCACTCAAACGATTCCATTCCCCTTCAAACATTCATTACACATGTATATCTCCAAGTCTGTTTTTCTTTCTTTGAAGCCTTGAAACTTGAAAACTTCACAGCTTCTGAGAAAGACCAATATTAATCAATTTATGTGATCCCTTCTTGCCAATTTGTTTCACAGGGAAATCTAATAAGATACACTGTTAGAATCACATTGTCTCATTTGGTAAGGGAGCTTTGTTTTAACTTTGAAGGCACTTTCTTTCCTTCCTATCATTTATTACAATTGCTGCGTTCCCAGTTTAAAACACAAAAAGAGGACCTTTTCATCAAAACATCTTTCTGCATCACCATAGATTTTTTTAGATTTAGATTTAGACTTTTATTGTCACGTGAACTTGAGTACAGTGAAAAGTATACAAAGTTGCCATTCTCAATATTGTTTCACCAAATTCATTTGCTTCCTGTGTAGACTTCGAAAGAGGATTGAAACGTCTCCATGTTGAATGACTCATTAACTTTCGAATCAGAGTTTTTATCTGGCATTGCAGTCAAAGCTGTCAAGAGACTACTAATGCTGCCAAGGATTATTCCAATACAAAAATGAGGAGTTAAAAATAAAGAGGGTTAAGTATTTCAGCTCACCTGTTGATATAAGCCATTGTAAGATTTGTGCTCAAACAAAGTTGCTGGAAAAGCTCAGCAGGTCTGGCAGCTTCGACTGCAATGCCAGTCCCGAACAGCATCCCCATCATCAGTAACATAATGAAATGGGATGCCAACTGTGTTATTAAGTGACACTTGCTCATCAAAAATCTTCTCACTGATGCCCCGGTTTAATTTCTTCCAGGGTTATTTAGGCCCTGGCAGCTTTTCGGCCTTGGTTTTCATTTGGACACATTAAATTAGGTCAGATCATATGGTATTGGAGTTGAGCTCCAGCGGTGAAGTGAGAGCAACTGCCCATAACAGCAAGGAGCCTGAGAGAAACTGAGTTCTGAAGAAGGGTCACTGGACCCGAAACGTTAGCTCTGTCTTTTCCTTCACAGATGCTGCCAGACCTGCTAAGCCTTTCCAGCAACTTTGTTTTTGTTCCTGATTTACAGCATTCACAGTTCTTTCGGTTTCCATAAAATTTGTGCTGAATGATTGATTTCCCAAAGTACCATTTTTGTGATTAGAGACCAATCAAGTGAACGTTTTTAAGGACAGCTCTAACTGCTTGAAGAGTGAAGATGTGTATTTACACAGGGATTAAAATTTAAGTGAATTGTTTGTTTTCACAAGGGACTAGTAGAAGGAATTTCAATGTATTGCATTTTTTCAATCAAAGAGGGTCTTTCATTTACAATAGTGATATAACTGGTAAGCATGCAATTTTAATTTCGGTCAGCCTGCTTCTTGAGATTTTCCAACGATGAATTTTGCATAAGTTCGCATGGAGGAAAGAGTCATGATTGGGAGAGGTATGAGTTCACAGGGGTTTAGAAAGGGTTGTTTAGGATAAATGGGCATACAGTGGTATGGGGTTTATGGATAGATAGGCTTAGATTGTATGTGGGTTAGAAAGGCCATGGAGGATGAATAAAAGACATACATTGTGAAGAGACTTGGTGAGTGGGTGCAAGGTCATGGGTTGGTATGGAGAGGGTACAGGGCATCCTACATGGATTGGCATGGCTTGGGCATGAAGTACAAAGGGAGTGAGTGAGTGAAAGCAGGACAAATATTTTATATTTAAACTCTGAATAGTTTTGAAGCCACCAGAGAGAGTTTCTGTCCAGCCTGCCTTGTGAACTAGCACGCTTAGTGTTGCTCAGTCGGACTCCAAATCCTGCATCGAATTGAAACTGGGGAGCACGTGTAGCCATTTATAAAGGTTGGGTTCATGGAGCCTGGATTTCATCTGCCTCTGTGCACATGACATTTGGACAACTAACATTTGGACCTCTGAAATATTAGTGCATAGTCAACATGAACTTATGAAAGGGAAATCATGCTGGTAAAACCTGTTAAATGGAGTTGAGGATATAATCACCTGAATAGATAAGGGGAACAGTGGTTTGGGTGTATTTGGATTTTCACATAGGTCGCATACAGGAACTTAGGAATAGGAGCAGGCCATTCAGTCCATTGACCCTTGTCCACCATTTAATATACTCATGGCTGATTGAATACGTCAATGTCTTTTACCAGCACTATCCCAATAACCCTTTAGTAGATTATCAAAGTTCATCAAACTCTATTTTAAATATACACAAAGCCTAACTTCCACAGTCCTCTGGGAAGAGAATTGCAAAGGTTTTCTGCCCTCTGAGCAAAATAATTTCTCCTCACCTTGGTCCATAATAGTATCCCACTAGTTCAAGACTCTCGAACCAGAGGAAGCATCTTGCCTGCATCTATCCTGTCTGTGCCTTTAAGTAGACCATAAAACCATAAGATAGAGGAGCAGTATTAGATCATTTTCCCCACTGAATCTGCTCTGCTATTTGATAATGGCAG
Source organism: Ginglymostoma cirratum (assembly GCA_024137785.1). Lineage (NCBI taxonomy): Eukaryota > Metazoa > Chordata > Chondrichthyes > Orectolobiformes > Ginglymostomatidae > Ginglymostoma > Ginglymostoma cirratum. The sequence continues at coordinate 8,052,640 of JAHRHZ010000288.1, forward strand.
ATATGTTTGTCAACCCCATTCTCCTGACTTTTCCCACAGCTATTTATCCCCTTACTATGTCTTAAGTACACTCAATGACTCGGCCTCCACAGCCCTTGGAGGCAATGAGTTCCACAGATTCACCACCCTCTGGCTGAAGAAGTTCCTCCTCATTATTATTTTAAAGTATTTTATAGATTCCAATGAGATCACCTCTCATTCTATCAAACTCGAGCGAATACAGGTTCAGTTTCTCCAATCTCTTTTCATTGGACAGTCATACCCTCTTGGGAACAACAATGGTGAACCTTTGTGCTCTTCCTCTACAGCAATAACATCTTTTGCTGAGATAAGGAGACCAAAACTGCACACATTACTCCAGGTGTAATCTACCTAAGCTCTTATACAATTGAAGCAAAACTTCATTAGTCTTGTACTCAAATCCTCTTGAAATATAGGCTAACATTCCATTAGCCTTCCCAAAAGCTTGTTGCCACCTGTTCATTAACCTTCAATGACTTATCAATTGGTAAAGCCAAGTCTCTTTGACAATCTACAATTTCTAATCTCTCACCATTTAAGAAATACTCTCCACATTTGTTTCTCTTACCAATGTGGATAAATATTTTTCCACAAGATATTCCATGTGCCATGTTCTTGGCTATTCACTAAGCTTGTCCAAATCCTCCAGAGGCTGCTTTACAAATTCCTACCTGGCTTCGTAACCTGTGAAAATTTGGAAAAATTACATTTGATCCTCGCCTCCAAAACATTGATATACATTGTGATGTATTGTTCTGAGGAAGGGTCACCGGACCCGAAATGTTAACTCTATTTTTTCCTTCACAGAGGCTGCCAGACCTGCTGAGCTTTTCCAGCAATTTCTGTTTTAGTTTCAAGCACTGACCCTTGTGGTACTCCACCAGTCACAATATATTGATGTGAGAAAGATCCAGTTATTTCTACTCTCTGTTTTCTACCTATAAGCTAATTTTTAATCCATGCCAGTACATTAGCTCCTGTACCTTGTGCTTTATTTGTGATAACCAACCTCCTGTGAGGAACTTTATCAAAAGCTTTTTGAAAATCCAAATATGCTAAATTCATTGACTCCCTTTGCCAAGTCTGTAAGTAATGTCCTCAAAAAAACTGCACTAAGCTTGTCAAACGTGATTTTCCATTTACAAATCCATGCTAAATGTACCAAAGCAGATTTTTTAAAATCCAAATGTCCATTTAGTACATTCTTTATGAAAGATGCTGACATTTCCCTCATGACTGAAGGAAGGCTAATGGGATGTTAGTTCAGAAGAACTGCTGATGCTGGAGTCAGAGATAACACAGTGTGGAGCTGGAGGAACACAGCAGGCCAGGCAGCATCAAGGAGTAGGAAAGCTAACGTTTTGGGTTGGGACCCTTCTTCAGACCATAGTTCCCTGCTTTTCCTTGCTCATTTCTAAAATAGAGGGTGGAGTTCATAAACTTCTAATCTGCAGAAATTATTCCAGAATTCTTCAGATTTTGGAAGGTAATTAACGAAGCATCAACAATCTTTATAGCTATATCCTTCAGCACTCTGGGAAGTAAACTATCAGGCCTTTGAGATTTATGAACTTTCAATGGTATAGTTTCCCTAGAGTGCGGTAGCAGGCCACTCGGTCCATTGAGTATACACTCTTCCTCCAAAGACCACCCCACCCAAACCCTGTATTTCCCATGGTCAACCCACCTAGCCTGCACATCCCTGGACACTATGGACAATTTAGCATGGCCAACCCACCTAACCTGCACATCTTTGGACTATGGGAGGAAACCGGAGCATCCGGAGGAAATACACGCTGACGTGGGGAGAACGTGCAAATGCCACACAAACCAAGGCTGGGATTGAACCTGGTTCCCTGGTGCTGTGAGGCAGTGGTGTTAATCACTGAACCACCATACCACCCATTTATTTCTCCATGCAACATTCTTACTGATATTAATTTCCTTCAACTTCTTATTCTCCCCAGTCATTTGGATTTCTAATTCTGGGAGATTTCCTATATCTTCCTCAGTGAAAACAGACATAAAGTAATCACTTAACATCTCTATCATTTCTCCATTCTCCATTATAAGTTCTTCTGACTCTGTCTTTAATGGACCCTCATTCCTCTCATCTGCAAAGACCCTCCTCCCCATTCAAGTCTTCACTTTTCATGAGAAATAGTGTTCTGAGCTGGAAAAAACTGAATCACTTCCAGAAAGAAATTCACCACTTTCTGCCCTCCTCCCACCACTTACCAACTTTACTCTATTTTCCTGACCACCCCCATGTTAGGAATAACATCCCCACTGTTATCCATGAGCTTCCCCCTAGGCACTGAGCCCCATTGTCATAGTCATTCACTTTATTTTTTAATGTTCATTCTTGGGATATAGCATCACTGACTAAGCCAGCTTTTATTGCCCATCCCTAAATGCCCAGACAGAAGTTAACAGTTAACTCTGTTGGGATGCGTCTAGAATCACATGTACACCAGACCAGGTAAAGACAGCAGCTTTCTTCTCTAATGGACATTAGTGAAACAGAAGTGATTTTCCTGACAATCAACAAACGTTTCATCATTATCGTTAGGTTTAATTCCAGACTTTCCTTTGAATGAATTCAAATTCCACCATCAGCCATGGTAGGATTTGAATCCGTGTCCCAAAAACATTACCTGGGTCTCAGAGAGTCATGGAATGATAGAATCACAACAGTGCAGATAGAGGCCATTTGGTCCATCAAGTTACCTCTGACCCTCCAAAGAGTACCTCACTCTATCTGCATAACCCCATAATCACCATGGCTAAACCACCTAGCTTGCACAGCCCTGGACACGACAATGCAATTTAGCATGGCCAGTCCACCTAACCTGTACATCTTTGGACTGTGGGAGGAAACCAGAGGACCCAGAGGAAACCCATGCAGACACAGGGAGAACGTTCAAACCCCAGACAGTCACTCAGGGCTGAATTGAACTTGGGTCCCTGGCACTGTGAGGCAGCAGTGCAAACAACAGTGCCACCATGTTGCTTTTTCTTCCCCAACCTCTCTTACTTACTCTCCCATGACACCTGAAACTTCTGGTCTCTGGATTAACAGTGTATATAAAGCCATCATGAGGTTTACCTTTACCCACACCCCAATCCCACACTGAGCTCACACACATCACATTTACCATGCTCGCCCAACCTTTACCTCATTATTGATACGTCTTGATGTTCCATCCTTGGAGAACACACAAGAAACCATCCACTTCCTACCTATAACTGTGTAACATCTGCCCTACCATGTATTACATCCCCCTATCTGAGTCATTTCCCAGTATCTAGGGGAGGCGATGGCCTAGTGGTATTAGCACTGGACTGTTAATCCAGAGATCCAGATAATGTTCTGGGGACCAGGGTTCAAATCCTGCCATGGCAGATGGTGGAATTTGAATTCAATAAATATCTGGAATTAACAATCTAATGATGACCATGAATCCATTGTCAATTGTCGATTGTCAGGGGAAATACTTATCTGGTTCACTAATGCCCTTTAAGCAAGGAAACTGCCATCCTTACCTGGTCTGGCCTACCTGTGACTCCAGACCTGCAGCAATGTGGTTGACTCTTAACTGCCCTCTGGGCATTAGGGTTGGACAATAAATGCTGCCTAGCCAGCAATGCCCTCATCCTGTGAATCAATGAAAGAGAAATGAAATGAACCTTCAATTTAACCCACCATTGATATTATTAACCCTATTTTAAGGCACAATTCTCAACCACCATCGCTGTCAATGAAACCCTTCCCATATATAACTGCATCATTGACATTCACAGTCAACCAGCCTCCAGTGACCTCTCTACCTTTCCCAGATGGACATCCACACTTGATGAGCCTTTTGCACTGTGCCTATTATCCTCCAGCCTCCCTGCATTGGTCTTCCTCCATGCCCCATGTGACTTAGACCACCAACACCCAATCTCAATCATTGCATGGCATATCTGAACACATCCTTGAGAGGACCACATAGCAGCTACTCCCTCTGAGTTTTGGAACATAACATCCTTGCCTGCTGTACACCTCTGTAATGCAGCCCTGAATCTGAAGGCATTACTTTTACAGAACTTAATTGGGAGGGGGAGCTTACTTCTGTCAAAGTGACCTTGTGATGAGCATGCGTGAGATGGAAATGCAGACAAAAGGGTTTCACGCTTCTCACCATAGAAAAGCTTGTCCTGTCTTTTAAAGTTCTGAGAACTTAATTACAAAAGTTCATCCCATCGTCTAGAATCTGAATTTTGGACTCCCACATGATTAAGTTCCCTCGCCCTCCTTTCCCCACACTGCATGGGCCTGGAAGATTCCACCCAGGGAGTCAGGAGGCCGTGAAAGGATTTGCAAACAAGGGTAAGAATTAACATTGCTGGGTAGAAGTGTTTCAGAAGAGGATTGCTTTATACAATTCTCTCAATAGTGAAAACCCCCAAGCAAAACCCATTGTACTCAGAAAATATACAATTATTTATGGGGAAGAAAAGAACTCAAGACCAGTAAAACAGAACATGTGTAACTGGAGTAAAGAATGAGCTAGAATTTATGACAATGCATTTGACAACGCCCCATAGTAGACTTAGATTATTTAGCATGTTATGGGACATTATGACATCAATTAACAGAAAGGAATAAATTAGTTGTTCAAGAAAACTATCATTGGCCTCTGACAAGGAGCTAAGTCCTAAAACAAGATTGTAGGATCACAATGTGAATTCTTAATGGGCTTGCTTTACTCTGAGAACAAATTCTCAAATTATTGCATTTATTAATGGATGTAATGGACATTCCAGCACTTCTCTTTAATGCTGGAATCGGGGCCATAGAGCTGATTAAAGCACGGGATGCAGCCAAGTACTTTAATCAACTCTCAATTTCAGCATTAAACATACTGGAACATTCATTATAACCATACTCACGGTAGTGTACTCCTCGTTATAACATACAAAAATGCTTGGCTCCCAAGCACTGTGTAATAATGAGGGTGGAGTGTAATTATTAAGTACGTTACCTCAGTTTGTGTTCGTTGATTGCTTAAATCTTGCATTTAAAAACTTCTAAGCCATAATATATTTTAATGATGTGCAACAAACTGAGATTTAAAACTGAACAGATTTAGAATCTGGCAGTTATAAAGGACTGAGAGATTCAAAACCTGTTCCAAATCACAGCGGTTTTGGCACAATGAAGGCATAATGATGTTTGAAAAAGCATGTGTCTGCACTGTAGGTTGGACTACAGGGTTGATTCCTAAGTGATGTCTTATTTACTGCAGTCTAGGCCTGTTTTAGGCCTACATACCAGATGCAGTCTGACTGAATGAAAACTAACTGCAAGTTCTGACTATTTGTCAGTTTCTGCATGGTTGTATTTTTAAAATCGGTGTTCTTTTTTCTTTCCATTTCTACTTTATTCAATTCCAGGATTCCTTCAATACCAGTCAGAGCTATAGTTCATTACTTAGACAAATATATAGTTTATGTGCAGGAATCAACAAAATGGTTTATATTAATGACTGCATTACTTGAATACATGGTCTGATATCAAGCTTTTAACAATAATGGCTTTCATCTTGCACCTATAGAGTTGTGTTACTCAGGCATATCCATCCATGGCATTTCATACCTACTGCTGCTTAGTTCATTATATACAGGCACACACAGCAGTGTACAAAGTATTATTCCCTGTTAATTAAATGAAGCCAAACATTAATTAGTTAGACAAATTGATTTGTCTTTGTAACACTATCACCAAACTTTTTTTTTTCCTCCTCTGAGTTTAGGTTGTACATTCACTCGATAACTTAAGTTTCTTCTCCCCCTTCCTACCCCCTTTTTTTCCCTCTGATCTATGTCTGGAGTCGTGCGGAGGGATCTAGTCTTTGGAGTGAAATTATAGGTCTACAGATGTTTTCAAGATGTTTCTCTGTCAGTAGCAGATTATCCCCTGTAGCAAAATCTCATTAAAGTGCAATTTACAGAGCATTGCTGCTGTTGCCATCAACCAAAATTAAAGGCATTAATTTTTCAAAGTTCACCAGAAGTCTTTACATAAATGATCTAGCAGTTTGGGAGACCAATTTACATAAGTGATATTTGCAGAATTAACCCATATTAGTTGTACAAATGTTGTAGGGGTAAAATGAAAGACGGGGAGTGGAATGTGGTAGGAAGTGGGTGGACAGTGAATTTATAGATGTACTTGTAGAACATGAGTCAGATTGTAAAGAAGTGTTGAAATAAAACAAGGGGCACATGCTGGGAGGAATGTCAAAAGAGGATGTTGATGTTTTTCCACCGAACCCATAACGTTTGCAATTGCAGCTATGATAACCAGATCGAAGATCAGATGGGACACCCAATGAGCCTTTAAATTTCACTTTTAAACATCTGCAGACAATATAGTACAGAAAACTTCGTTACTTGCTGAATGCATTTTTTGGATCACGTTGAGTCAACAGAATAAAACAGTGGCAGAACTGAAGTTAAACAATTAGTTGGCTCTTCAGCCTTCCAACAACTGCAGTGCTTAAAGACCGTAGTTGTTGGGAAAAATTGTCACTTTACACTTAAATAGTACATATTCTCAACCTGGTGTAACCAAGACCCAATTCCATTAAAATGTTTACTGATGTAACGATTAATCAGTTGATATTTAAACACCCTCATCTTGTAAATGAATGTACAAAAGAAAGTTGGGGAAGTCATGGCTTAGTAGTAATGACCAGGAATACAGGGGTCAAGGTCAATGGGAATAGATTAAAATCCTAAACTCACCAGTTTTGGAATTTAGATTCAATTAATAATTCAGGGGTTGAAAACCAGTCTCAGTAACGGTGACCACGAGATTATCACTAAAAAGCTGAGCAGGTTCGCTAATATCCAACAGGAAAGGAAATCTGCAGCCCTTACCTTGCCTGGCCTGGATCTGACTGTAGATCCTCTGAACTGCCCTCATTCATTTCAAGGACAGTTGGGGGTGGGTGATTTCACAAAAGAAAAGTTCCAGTATAATTTTGACTGCAGTAATTAAGACAAACAGAATTATAGAGTCATGCAGCACGAAAACAGGCCCTTCAGCCTCAACTCTTCCATGCCGACCAGGTTTCCTAAACTGAACTAGTCCCATTTTCCTGCATTTGGCCCATTCACTTCTAAAACTTTCATATCTATGTACCTGTCCAAATATCTTTTAAGTGTTGTAATTGTACCAGCCTTTACAACTTCTTCTGGCAGCCCGTTCCATACACACACCAGTCTCTGTGTCAAAATATTGCCCCTCAGGCCTTTTTAAATCTTTCCCCAATCACCTTAAGCTTATTCCCACTAGGTTTGGAGTCCCGTACCCTGGGGAAAAGACCTAGGTGATTCACCTCATCCATGCCCCTAGTGATTTTATAAATCTCTATAAGGTTCAGACTCCTACGCTCCAGGGAAAATAATCCCAGTCTATTCAGCCTCTCCTTTCTAACTCAAACCTTCCAGCCTCAGCAACATCCTTGTAAATCTTTTATGCACCTTTTCCAGTTTAACAACATTTAGCAGGGTAACCAGAACCACGTGCAGTATACCAAATGTGGTCTTGCCATATAAAAACCAAAAGAACCGCGGATGCTATAAATCATGAACAAAAACAAAGTTGCTGGAAAAGCTCAGCAGGTCTGGCGGCATCTGTGAAGGAGAAAACAAAGTTAACGTTACGGGTCCGGTGACCCTTCCTCAGAACTGACCCGTTTTGAGGAACGGTCACCGGACCCGAAACGTTAACTCTGTTTTCTCCTTCACAGATGCCGCCAGACCTGCTGAGCTTTACCAGCAACTTTGTTTTTGTTCCTGTGGTCTTACCATAGTCTTGTACAGCTGTAACATGACGTCCCAACATCTGTACACAGTGCTCTAATTGAGGAAGACAAGCAAACCAATTGCCTTCATCACCCTGTCGACCTGTGATGCTATTTTCAAAGTATACTTCTGAGTTTTCTTCTGAATTTACTTATAATTAGGAATTGGCTGAGTATTTACCATACTTCAAGCTTTTTTTTATGCATGTGATAGCAATTACCTGTCTATACCAATGATTATGTCACTGTTAATGAAAAAAAAGTTGAAATTAAAAATATGGTTTGAATTTTGATGTGTGCTATATATAAAATGAGGAATTCTACTAAACCTTTGGAAAAAGCTAGTGGGCATATTTATGGAACCGACAACAATCTAATATACCTATAATGTGAGGCAAGTATCAATGATTTGAATTTTATTAATTTTGTTCAATTCGTTTAGTACATGCTGGCCCAGCCAACAACACCCACACCCCATGAAAACAATTTCAAAAATTTGTATTTTTTTCCCGTTCTTTCTTATAATTTGATAATTTTATAAGATATTGAGCTCTCTGTTGCGGAAAGCTTTCCAATTTTTCTCCCTTGGATCTGCAACAGATGCTCTAACATACCCCCAAATTGAATTTCATCTTTTACAACTTTGCCCAATTATTTGATATGTCTAGAGCTGTTCATATCTATCTGTTTCCACCTGCATAACTTACTATGGGACCTAACTTAACATGATGGATAAATCTAGATGTATAGTTTTTCATACTTGCATCTAAATTATTGATGTACATAATGAAAAGTTGATGCCTTGGTATAGAACCATGGGGAACACCACTTGTAGATTTCACCATTCAGAATGCATTTCCCTGCTCCCTATACTCTTCCTCTTAATCAATTACCAATCCATTTCACAAAATTTCCACTTCCATTTTTCTTATTTTCATCAATAGTCTCTTGTCTAGAACCTTATCAAATGCCAAATGACGTGTGTAGATCTTCTCCTGTATCCATTGCCAGTAATGTCCTAGGAAATCCAGCTAACATAGGCAGACATGAGTCATCCTTCACATCTGTCTCATTGATCAGTTCAGTTCGAACACTAAATCATTAATAATAGGTTACAGTAACTTTCCCACAACTGATGTTAAACTCACAGTTCCTACTGCAAGTTCCCAGTTTCTCAATCCCTCTCTTTTTAAATAATGGAGGGACTGTTCCAATGTTCTAATCCAAAGATGAAGCTTTTAAATATAGAGATCTTTGAGAAATTATTACTAATATAACTTAAACTTCTTCATCTATTTGGCTTATTCACTAATCTGGGATAAAAAACATCAAATTGAGGAAATTTGTGTCTTTTAAATCTTAATATTTCCATCATTTGACAACTTCTAAACTTCTTAAATCTAATAAATTCTGCATCATAACATATTTTTAGTTTTGTTTTAGTATTGGTTGTATTATTTTCTTGTTTTACTGTGAAAAAGGGAGGAATCTTACAGGTATCGGAACACGTGTGCTAGGGAGATGATCAACAGAATCAGTTAATAAGTGCAGCAAGACCCATCTCAACATTGAGGTCATCTCACTCCATCTTTTATGCTGTTCACAAGTGGCGCAGCAAGATTCCTGCTAGGCAGTGGCAAGATGGCAATTGTTGCTCATTGTTGCTTGTTGAGTGCCTTGTTCATGTCATAGCTTGCCTCATTGATGTCTAGATGCCAATTTTACTAAACTAGAAGCTGGGAAAACTCGGCATGGAAAACAGATTCCTCTTGGGGAGGCAATGGCCTAGTGGTATTATCACTGAACTGTTAATCCAGAGACTCAGATAACATTCTGGGGACCCGGGTTCAAATTCTGCCACTAGGTGGAATTTGAATTCAATAAATACTTGAAGTTAACCATCTTACAATGACTGTGAATCCATTGTCGATTGTCAGAAAAACCCATCTGGTTCGCTAATGTCCTTTAGGGAAGGAAACTGCTATCCCTACCTGTTCTGGCCTACATGTGACTCCAGACTCAAAGCAATGTGGTTGACCCTGAACTGCCCTCTGGGCAACTAATGCTGCCTAGCCAGTGACATCATTCTCTCCCCCAGTGGTCCTGAGGGAAGGGGCAGTCTTATCACTGCACCATCTCATCCAGCAGGAGTTCCAGGACCCCGCCAACATGTGTCCAAGGCAAATGTTAGGAACTGTTCAGGGCAGCTCCATGCTTGCCTGGGTGCACAACAAGCTTTTAAAAATGGTGTTGTGCAAGGGATGCTAGTGAATTCTGGGATATCTGCTGAGTAGTGAGTTGTTCTGGGAATGGCACCAGGATGGGGTTGAAACTGGACATGACAGACACCAGAAAGGATGCAGCAGTTAATTAATGAGATGAGTTTGGTAAGATGAGGTAAAAGCTTGCCAGCCTTCATGGTGTCAGACCCTTCAAAAAACTCATTGCAACTCATTAAGATTCAGTGCCGTGCCTTCTATTAAAACGCTGCTGTGTCCTGATTGTTCAATATAGACCTACCTGAATTGGTCTCTAATGGGTTCTTGCTGCTCTTGTGCTTCATATATTTATAAAAAGGTTTACTGTTGGCTTTGCTATGACTTACAATCATTTTTCAAAAAAAGTTCCCCTCTATTACCTCTTCTTACACTCTTTTAATCTCTTATTGCTTTTCATGTCTTTGCCAGGGACAGAATTTCCATCGCACTTGAGGAAGACCCTTCTTTAAGTTTAACATTGCCATGTCCCTCTTTTCTCATTTTTTCAATCTGCTTCTCAGCATATTTGCACGCTCATTATTTACAATTGGACACGTGCCAGTTAATATATGGGCCCATTGGGGCCCAGTTGAATATGGGCCTCCCCCCAAGTAAAACTCACTGTAACACATAAAAATTGTATCCAGCTGCTGGAATGATTTCATTTTACCATGGTATATGGTCATAAGCTTGCTTTATTATGAATGCAGTATTCACGTTTTCTACGGACGAATTGTTGAATTTCACGACAAGATTGTGTTTTTATTGGATTGTGGAAGGTTTGGGTTAGGGGGGTTGTTTGTGAGCTGTAGGGGGGCGCCAAAGGTTCTTAGTTCCCAGTAACTCAAGTTCCTAAACCAACCCTGAAACTGGTACATTCCAATTGGAAAGAAGTAAAGCTTGACAGGTCTACTTTTCCTTAACGGTGTTGTATCTATCTAATGAATCCAATGCAGTGCATAAACAGTTTAGAGGCCATGGTGCTCTCTAAGCTGGATAACAATTGCAAGTGGGCACAAAAACCAATGTTATTCATATCTTCCCTTCCACGGAGATGGAGCAGCTCCAGTTTCCCACCGCAGGTCCAGTCAAGACTTCCAGGGTTCACCATCTCAGTGACTGCATGCTTATCCACTGAGGGACCAGAGAAGCATTTCAATGTTTATGCTAAATTGGAAATAATTGCACACGTGCCTTGTGCATTTGGTACTTTTGTGATCCCCTAACATCATGAATTTTGAAAATGTCTCATGATATGTCATTTATTGGGGGAGATGAATGGCACATAAGCAAAGATACTTTCTTGAATGATCTGCTGAATAAACCTTTGGAAATAGATGCAAATAAGAAATTGCTGGAGAAACTCAGCAGGTCTGACAGCATCTGTGGAGAGAAAGCAGAGTTAATGTTTCAAATCCAACAACTCTTTTACAGATCTCAGAACTTCTGATGTAGGGTCATTGGACTCGAAACATTAACTCTGTTCTGCTTTCGACAGATGCTGCCAGATCTGTTGAGTTTTTCTCGCAATTTCTTGTTTGAATGTAGAGGTGCCGGTGTTGGACTGGATAAACAGTCAGAAGTCAAATGACACCAGGTTATAGTTCAGAGATAATAGGTACTGCAGATGCTGGAGAATCCGAGATAACAAGGTGTGGAGCTGGATGAACACAGCAGGCCAAGCAGCATCATAGGAGCAGGAAAGCTTGACGTTTCAGGCCTAGACCCTTCATCAGAAATGGGGAAGGGGAAGAGGTTTCTGAAATAAATAGGGAGAGAGGGGGAGGCGGATAGAAGATGGATAGAGGAGAGGATAGGTGGAGAGGAGGCAGACAAGTCAAAGAGGCGGGGATGGAGCCAGTAAAGGTGAGTGTAGGTGGTGGGGTGGGGGAGGTAGGAGATAGGTCAGTCCAGGGAGGACGGACATGTCAAGGGGGCGGGATAAGTAGATAGGAGATGGGGGTAGGGCTTGAGGTGGGAGGAGGGGATAGGTGAGAATCCTTGCCTCTTTGACTTGTCTGCCTCCTCTCCACCTATCCTCTCCTCCATCCATCTTCTACCCGCCTCCCCCTCTCTCCCTATTTATTTCAGAAACCTCTTCCCCTCCCCCATTTCTGATGAAGGGTCTAGGCCCGAAACGTCAAGCTTTCCTGCTCCTATGATGCTGCTTGGCCTGCTGTGTTCATCCAGCTCCACACCTTGTTATCCCAGGTTATAGTCCAACTGGTTTATTTGAACTCACAAGCTTTTGGAGTGCTGTTCCTTCAACAGGTGAAGTGACTTCACCAGACGAAGGGGCAGTGCTCTGAAAGCTTGTTATTTCAAATAAACCTGTTGGACTAGAATCTTAGATAACAATGTGTGGAGCTGGATGAACGCAGCAGGCCAAGCAGCATCATAGGAGCAGGAAAGCTTGACATTTCAGGCCTCTTGTTTTGTTTCAGGTTCCCAGCATCTGAAGTTTTTTATTCAATTTAAAAATAGATTTTTGTTTTAAGGAGAAGAAATTTTGTTTTCAAAGTTTTTTTTTTCTTCTTTCAATATCCTAAACTTGCCCTGTGCCAAAGTTGAACTTGGTTCTGGTTTAAACAGTTGGGAAAATTACAACAAGTGCGAGGTAATTTTACTACGACACAAGTGTTGTGTTAAATATAAACCTCCAGTAAGATTAAGTATGTGTAGCATGTTACTTAAACATCGGACCTACCTGTGGATGCCCCCCTCAAATAAGTGGGATTGCTGGCTCAAAATGAAGGATTAATGTGTTGACCCAGTAATTTGGCTGTTACCAAGGAATCATCATTTAGTCATTGCAGACTGCCTGTATGAAGAACTATAATCACAATCCTTCTCAGTGATTTGCAACGTTGGGATTGAATAATGGTACACATAACACCAGTCGGGTACAGTCTGCCACAGCCGAAACTCTGGAGGCTTCCAGTAAATATTAACACTCAAGGTGTTAATACCAAAGGAGCATTTAGTACTTAATTTGGTGTAGATAGAAATTTAAATTGATTTTTAGTTGAATTTAAAAGGGGTTTATCTTCAAATTTAAGTTGACAAAAGTTTGCATTGTTAACTTATTTCACCTATACCTTCTCCCAAATTAAACATCCTTCATTAACATATCAGATTTTAAATTCTGCACATTGTATTCAAAAAAGTTCTGCATGGAGTATTTTTCAAAAGGGTGCACATGGAATGTTGAAGTTAGAATCTCTAGCAACATTAGGCACTGCATTTAAAAAGCTATGCAAATACATTTGTGAACTCATTAATTCATAGATTCATACAGTGCAGAAAAGGCCCTTTGCTCCATCAAATCTGCACCAACAAAGCTACCACCAAAAGTGCACTAATCTCAATTGTCTGCATTTGTCCCATATCCTTGAATGTTATGATATTTGAAGTGCTAATCTAAATATTTTTCTAAAGGTTGTAGGGTTTCCAGCCTCCACTACCTTCCCAGGCAGTGCATTCCAAATTCCTACCACTGCTCAGTGTAAAAGTATTTTTCAAAATCCCCTTTGAATCACCTGCCCCTTATCCTAAAACTAAGCTCTCTTGTGATTGACCCGTCAACCAAGGAGAACAGTCGCTGTCTATCCACCTTGTCCATGCCCCTCATAATGTTATACACTGCAAAAAATATTTGGGTGCCACGGTGTCTCAGTGGTTAGCACTGCTGACTCACAGCACCAGGGACCTGGGTTTGATTCCAGCCTCAGGTGATTGTCTGTGTGGAGTTTGCACATTCTCCCCGTGGCTACGTAGGTGTCCTCCAGTTTCTTCCGGCAGTCCAAAGATGTGCAGGGTAGATGGATTGGTCGTGCTAAATTTCCCATAGTGCCCAGAGATGTTTAGGTTAGGTGGGTTAGACATGGGAAATGCAAGGGTAGGGGAATGGATCTGGGTAGGATGCTCTTTGGAGGGGCAGTATGGACTTGTTGGGCCGAATGGCCTGTTTCCCCACTGTAGGGATTCTATGAATTATGTCACCCATCAGTCTTCTCTGCTCTAAAGAAAACAATCCAAGCCTATCTTGACTCTCCTTATAGTTCAATTTCTACATCCCAGGCAACATCTTGGTGAGCCTCCTCTCTACCCCCTCTAGTGCTATCATCTCCTTCCTGTAAAGAGCTTATCTCAAGACCTAGATGAATTCCGACCCCATGCTAACAGCAAAAGAATTGCATTAACATCTAGTGTATATAGTTTTGACAAAATCAGGGAAAAGGAAATTACGTTTTGTAGTTGTAGTCATATTTGCTGCAGTAGACGGAATCATTGAGTCAAGAGTTGTAGAGATACACTGCCCAGAAGCAATACCTTCGGTCCAACTCATCCATGCTGACCAGATAGTCCACATAAATCTAGTCCCATTTGCCAGCATTTGATCCATATTCCTCTAAACCTTTCCTATTCATATACCCATCAGGTGCTTTTTAAATGTTGTAATTGTACCAGCCTCCATCATTTCCTCTGGTGGCTCATTCCATACACGCACCACCCTCTGCATGAAAAAGTTGCGTCTTAAGTCCTTTTTATATCTTTCCTCTCCCACCTTAAATCTATGCTCTCTCGTCTTAGACTCCCCAACCCCATGGAAAAGACCCCACCTATTCACCCTATCCATGCTCCTGATGATTTTTTAAACGCTTTCAAGTTTCACAACATCTTTCCTATAGTAGGGAGACCATAATTGCATGCAATATTCCAAAGGTGGCCAAACCAATGTCCTGTACAGCTGCAACATGACCTCCCAACTCCTACGCTCAATGCACTGACCAATAAAGGCAAGCATGCCAAATGCCTTCTTCACTATCCTATCGAAAGTGGAATCACTTTCAAGGAACTATGATCCTACACTCCGATGTCACTTTGTTCAGCAACACTCCCCAGGACCTTACCATTGAGAGTATAAGTCCAGTCATGATTTTCCTTTCCGAAATGCAGCACCTCACATTTATCTAAATTAAACTCCATCTGCTACTACTTGGCCTATTGGCCCATCTGATCAAGAACTATAATCATAATCCTTCTGAGTGATTTGCAACACTCTTAAAAATCTACAGATCATACTAATATATAGATCCAACCCCGTTATTAGCATCACATCACAAACTCCTTTTCCTCCCTGCCTGTCTTTCATAAACAATAGAGATTGCTGAATATCTTGCTCCCTATTTCGGTCATCCTACAGTTATGTTTCCATAATGGCAATTAAATCACACCCATTTACCTCCATTTGTGCCTTTTAAATGATCTATCTCGCAGTGAATGCTACATTGGTTCAGGTAGAGAGTCCTTAACTTTGTCTTCATGACGTTATCCCACATTTTGAGTTCAGTTGATGCACATCTTCATTTCATCTGCCTTTTAATTTGTCTTGTCATTTATTTAGTTATTTTTTGCCTGGAAAAAATTGCAAGAGTAAGTCACAAGACATAAAACCTTTCTGTAACCCCTTTACTGATAAAGAAGTGCCTGTTGTATATATATTGTGGTGTAGTGTTTTTAGCGAAGCATCATATGACATCATATTATATTCATATTACACAGGAGGAGGTGCTGAACATCTTAAACTGCATAAAGGTGGATAAATCCCTGGCACCTGATCAGGTGCTTCCCAGAACTTTTTGGGAAGTTAGGAAAAAGATTGCTGTGCCCCTTACTGAGATATTTGTATCATCGATAGACACGGGTGAGGTGGTGGGAAGTTGGAGGTTGGCTAATGTGGTGCCATTACTTAAGAAAGGCTACAAGGAAAAGTCAAGGTACGATGGACTGGTGACTCTTGTGCTAGTACTGAGTAAATTGTTGGAGGGGATTCTGAAGGACAGGCTTTACATACACTTGAAAAGGCAAGGATTGATTAGGGATAGCCAATACGGCTTTGTGTGTGGGAAATTGTCTCACTAACTTGATTGAGTTTTTTGAAGCGGATACAGAGAAGATTGATGAAGGCAAAGCAGTAGACGTTGTCTTATGGACTTCAGCAAAGCATTTGACAAGGTTCTGCATGGTAGACTGATTAGTGAGTTTAGATCACCTGGGATCTAGGGGAGCTAGTCAATTGGATACAAAATTGGCTTGAGGGTAGGAGACGGAGGGTGGTGTTGGAAAGTTGGTTTTGGACTGGAGGCCTGTGACCAGTGGTTTGCCATAAGGATCAGTGCTGGGTCCAAATTGTTTCAGAGATAGTAGGAACTGCAGATGCTGAGAATCTGAGATAACAAGGTGTAGAGCTGGATGAACACAGCAGGCCTAGCAGCATGAAGGAGCAGGAAGGCTGACATTTCGGGCCTAGACCACTACTTTTCATTGTTTATACAAATGAATTGGATCTGAATATAGGAGATATGGTTAGTAAGCTGGCAGATGACATCAAAATAGGTGGTGTAGTAGACTGTGAAGAAGATTATCTCAGAGTACAATGGGACCTTGGTCAATGGGCCAAGGAGTGGCAGATGAGTTTAATTTAGATAAATGTGAGGTGTTGCATTTTGATTAAGTAAACCAGGGCAGGAATTGTATAGTTAAAGGCAAGGCCCTGGGAGTATTGCTGAACAAAGTAACCTAGGAGTGCAGTGCATGGTTCCTTGAAAGTGGAGTCACAAGAGGGTGAAGAAGGTGTTTGGCATGCTTGCCTTCATTGATTGTAACACTGACTATTTGAGTCGGGATGACATGTTCTGGCTGAACAGGACATTGGTGAGGTCACAGTTGGAATGCTGTACTCAATTATCATTTCCTTTTTATAAGAAGGATGTTGTTAATCTTGAGAAGGTGCAGTAAAGATTTATAAGGATGTTACCAGGACTGGTGGGTTTGAGGTTTAGGGAGAGGATGAATAGGCTAGGGCTTTTTTTCCCTGGAGCACTGGAGATTGAGGGGTGAACTTATCGAAGTTTATAAAAACATCCTTCCACCAGTACTCTCTGCCTTCTATCACTAAAGCCAGTTCTCTATTCATCTTACCAGCTCAATGTGGATCACATGTGACATCACCTTCTGTAGCAATCTCCCATAAGGGAACTTATCAAAGTCTTTGCTAAAGTCCATACAGGCAACATCTAGTTGTTGATGTAGTTAGGCTGATTAGCCAAGACCTTTTTCCCAAGGTGGGGGTGTTCAAAACTAGAGGAAGTAGGTTTAAGGTGAGAGGGGAAAGATTTAAAAAGGACCTGAGGGGTAATTTTTTCATGCAGAGGGTGGTGTGTGTAAGGAAGGAGCTGCCAGAGGAAGTGGTGGAGGAGGGTGCAATGAAAGAATTTAAAAGGCATCTGGATGGGTGTCTGAATAGGAAGGGTTTACAGGGATATGGGCCAAATGCTGGCAAATGGGACTAGGTCAGATTAGGTTGTCCGGTTGGTGCAGATGACTTGGACTGAAGAGTCTGTTTCTATGCTTTATGTCTCTATGACTTGATATGAATAGCTGAATTATGAACAGATGAAGGCCATTTTGGACCATAAGCTTCTCGACCATTCATTGAGGTTACCATTGATTTGTTTGTGTTTTGTATTCCACATTCCCAGATACCCCGGTAACATTTGATTCTCTTGCCTGACAAAAATCTCCCTCCACCTTAAAAATATGCAATGAATACATTGCATCAGCATTGACAAAGAGGAAGAACGTTGTGGATGGTGAGTCTCGGGAGGGGTATGTTGATTTTCTGGGGTATGTCAATATGAAAAAGGAGATAGTGGCAGTTTTGAAAGGCATTAAAGCGGCCAAGTCCCCAGGACATTATGGGGTCTATCCCAGAATGCTAGAGGAGGTGAGGGAGCAAATTGCAAGGGCTTTGTAGAAAAATTTTGTATTTTCTTTACTCACAGGAGAAGCCCCAGAGGACTGCAAAATAGACAATGTTTTCCATTGGTTAGGAAAGGCAGCAGTGGTAATCTGAGAAATTATAGGTCAGTGAGCCTTCTGTCAGTGGTAGGGAAATTATTGATGAAGATTCTTAGGGTTAGGGTTAGGGATTTACTCATCTGGAAAAATATGGACTTATTAGCAAAATGCAGCATGGCTTTGTATTGGGAAGGTCATGCCTCACAAGCTTGATTGAGTTTTTTGAGGAAGTGACAAAGATGATTAATGAGGGCAGGGCGGTAGCTGTTGCCTGTGTGGACTTTAGCAAAGACTTTGATAAGTTCCCTTATGGGAGGCTGATACAGAAGGTGATGTCACATGTGATCTGCATTGAGCTGGTAAGATGAATAGAGAACTGGCTTTAATGATAGAAGACAGAGTACTGGTGGAAAGATGTTTTTCTGACTCGACGTCTGTGACTCGTGGTGTCCCACATGGATCAATGCTGGGACCTCTGCCATTTGTAATATATATAAATGATTTGGAGGAGAATGTAGGTGGCCTAAATAGTGAGTTTATTGATGACATAAAAAACTGGGGGAGCTGCAGATAGTGAGGAGGATTGCCAGAGGGTACAGCAGGACATAGACTGGAGTCTTGGGCATAGAAATTTCAGGTGGAATTTAATCCAGACAAATGTGAGGTCACACATTTTGGAAGGTTTAATGCAAGAGGGAAGTATACAGTAACTGACATGACCCTTAGAAGCATTCACATACACAGTTCCCTGAAAGTGACAACATAAGTGGATAAGGTGGTCAAGAAAGCAAATAGTATGCTTGCCTTCATCAGCATAAAAATTGGCAAATCATGTTGAGGCTGTGCAGAACATTAGTTTGGCCACATTTGGAATATTGCTTACAGTTCTGTCTCTACCAGAAGGATGTGGAGGCTTTGGAGAGGGTACAGAAACAATTCACCAGGACATTGGTTGGTTTGGAGCGGATTAGCTGTGAGGAGAGATTAGACAAACTTAAATTGTTTTCAGTTCTGAGGAAGGGTCACTGGACCCGAAACATTAACTCTGATATTTTCTTCACAGATGCTGCCAGACCTGCTGAGCTTTTCCAGCAAGGTCTGTTTTCATTCCTAATTTACAGCATCCACAGTTCTTTTGGCTTTTATTTTGAACTGTTTTCATTTGAATGTTGGAGAGTGAGGGGGACTGTTAGAAGTTTACAAAATTATGAGAGGTGTGGATAGAATTGCCAACGTCTCTAGCAAGAGGTTGGGTTAGCAAAATTAAAATATGTGGGGTGGGAGGTAATATGATGGCGTGGTTAGAGAATTAGCTAACAGACAGAAAACAGAATAATAATCAATGGATCATTCTTGTAATGACAGCCTGTTAGGAGCTAAGTACAGTAAGGATCAACACTTGGTTCACAACTGTTCATTGTATATATAAGTGATTTGGATATGGGAACTGAATATAATTTTTCGACAATGACTCAAGGTCAGGCGGAATGTTTGCAGTGACCAAGATATAATACAGCTTTAAGAAGGTTGGGAGAGGCTTAGTGAGCAACAAGAACATGACAAATGGAATATAATGTGGAAAATATTGAGCTTATTCACTTTGGAAGACCAGCTGAGCAAATTATTTCTTAAATAATAATAGAATTGGAAGTGTCGATACGCAAAGGGACCTGGGTATCCTTATCAAGAAGTGAAGGCCACCATTATGATGCAGCAAGCAATTGGGAAGATTCATAAAATGTTAGCGTCTATAGGTGCGAGAACGGAAAAGCACAGCAGGTCAGACAGCATCTGAGAAGCAAGTAAGTCAATGTTTTGGCTGAAACATTGACTTTCCTGCTCCTCGGATGTTGTCTGACCTGCTGTGCTTTTCCAGCCCCATACCTATAGACTCTAGCTTCTAGCATCTGCAGTCCTTACTGTCTCCAACTCCCAGAGAATATTAGCCTTTCTTTCAAAAGGATTTGAGAAAAGGAATAGCGATGTCTGTCTTCAACTGCCCAGTACCTGAGCTTCACTGCACCTGGAGTGTTCTGTGCAGACTTGGTCCCCTTACCTTCAGAAGGAGATTATTACCACTTAATGAAGATTCACCAAACTTGTTCCCAAAATAGTGAGAGTCTCCTACAAAGAGAGGTTGGAGAAATTAGGCCTGTATTCTTGAGAGTTTCAAAGCATGAGTGATGATCTCATTGAAACCTACAGGTAGGTGGAAATAAGTTGTTGTTCCTGGTTGGAGAGCCTAGAACCAGAGAGCACAATATCAAAATAAGTGGGAAGCCATTCAGGATGAAAATGATGAGAAATAATTTTGCTTAGAAGGTTGCAAATCTTTGGAAGTATGAGATGCCTGTCATAGAATATGTTTCGAGATTGACAGATTTCTAAATGCCAGTGATGTAAAGAGATATGGAAAGTGTGGGAAAAATGCATTGAAGTTAATCATCAGGCATGACTCTACTGAATTAGTTAACAGGTTCCATGGGCTGAATGGCTTACTCCTGCTTCTATGTCTCTATGTTGAAATTTCTGAGTCTCACACTCTGACAATGAAATCCTATTATTTTAATTGGGTTTTAATTTGTACTACATTCTATTGGTCTGAAATATTACTGCTTCTAAGGGCCAATTCTTGTCTTTTCTCATTTAGCTGTCAACAAATTCCAGCCCAAAGATTATATAAAAAAATTTCTCTCTTAATTTTCTTAATTAATAGTGTTTTCATTTTGTGCTGTTTTAGTCCTCTTGTAATCATTGCACTCCCTTCCTCTGTTTGCATGAGTAATCAATCCTTGAGGGATACTGAAATATGCGTTATTATAAATATAGTGCTCTCAAATAACTCGTAAACTTTAGTTGCTTTGCTGGCCAATCATGAGTAAAATTGCAAAGCTAAAACCTCTCAATGGGCTGAGGGAAATCTGTAACATTCAGTTTGGGCAGAATATATTCTGTGTTTTTGGCACCCCTCAGAAACCATTCACTTCAACTAATAGTTCATCCCAATTGATTCCATTGCTTGACAAAATTACTCTAAAATCTTATTGTTTTTAAGAATCATCCAGCAGAATAATGATTTGATTTCAACACACAGAGTGATATTATGGTTAAGAAGGTGTTTAGCACGATTACCTTCATTGCTCAAAGCGTTGAGTATAGGAGTTGGGACATCATGTTGAGGTTGTACAGGATGTTGGTGAGGCCACTTTCAGAGTAATGTGAATGGTTCTTTTCGCCCTTCTGTAGCAGGATAATATTAAATTGGAGAGGGTACAGGAAGTATTGACCAGCATATTGCCAAGACTGGAGGGTTTAGCTATAGGGAGAGGCTGGATAGGCTGGGACTTTTTTCATGGAGTGTAGGAGGTGGGAGGGAAGACCTGAAAGTGGTTTATAAAATCATGAGGGGCATAGATAAGGTGAATAACAAAGGTCTTTTTCCTAGGGTGGGGGAGTTCAAAACTAGGGGGCATATTCTTACGGTGAGAGGATAATGATATAAAAAGGACTTGGAGGGCAACATTTTCACTCAGCGAGTGGTTAACGTGTGGAGTGAACCACCTGAAGAAGTAGTAGATGCAGGTACAGTTACGACATCTAAAAGACATGAGTAAGAAAGGTTTAAAGGGATATAGGCCAAACATAAGCAAGTGGGATTACTTTAGTTTGGGAAACTTGGTCAGCAAAGACGAGTTGGGCTGAAGGGTCTGTTTCTGCGCTGTACAACTGTATGACTCTACAAAATATTGAAAATCCTACCGCTGTGTTAACAACTGTTAACCCCATTCAGTGACTCAGCTGAAAGCTCAATATTTCAGAAGATGTGGGCACACAACAATCCAAGACTTTATCTTGAAAGCCTTGTACAGTATCTTGTATGGTACCTTCCCCAATGCCTCAGGCATTGTCATGACATGGGCTGCTTTCAGGACAGGCAACTTATTTCCACCAACTTATGATTTCCATTATCAGCTTTTCTTTCTTCCTGGCTCAGCATTATATATCCCTTTGTCTGTTTAACTGTCTTTATCTCTCTCTGGACTGCGTATCCACTTCTGTGCTCAACCTTTTCATAAACTCCTCCCCTATTTTCAGCATAAATACTGCCGTTTCCTAGCTAGTTCTGAAGAAGGGTCACTGGACTCAAAATGGTAACTCTGGTTTCTCTCCACAGATGCTGCCAGACCTGATGAGTTCCTCCAGCAATTTCTTTTTTCTTTTCAACTCAAGACTCAGAGTTTACTTTTTCTTCCCTTCTTATTTTAACAGCTGCTTGGAAATATTATAGGAAACCTGAGATCAGGAAGTTACTGCACATTTAGGGAACCATTGGCTCTAAGTACAATTGCTGAAATTTTCCTAGACGCTGATGCCATGGACATTGGCAACAAAATTAGGAAAATTGAAGACCCTGAGAAAGAAGCTCCATTTTCCAACTAAGTATTGAACAGCAAGGCAAAATTTTCATCAGGGAGCGGTGGGCCTATTTGCAAGTTCAGCATGCATTAACATTCACATTATTCTCTGCAGTTTTATAAAATCATGTGGGGCATGGATAGGGTGAATAGCCAAGGTCTTTTCCCCAGGGCAGGGGAGTCGAAACCTTGAAGGCATAATGTTGCACATTTGGGTAGAGTACTTGTGGATTGGCAGGCAGGATGTTAGAATTTAGTTTTTGTAAAATATTAATGTTTGTAAAATGATGCGGGGGTGGGGGTGGGGGAATGCAGTGCGTCGTCCCTTTAAAATATGGCTTTTTTTTCTAGGCTTGAAGATTTAGAAAAAATGTCTGTGGGCAGCTTGCGGGTTTGCAGGTGCACAGAGCACCTGAATTGTAACATTTGTATTAAAAGGCTGGATGGTTAGTAGGCCAAGCCACAGTTTTGTTTTGTTTTCAAGTTTTGTTATCAAGACAAGAAATTTTGAATTTGGCAAATCATTTAAATCCGGCACTTAGATGCGAAAAACAAATTAAATGTAAATATGATAATTTTGACAACATAGGACTAATCCTATTGTAAGAAATTGATATGTCATCAAGGGTATAAAAGACAGGGGCCGTTGCAAAATCAGCAGAGAATGACCTGCCATCCTCTAAGAGATCAGCTCTCTCAGCTCATAGAGAAAACATCATCTAAATAAATGTATGGTGGCACTTTTAGTTAATATTTACTGAATTGAGAAGGAACTTCTTCACCCAGAGGGTTGTTAATCTATCGAATTCCTTGCCCAGTGAAGTAGTTGACGCTACTTCAGTAAACGTTTTTAAAGCTAAGGTAGATATTTTTTTGAACAATAAAGGAATTAAGGGATACGGTGAGAGCGCTGGTAAGTGGATCCGAGTCCACAAAAAGATCAGCCGTGATCTTATTGAATGACAGAGCAGGCTCGAAGGGCCGGACGGCCTACTCCTACTCCTAGATCTTATGTTCTTATATTCCTGACAAAAGAATATGATGGAAAATGTGTTTCTGACAGAAGATCAACAGAGAAGACTCAGAACATTCAAGAAGATGTAACCTGGCTGTAATTTTGAGAGATTAAGTTCTTTTTTTTTTGTTATTTTGTTTTATATAAGTGGGACTTGTATTTATTGGAACAGCATACCATTAGAATTTTGTTTTATTCAGGGATAGTTAGTAGTTAGAGGAGAATTATTCAGTTTGTTCACAGTTCAGAAAATTTGTTCACTATTAGAGTTAGATAAATAAATTGTAACTTGTTGAATATAGAGTGAGTGCCATGGGTTTGTTTCATTTCACCAATCCTTTATAACAGTTTAGGTGTGAGAGGCAGGTTCTACCACTTTCCACTCTTCTTTTTACAGAATATAGGGTGAGGCACGCCTCTCTAGGTGCTTCAGTTTTAGTTATCAGAGCAGGGTTGACCCTCACTTTATAACAGTAGGTTTAAGTGAAAACTAAGGGGCAACACTTTCGTGCAGAGGGTGGTGCGTCTATGGAATAAACTGCGAGTGGATGTGGTGGAGGCTAGTACAATTATAACATTTAAAAGGCGTCTATGAATAGCAAAAGTTTAGAGGGATATGGCTAAATGCTGGCAAATGGGACTAGATTAATTTAGGCTTTCTGATCAGCATGGATGAGTTGGACCAAAGTCATGCAGTGTATCTCTACAACTCTATGACTCAATGATTCTGTCTACGGCAGCAAATCTGACTACAGCTACAAAATGTAATGCTGTACATCTCTATGACTCTCGCCTCACTGATGTGCACAAAGAACAAAGAACAAAGAGAACAAAGAAAACTTACAGCCCAGGAACAGGCCCTTCGGCCCTCCAAGCCTGTGCCGATCCAAATCCACTGTCTAAACCTATCGCCCCATTCCTAAGGATCTGTATCCCTCTGCTCCCCACCTACTCATGCATCTGTCCAGACGCACCTTAAATGAATCTACCGTGCCTGCCTCTACTACCTCTGCTGGCAACGCGTTCCAGGCACCTACCACCCTCTGTGTAAAGTACTTTCCGCATGTATCCCCCTTAAAATTTTCTCCTCTCACCTTGAACATGTGACCCCTCGTTATTGAATCCCTCACCCTGGGAAAAAGCTTATCTCTATCAACCCTGTCTATACCCTTCATGATTTTGAAGACCTCAATCAGGTCCCCCCTCAATCTCCTTTTTTCTAATGAAAACAATCCTAACCTACTCAACCTCTCTTCATAGCAGTTTTCCATTCCCCACTTGCTGGATAGAAACTTGATGATGACAATTCCCAATGTGAAAATCAGAGCAGGTTACTTGGTGACTCCAGCTCACCACTTACTCCTCCAGGCTTCCATCTTAGACAGTAGTTACCAACATCTTGGCGCATATTCCATGGGCAATAACAGCATGCATACTTCCATCCACCAGAACTTTCAGGTCCCCATTGGCAAAGTGGGGTGTAAATTCCCCTCCATCTGACGCGGCTGGAGCAATAGAGCTGTGCACAGTGGCTGTGGACGGCCAGCATTAGACTTAATGCATGGCTGGTCTTTAAAGATGGTGACTCTGGAAATTCCAGGAGGCCAAGGCAACAGTCAATACATCCACCTGTAGTGAGTAGGAGAATACAATGGGCAGGTGTTGTAGTGACATAGCTCATGGGTAATGAGACCAGTTTGGGAAGATAGCATGAGAAAAACGACTACGGCTCACGGAGAGAAACCCTCCATGAAACCTACCAAAATTGACAGTTGTCTGATTTCTGATTGAGCTCAGTCCAATGTTCTCTCTAAGCTACTCGTGTTCAATCGCAATTGTAGCCCACAGGACATTCGCAAGCCCTTTCAAACAGTGCATCTGCATGACCGTACAACAATATTTGAAGACAGTATTCAAGACAGGCTCTGTGGGAAAAAAATACCTTGAAGGACCTTTGACCACAGACCCAATTCTTGAGCTGTGATTCTCATTCCATCCAGCTCTGGGATAAAGCAACAAAACTTCCTCTCTATATTTATTTCAGAGCTCCCTTCCCCCTCCCTCATTTCTGAAGAAGGTTCCTGACCCGAAACATCAACTTTCCTGCTCCTCTGATGCTGCCTGGCCTGCTGTGATCCTTCAGTTCCACACTGTGTTATCTCAGACTCCAACATCAGCAGTTATTACTACCTCTGACCTCAAAACCAGTATTAGATTCATTAGCAAAGGATTGGGGATGCATCTTATACGGATGCATCTTATACGGAGTGCTGGAAGTGTGGACAGAGCTGAAATCATAGGCAGGATCCATGGAGACAGAGCCAGCTAACGCTTCGAGTCTAGATGGCCCTTCATCAGAGCTGTAAGTGCAGAGCTCTCTCTGTTGAAACCAGGCAGACTGATGACTTGAAAACTGAGGTTGATAGTTTTTAGAGATAATAGGAACTGCAGATGCTGGGGAATCTGAGATAGCAAGGTGTGGAGCTGGATGAACACAGCAGGCCAAGCAGCATCATAGGAGCAGGAAAGCTTGAC
>JAHRHZ010000288.1:8079005-8115404 GCA_024137785.1 Ginglymostoma cirratum
TTTCTGATGAAGGGTCTAGGCCCGAATGTCAAGCTTTCCTGCTCCTATGATGCTGCTTGGCCTGCTGTGTTCATCCAGCTCCATACCTTGACAGTTTTTAGCTTGGGGAAAGGCATAAAGGTCTATGGAACAAAAGCAAATGGATGGAATTAAGATGCAGAAATAAAACAAAGAACTGCAGATGTCAGCAATCTTTAACAAGCAAGAGTTGCTGGAGAAACTCAACAGGTGTGGCAGCATCTGTGAAGAGAAAACAGCGTTAATATTTTGATTCGAATTTTAAAGAAAGGCCACCGGACTTGAAATGTTAATTCTGTTTTGTCTTCACCGTGGCTGACAGACTAGCTGATTTTCTCCAGCAATGTTTGTATCTATTTGAGTTAAGATAAAGATCAGCCATGATCTCACTGAACAGTGGAACAGGCATGAGGAGTTGATGGCATGATCCTATGTTTCCAACTGATTAACCTCTCCCTGCCTTTGTTCAAGTCTAACACAAAATTAAGGAACTGTCGTGATTCACGACACCTTAGGCAGGTATGTTTCAGTTTGTTATGAAATGAAATTCCACTCCTGATTAGTTTCAAGCAAAAGCATTTAAGGAGGGGAACTTGTAGTCTGAAACAGGACGAAATAAATTGTAAAAGTTAACTGCGGTGTAATCAAGAAAAGGCTACTGGTTGAACATAAACTATTAAACGTGAAAGAAAATAAAAAGAGACGAGGAGAAATTTCCTCACCCAGAGAGTGGTGAGCCTGTGGAATTCTCTGCCACAAAAAGTGGCAGAGGCCAAAACATTGAATGTTTTCAAAGCTTTGTCAGATTTAGTTCTTAGGATCTAAAGGCATGGAGAGAAAGCAGGAATAGGGGATTGAGTTGTCATGATAGTATTGAATGGGAGAGCAGGCTCGAAGGGCTGAATAGCCTTCTCTGACTCCTATTTTCTATATTTATAACATAAAGAAAATATTGTGAATGTTGGAAATCTGATTTCATGTAAAAAAAAAGTGCTGGAAATATTCACCAGGTGATGTTAAAGAGTTCTGACAAAAGGCCTTTAAGTTGAAATATTGGGCTGAAAGTTATGGAAACGAGAGAAAGCAGGTGACCCACCTACCCGGGGGGAAAAGAAAATGAGTGGCCTCTTATGAGGAAAGGTTGATGGAGCTAGGGCTTTTCTCATTGGAGCAAAGAAGGGTGAGAGGTGACTTGATAGAGGTGTACAAGATGATGAGAGGCATAGATAGAGTGGATAGTCAGAGACTTATTCCCAGGGCGGAAATGACTATTATGAGGGGGCATAATTTTAAGGTGATTGGAGGAAGGTATAGGGGAGATGTCAGAGGTAGATTCTTTACACAGAGAGTGGTGGGCGTGTGGAATGCGCTGCCGGCAGTGGTAATGGAGTCGGATAGTTTAGAGACTTTTAAATGACTCTTGAATAGGCACATGGAGGTTAGTAAAATATAGGGTATGCAGGGTAGATTGATCTTAGTAGGATAATTGGTTGGCACAACATCGTGGGCTGAAGGGCCTGTACTGCTCTGTACTGTTCTATGTTCTATGTCTTATGTTCTTGCTGGGGATAAGGGGCAGGGCTTGGTCCCTTCTAAAAACTTGCAATGTTATGAACTCTGTTTGTCCCTCCATCCCTGACCTTCTGAGTATGTCCAGAATGTGTGAAAAAAAGGATATGTTTCCACTGTTGATTATGCCAATTACTGAAAATTTATAATGTAGCCTGGCTCTGCACACTTTGTTGAACCAATACTTCTGGAATAACTCTTGTCCACAACCCAATGGAATAACGAAACACTGCTCTATGAAAAGATGTGTTGTGAATTTCTAAGGTCCTATTAGTTTAAAAGTTCTCCAGTCAGGAGAGCTGCCAAGTGGAAAGAAATATTGAGTGAAAACTTTTATTTTGCAAAAATATCCTTTATTCATATAAAAGTCATCTGTAAGTACATAAGAAAGGTCCCGAAACAGTTCTGTACAGCCTTTGCAGGGAGAAAAGTCAACAATTTGACATTCCTCAATGATGTGATGTTAAGCTTGACTCACATTAAAGGAAGAAACTTGCTCGCTTTGACCAATCCTGAAGTTACTTTACAGTAGTTTTGGTTCCAGTTGAGGTGACTGTCGTTCAATATGGTTTGCAGTAGATCCTAACCGATTAAAATATTGCGGTCAAAATCTACTTGGTTTATTAGTGTGGAATTGACTTAATTTTCTGAGGGAAAATTGATGTAAAAATACTTTTTGACTGCCAAAGATAATCCAACAAATTTACAGCATAGTCATGCATCTCTGCATGACCTGTATTCAATTTTGATGTATTCCACAGCAAATCTCCCTTTCTAAGCATCCGAGATCCAGCTATGCAGGATTTAGGGCCTTGTGGCATTGTAGGTCATCTATTAAAGAAATACTTGAATTTACATAGCACCTTTCCAGACTTTATGGCATTGCTAATGATGCGTTTGTGGAGTATACTTTAACTTTTTTTTATCACTATTTATAGTTACCTTATGGACTTTTTGTCCCTTTTTAACTCAGTACTTCTCAATTCTCTTTGAAGGAACTGTTCAAAACAACTTTACCTGCTTCTACTGAGTGTATGCGATATGGCTGTTTTCCAATGGCACTTAAACTCTTAACTGTAATCTGATTCTCCGATACGAACATGTGTGTTTGCATTTGTACTTTTAGTATCAGCTGTCTATTTGTAGAATCTTTACAGTGCAGATAAAGGCCATTTGGCCCATTTGTTCTGCAGTGACCCTCCAAAGAGCATCCCACCCGGACTCAACCCCTATAACCCCATGGTTAACTTACCTAGCCTACATTTCCCTGGACTCTGTGGGCTAATTTAGCATGGCCAATCCAGCTAATCTGCACACCTTTGGATTGTGGGAGGATGTCAGAGCACCCAGAGGAAACGCGTACAGACACGGGGAGAACATGCATACTCCACATGGTCACCTGAGGGTGGAATGGAACCCAGGTCCCTGGCACTGTGAGGCAGTAGTGCGAATTATGAGCCAAGTGTTTTCTGCAGTGCTTTCCCTTTATATTATCTAGTAATAATTACCCGTTCAAAATATTCCAATTGATTTAAGAGGCATATTTGATTACTTCCACATCTGGGATAACTGCTTCTCTTGCACTCTGTGCTCCAATAATTAATGGTTTCTCATGTGATGCCATCAAAGATATGCTCCACCATAGGTGTTAGGCTAACTGGGTTCTAATTGTCAAGTTCATATCTCATGCCTTTCCTGAATATCTGCAGATGTGATTTATTCATATGTTGAACAGACTAAACAATTCTTTTCATTATCCATCCACACATGAAACAACATCTTGTTGCTATAACTTGAAATCAAATTCTCAGTATGCAGGTGTCACTGGGATCTGTTGGACCTCCCAATCAACAATTATACAGAATATGAGTTAATTCCAACAATCTCAACTGTCTTCTTTCCAGGAATTGGTCACCTGCCATCTAAAATGTTATAATTTCATACGAAAGGAAATCTTTAAAAATCAGTGAAGTTGGTTTCATTAGAGAACTGGAGAACCGACTTTTTAAAGAATTCATAATCTTTTGATTACTCCAGAAATGACTTTAAATCAAATATTAAATAACAAAGACCTCATAAATAGGATCATAGAGTCATACAACACAGAAAACAGAATCTTCAGTCCAAATCGTCCATGCTGACCAGGTTTTTCTCAAACTAACCTCTTCCCACTTCCCTGCAATAGGTCCGTATCCCTCTAAACCTTTCTTATTCACATACTTGTCCAAACATCTTTTAAATGTTGTAACTCTCCCTGCATCTACCACTTCCTCTGGCAGTTCATTCCACACACAAACCACACTCTGTGAAAACGTTGTTCCTCAGGTCCCTTTTAAATGTTTCTCCTCTCACCTTAAACCTATGCCCTCTTGTTTTGAATTCCCCCACTCTAGGGAAAAGAACTTTGCTATTTACCTTATCTAGGCCCGTCATGATTTTATAATCCTCTATAAGGTCACCCCTCAACCTCCTACGCTCCAATCTATCCAGCCTCTCCTTATAACTCAAACCTTCCAGTCCTGGTAACATCTTATAAGTCTTTTCCGCACCCTCTCCAATTTAATGATACAGTTCAAAAAACAGGGCAACCAAAATTGTACACAATATTCCAAAAGTGGCTTCATTGATGTCCCGTGCAATCTCCAACATGATGTCTCAACTCCTGTATTCAGTAGTTTAGGTATGAAGCCAAGCATGCTTTCTTAGTCACCCTGTCTACCTGTGATGCAACTTTCAAAGAATTATGTGCCTGAACCCCCAAGGTCTCTCTGTTCAACAATACTACCCAGACCCTGACCATTAACAGTATAAGTCCTGCCCTTCTTTGTTTGTGAGTGCAAAATGCACTCTGTTAAAATGAAAATAGGTAGTTCTTTTCACTCAGATCAGCTGAAACCTGAATATGTGGAGACAATTATAAAAAAAAGTTCAAATACCCATGAGGTTTCTAAATGCTTACAAAGGGAGTCCCCAAGCAGAAGTCTCTGCCACTGCCTGCCACATTCTGAGATTGTTTTTAAATTGAAACAATAACAGTATGTTATCTTATACAGTTGGATAATGCAAAGAATTGTATAATATGCTAATCCTATGAATAATTCATGTTTTAGATGTTCAGTAACAGCATTAGGCATGAACTCGAAAATTATAGCCTAGTTAACCTCAAACCTATGGTGGAGTAAATACTTTTGAGCATTATATGGGATGCAGAAGTCACAAGGAGCAGTTATCACAGATTTAGATTAAGGGATTTGGCCTGATGCAAGCACTGTAGTAATTCACCAGTAAATATGACAGCGAAGATCAAATTGTTTCTTTTTATTAATTGGTAATTTGAGTTACAATGAGCAAAATGTTGCTTCTACTTAAGGTTTTGTTCAAGTTTTGATTCTTAAGAATTCTCCAAGGAATTGATTCATTATTACAGTCAGATGCAATGTTGACCCCATTATGACTGAACTCCAGGCGAGGTTCTCCAATTCATTACAATTCCAGATGGAATACCCCAAACTGTGAAGCTCCCAGGTGAGAACTTACTCACCTTCTTTATTCATCCCAGTCTCTATGTTCATTGCTAGAAGGTTAATCAATAAAAAATCCCTTCCCTTGTTGTTACCTCTCTCCCGAACCTAAACAAACTTGTCTTTCAGAAAAGGAGGCAAATTTAATGAGGTGTTCTCAAATAGACAAAAAAAAGACTTAATCAATTACTAAACATAGGAGGAATTAGTAACACAACACATGTACACACAGGCCAGAGATAAAAGTTGAGATCAAAACAAAATTTAAAATAAAACAGACATTGGGATCAGTTTCTGAATTGTATATGAAGAGCAGATAGTTGAATGTTCTGGCTACTGCAGTGCAGGTTACGTATAGTGTTCACATTAACAGTAGAACAATTGATTTCACGTTCTTCAGATCTGCAGATTGATTGAGATTCAGTAGTTCTGATTCCTTTTGACTGTGCTTGAGATTCCACATACAGGGTGAGAGAGAGTCCTTTTGTTGTTTTGTTTTCCTTTCTCTGGCTTGCAGCACTTATGGTGAGAAAGGGTCTTCTTTTACCTGCAGCACAAGGATAACTAGGGGATAGTTCCTCAGTATTTTCCTTCACATCATGCTAATGCTTGAACACAAGTGAGTAAAACACAAAAGCTTTCAGTCGCACTAGTGCCCTCCAGTAGAGTAGAACTGGTAGTTTAAACCACTGTTCTTGTGTACTATTCAAACGGGTACACAAAATGTGTCTGCAATGGAGAGCCCAAAAGGCCGTTGTGTGAAGTTCCCATCGCCTCCGTCAGTATGAGATCCTGTAGGACTCTTTCTCCCGACAGTCACTTAATTTACACATGCACTGACTTTCTCAGTTATTAAAATTAAAAGAACTTACTGGAAGCTTGGTGTTGAGCAGAGATCATCAGCCACTCACTCATTTTTTTTTAGTTATAGGACAGCACAGTGCAGTCTAGTTTGACTGACTGCTTTGAAGGGCTGTTGTTTAAAGTTTCCTTCACCTTCATCAGTAGGACTCTTTCTCCAGACAGCCACTTAATTTACATCTGCTGCCATTTGTGACTGTGTCAGTCTGTGGAAGTACAAAATGGCTATAACACTTTGAGGTTCATGAAACTCCAGAATATACCCAAATGAGTAAATGAATGAGAGTGAATCTTTGTCTTGAAATGGAGACCATTGTCGATATCTGTTGTTAATAACGACATGGAAAGAAAAGCAACATTGTATTAGTACTGTATAGTACACTGTGCTATCGTGGAAAAGTACCTGAATATGGCAGATATGCTACTGCAATGCAGTTAACCAATATGGCTGTAGTTTATGTTTGGCATCACATCAGTTTCTGAAGGGATTTCAGAACGGACACATGCACTAACTTTCATAGTTATTAAAATTTTTAAAAAATCCTACTTACTGGAGGGGTTGTCTTATGAAATTAGCTTAAACAGGTTGGAGCTTTTCTCATTGGAATTTAGAAGAATGAGAGGTGATGTGGCTCAATGATAGTGTCCTCATCTCTGTACCAAGAAGCCAGTGTTCAATTCCCACCTGTTCCAGAGCTGAGTAATAACATTTCTGAACAGGTTGATTAGGAAAATTGTTTAATTAAATGAAAAAAAAAGTCTTAAGTAGATTGATAGGGTAAATACTGAGAGGATGTTTCCCCTCATGGGAGAGTTGAGGATGGGAGGCTATAGGCTCGGAATAAAGGGGTGTCAATTTAAGCCTGAGATGAGGAAGACTTCCTTCTCTTGGAGGGTTGAGAGTCTTTGGAATTCCTCGCTACAGAGAGTTGTGGAGGCAGCGTCCTTGTGTATTTAAGCCTGAGACAGATAGATTCTTGACCACTAGGCAAGTCAAGGGTAATGGGGAAAGGGCATGGAAATGGATTTGAGGAATGTTGGATCAGCCATGATCCTGCTGAAGGCAGAGTTGGCTCAAGGGGCTGAATGGCCTACTCCTGTACATATTTCTTATGGCCTTTATGGAATGGCAATGCAGACTCGATGGGCTGAATGGCCTTCTTCTGTTCCTATATCTATGGTCTTAGTTCCAATCCTCCTATCCTATTCAACAACTATTTGTATTTAAATAGCATCTCGAATGAAATGAAACATCTTTAATGAAATATTAAAGGAGACTTTTAAAACAAAGTATGACACAGAGTAAAGGGTGTGCAAATGTGTGGAACAAAGTGAAAGTGACCATAATTCCAAAGAACCAGTGACTGTTCCTTTGTTAGAGGATAAATGGTGATGGTTTTAACTTGAGAACAGTCCATCAGGTGATGTGTGAGTGTGAGTGTGGGAATTGAACCCAGAATTTCTGCATCATTCTGCATTGCAATTCAGGCAGCCAGTTAGTCAACCAAATGAATTAAACAACCCCTTGACCCCCATCTTAAAGGAGGAAGGCACGTTCGAAATGATATTTCAGAGATAGAACAGGTTAAAGTGGTTTCCCTTGAAAGTTGCCACACTCCAAAATCTTCTTTTCCAATTGCACTATGTACTTAACATTGTTTTAATACTATCTCTACTTTGTAGTTCATGATGTCATCTGAACTTCTCAATTGCACTTCCTTGCAATCACATCCTTTTATCCATTGTTGTCAATGTAAAACCCTCCTGTGACTCATGCTGGAGTTTCATTCTGCAGCTATGGCACTAGCCTCTCATAGCTTTCCAGCTTTGCTTTTAACTGTCATCACTATTGTTTTTCACTTTATTGAAATTATAGTGTATATTATAAAAAATTACAGCTGGTGGCAAGTGAGCAATTTACTCTCGGTTTAGATGTCATCCAAGCACGCCCAGAGCAAATTACAGACTTATTAAACTCTCAACCATCCATAAATCCATTTATCTTCAGCTTTACAAAAGAGCAATTTAAATTATTTTTCTTCCACTATAAATCCATTTTACTATATACCTAATACTTTCAATCATTGACATACCAATACATTACAGCATGTATTACAAATGCATAACTTGAGCTTCATCATCCTTCACTGTTAAAATTATTTAACTTCTCCTTGTGCAGATCATTCTCTGGTTAATATATTGGACTTAATCCCAGAGATCTGCCAACGCCACTCCTGAGTTGAGTGCTAGAATACGTGCAACACTTTTCCTCTTGATTGAGGCGGGGTTGGGGGTTGGAAATCAGTGACCAGGCAGCATAGATTTAAGTTAAGGTGCGGGGGCATAAAAGGGATATGAGGAACGGCTTTTTCACCCAGATGGTATTTGGCATCTGGAACTCACTGCCAGTAAGGTAGAAGCAAAAATTCTCATAATGTTTAAGAAGTATTTAGATGTATATTTGCAATGTCAAGAATTATAAGGCTATGGCCAAATATTAAAAAATGGGATTAGAATAGTTAGGTGGTTGAATTTGCCTGGAGAAGGTATGATGGGCTGAAGGGCTATTTTCTGTGGTGTACATTAGATAACTTCTTTCCTTTGTCCTTAAGTGGATCTACCCTTTCCCTCATGCTCCTAATATACATGCGAAATGTCTTGGGATTCTCCTTAATCCTACTTGTCAAAGATATGTCATGGACCCCTTAAGCCCCCTTAATCTCTTTTTAACATTCCTTTCTGCTTCCTTTATACTCCTCAAGGATCTTGTTCGATTGTGGTCTCCAAAATCTTACATACATTTCCTTTTCCTTTTTAACTAAACGTACAATATGTCTCATATCCAAGGTTCCCAAATCTTGTCATCCTTAACTTCCATCCTCACAGGTACATGCTGGTCAACTGAACTCTGGTCAACTGGCATTAGAAAGACTTCCATATTTCAGATGTGGATTTACCTTCAAACAACTGCCCTAATTCAGTTCCTCCACTTCCTGCCTAATACTGTTACAAAAACTCCTTCAGCCATTTTAGCACTTTCACTCAAAGATCAATATTTAAAACTTATGGAATTTTGATCACTTCCCAAAATGCTCCCCCACTGAAACTTTGATCACTTGGCTAGGCTCATTCCCCAGTACAAGGTCCTCCCCTAGTTGGACTATTTACAAATCATTTCAAGAATTCCTCCTGGATGCATCTAATACATTCTGTCACATCCAACCCCCAACACCAAGGGAGTCCCAGTGAATATTGGGAAAATTAACTCACTCACTGCCACAATCCTGTTGTTTTTGCATCTTTACATGATCTGCTTTCAATCTCTTCCTTTAATTCCTGCTGGCTATTGGGAGGTCTACAGTCTAACTTTATCATTATGACTGCACCTTCCTTATTCCTAAATTCTACACATATATACTGACTGGATAAGCCCTCCAAGATGTCCTCTCTTAGTGCAGCTGTGACATTTTCCTTGATCAGAAATGCAACTTCCCTGCTTCTTTTACATCCCTGTCTATCATACTTGAAAAATCTAAACCCTGGAATGTTAAGCTGCCAGTCCTCCCCTTCTCTCAGCCAAGTTTCTGTAATAGCTACAAGATTGTAGTAATTCCAGGTACTAAACCCATCTACAGTTGAGAAAGAATTGTCAGAATGAGCAGCTTTAAGAACTAAGTAATCTAGTGAACATCTAACAATGTCTTTCACCAAAATCTCTAAAGCGTTCGCTTTAATGGAATGGAGAAAATCTGGAAATAGCTGAAGACAGTCATCATCTCATGCTTGTGGAGAAGCCATCAACTACAAGAGCAGGAAATGCCTAGACTGGTTCAATGAAAATGAGTGCAACATCCAAAACCTCATTAACAAGAAAACGAAAACACTCTATGCCTTCAAAAACAACATCACCAGCAAAGTAAAGAGGACTATTCATCAAACAGCAAAGTTGGAGTTACAAAGAAGAATGAAGGAAACCAAGAACCAGTGGTGGACTGAGAAAACTAACGAACGGCTGATAAGCATGACATCCCGGGTTTCTTACGTGCCACCGACACAATATATAGATGCAACACTCTTGGCCACAAACCAGTGCGGAGTAAGGATGGAACTGTTAGAGATAGAGAAAACCTCAGCCTCTGATGTAGCTTCAAAGAACTCCAAACCACAATACAATCCTTGGTGATAACAAGGTGTAGAGCTGGACGAACGCAGCAGGCCAAGCAGCATCAGAGGAGCAGGAAGGCTGACGTTTTGGGCTTGACCCTTCTTCAGAAAAGGGTCTGAAGGGTTCTGAAGAAAGGTCTAGGCCCAAAACGTCAGCCTTCCTGCTCCTCTGATGCTGCTTGACCTGCTGTGTTCATCCAGCTCTACATCTTGTTGTCTCAATATCCTCATCTACACTGTTTTCAAGGCTGCCATATCCTTAGTTTGGGAACCAGAAATGCGCACAATACTCCAAGTGTGTCTTGACTAAAGTTTTTTACAGCTGCACCCTTTTATTCTCAATGTCCCGACTGATGAAGGCAAGCATGCCACATGACTTCTTTACCACTGTAACATTTGTGTTGCCAATTTAAGGGAGCAATGGACTTAGACCCTAAGATCTCTCTGTATATGAATGCTCCAAATGATCCTACCATTTACTACATACTTTCATTTGACCTCCCAAACAGCATCACTTCACATTTGTCTGGATTAAACTTCATCTGCCATTTCTCTGCCCATCTTTCCAACTGATCTACATCCTGTTGTATACTTTGACAATCTTCCTCCTATCCATAACTTCACCAATTTTCAAGTAGTCTGCAAACTTACTAATCTGACTACTTACATTTTCATCTAAATCATTTATATGTATGTTGCAAACAACAGTTTCCAGCATTTATCCTTGCAGAACACCACTGGTCACTGACCTCCAATAGAAAAACACTCCTCCACAACTACCCATTGCTAGCTACGACCTAATCAATTTTGTGTCCAACTTACCAGCTCACCATGGGACCC
Organism: Ginglymostoma cirratum; assembly: GCA_024137785.1. NCBI lineage: Eukaryota > Metazoa > Chordata > Chondrichthyes > Orectolobiformes > Ginglymostomatidae > Ginglymostoma > Ginglymostoma cirratum. The sequence goes on from JAHRHZ010000288.1 coordinate 8,089,979, forward strand.
ATGTGACTTCAACTTCTGCACCAGCCTACCAGGAGGACCTAGTATCTGTATCTTTTCCATCTAAATACCTTGGCTTCTCTTTACCCAGTTAGTGTCTTATTTCCCATTCTGCCTGAATACAGATGAAATTTGCTGTAATTATTAGGAAGAGAAAAGTCATTGCCTTTGTCCCTGCCACAAAACTAAACCATTTTCCTTACTGACACTTTTGACTAGATACTGTGTGCTGCCTCCAGTGCTCACGTGTACATGGTGCTGAACTGACCAGTACACAATATTGGATGCTCATGATTTTCTTTGTATTCACTTTGGAAACCGAATAATGGAAGCTGTTATGAATGCTGAAATGAGATGGCCTGAGAGTTCTTGACAGCCTGAGATGCAGAGGGTGGGCATTGAAATGGTGTGACGTCTGAGGGGCCATGCGTTATCATGTTGGGTGTTGGTGGTTGTAAGGGATAAGGCTTAAATGGTTTTGCAAGTTGGACAACTCTTTTGGAGAGCTGACGTATCCTTCTAACCAGCCTGCCGCTATACAAATCCAACATGACCGACACAGCACCCTGTGAAACTGGCCTCTTTGTGGAAAAAGGTTAAAGTTCCGGGCAAAGTTAAGTGCGCATTTTGGAAGATACAACAATTAGATTTTCCCTAGCCCACAGAGAAACTAGACCTAAGATTGGAAGTTCTCATGAGTTCACTAGTTTCTTACTGTGCCTCTCGTATTCTCAATTTTTTTTTGTTTATTCATTCATCAGATGTGGCATTGCTGGCTAGGCCAACATTTCTTCACAATCATAATTGCCCAGACATTGGTTCGTATAATTGAGTGACTTGCTAGGCCATTACAGAATTAACTATGTTGGTTTGGGTTTTGAGTCACATGTAGGCCAGACCAGGTTTGTTTCCCTAAGTGGACCAGATGACATTTTAAGCAGCAAGTGAGTATAATTACACAATAAACAATTCTATTGAATTTCACAATTTGCTGTGATGGAATTCGGGGGCGTTTTCCCAGAACATTTATCTTGGTATTCTGGATGAATTAGCCCAGTAACATTACCTTGACACCACTGCCTCCTTATGTCAATTCAACAAATCTTGCTGTAGTAACATTTGTGAATTGTGTTTTTACGATACCGCTTTTTAGTCCTCTGGGTATCTCTTTTATTAATCTGTGAGATTGCCTGCCTTGTGCCAGTACAAATATATGAAACTATTCTTTTTTTTGCAGCAACTTTTTAACCACAGAAGTGTGAAAGACGTCAATTAGTAAGTGGGAATGAGTCAATTGACATATGCAACTGAACAACCAAAGGAAGAAGTTGATGACAGTGGCTAAAAACTTCTAATTTAAAAGCTGTTTTATATTGCAAATTCTGTCATGTGTTAAATTAATTTTGAATGTATCTCTTGTTCTTCATGTCCATAAATGATTAGCCATGGGTATAAAGGGAATAATATCAAATGCTGACAATAGCGTATGGGGGATCATGGTAAACTGTACGGGAATGTTGGAGTTGTCAGAGAATGTGATCGTTTGTGGCACTGGTTAGATATCAAAATGAATGCTGATCAAAGTAGTTAAACGTGACAGAGTGCATTTGGAGAAAATGGAAATTTATCTTAATTGAAAATATTTTTTACTTGAACGCGAGGACAGAGATTTGGAAATGCGGATGCAATTAAAAACAGAAATACAGTTGGCAAAACCATCAGGGAAATTGGGATTTTGGGTGATGGGGCATTGAATATAAAATCCACAACGTGATGATGAATCCATGCATGATATTTGATATTCCACACTTGGAGTGTTGCTGAAATTATGGCCAATGCATTGCAGAAACAAATTGCAATCATGGAACAGACTCACTAGGCTGATATTAGGATTACATCGGTTATAATTACAGGAAGAGTTGTGAAATACTGAATGCATTTACTTGTAAAGCAAAAACATTTAAGAGGAGGGAGGCCTAATAGAGAATTGGATAAATAGAAAAATCCCCTGCCACTGGTAGGTGAACTGGTAATTATGGGTATTTATTCAGGATGGGTATTAGAAACATAAAGTGGAGGGAAAATGTTTTCATCTAAAAGATAATTAAGATTTTGAATACATTATGTTGTACGCACTTGACTGCTGAAGTTGGATAAATTTGGATAATTAATTGATGAAAAGTAAAACATTAAGCAGATGGGAAAGAATGGGAAAGTGGGATGGTAGATAATGAGGCATAGCTGGTATCGAGAGACATATGGAGAAACAGGCCTCATCTACATTGTCTTATCTGTGATATGTCTTTAATTTCATTGGTTGTAATAAACTCTGGCTCAGATTTTCGTGGAGTTTGGTCATCTCCAGAGACATTTGAAAATGGAGTGGGGCCTAATCCTGGAATTTCTGCCCCTCATTCCTGGATTTAGGAAGTTACATGGGCATGAGACAAGACTGTGTGCATGAAGCTGCTGTGTTTCCAATATAACTGGAAGTGGGCATTTCGTATTGCCCCATAATGCTGCTGGAACTTGGCCAGCTTCTGGAGAACTCATAATCCCTCCGAGGAGTTGAGAACCATGCTGTGCACTCCTGAACAGTCAGGAAGGTGAGTTTAAAAGCTCATATCCATCCTGCATGCCCCTTGCAAGTGCTCAGACCTGGTCCTCAGCATTTCAGGGTTTCTCTTTGTTTTTGTGTGTTTCATTGGTTCAGCACTTAGTGCACACTGAATGGGCATGGGGGGGCATGGGTGAATAAAGAGAGGCCACGCAAGGATGGAAAACACGCGAAAGGGTGCATGAAGGAGTATTGAATGGACATGGAGGGTATGGGGTGGGGGGAGGTCAGGGACACATGAACACCATAAGACGAGAAAACATAGAAACAAAACTTAGACCCTTCGGCTCATCGAGTCTGCTCCACGATTCAATCATGGCTGATAAGTTTCTTGAGTCATGGAAGAGGTCTTTGTGTGCCTTTCCTTGGATCCAATACTATCCCTAATTTCCATTGTATTGAAGCAACAAAGAAAGTAGCAGCAGGCATAGGCCAGTCAACCCTTTGGGCTTGCTCTGCCATTCATTAAGATCATGTCTGATTATCAAGTTCAATACACCAATCCTGCCTCAAGAACGGAAGTTGCTGGAAAAGCTCAGCAGGTCTGGCAGCATCTATGAAGAAAACATCATGGTTAACGTTTCGGGTCCCATGACCCTTCCTTAGAACTGATGGTGATTGGGAAAACGTCAGTTCATATGCAGAAAATAGGGAGGGGGTTAGGGGGCTAGGACATGGGAGAGTTTACACCCTAAAATTCTAAACTCTCCCATGTCCTAGCTCCCTACCTCACACATGAGGCCTTGTTATCACATAGCCTGCCATTACATATTACCTATTATGAGTCAGTAACAATCCCCATTAACAACTATTCACCCTCCTAGCTGGATCATTATCAACTCCTTTGTCTGTCCAACTGTTCTTCTTTCTCTTTGGGCTCTATCCTATCGTTTACTCCCTATCCCATCCCCCTCCCTATTTTCTGCATAAAAACCGACGTTTTCCCAGCTACCATCAGTTCTGAGGAAGGGTCACCGGACCCGAAACGTTAACCCTGACTTTTTTTTTCTTCACAGATGCTGCCAGACCTGCTGAGCTTTTCCAGTAACGTCTGTTTTTGTTCCTGATTTACAACGTCCGCAGTTCTTCTGGTTTTTACCCTAATCCCACCTACTTGAAATTGCATCATATTTGGCCTCACCCACTTTCTGTCATCGCAAATTCCACAGGCTCACCACTCTCTGGGTGAAGAAATTTCTCCTCATCACAGTGCTAAAAAATTGATTCGAGGCTGAAGTGAGATGTACAAATACTGTGCGTGAGTCATGTTTGTGACTGTTGGTCGATGAGTAATAGAGTGTGGCGAATTGCAGGGTGTCTGAAGAACGTCTGCAGTTAGTAGCAAATGCCATCTGAAGGTGCATTCACTGACCTTGACAAATTGTGCAATGTCATTGAACTTATTCCATCCGTGTCCTTGAAGCTAAACCCTTGGCATTCATCTCTATCGGTATCTGTCCCATTGCCACCTTTGTGTGAAGCTTATGTTCTGCTGATTATATAGGCATAGCTCACTCTTTTCACCTCCTCCATCAAGACTCTTGTACATTATCTGAAAAGCCAGATGCTTGCTTTTCTGTACAGTCAGCCATTATTCACAACTTCGCAGGTCAAAATTAACAGTTGCAAGAAAGCCAGCCGTAATGCACCATCCATCTTTAAGAGAGCTTTAAGTGGTATTAGCAAATTATGATACTCTGCACCTGTGTTCATCATGCAGCCAATTGCTGACTGCAAGAAGTGTTGTTTTTAATTTCAATAATATACTTTATTCATAAAAATATCTTTATATATACATAGTCACAGATGCCGTTTGGTTCTGCACAGTAGCATATCAAAAGAACAAACAAACATTGGAGTTTAACTCTATCCAAACGAAAGGCATTTCTTAAAAACTCAAAGAACTGAGAATTATGCAAATCAGAAACAAAACCAGAAATTGCTGAAGCTCTGAGGAAGGGTCACAAGACCATGAAACGTTCACTCTGATTTCTCCTCACAGATGCTGCCCAACCAGCTGAGCTTTTCCAGCCATTTCTGTTTTTGTTCCTGAAAGTTATGTCTTACTTGAACCAGACTATACATACAAGTCGGCGAGCTCCCTGCGATGCATTGAGCAGGTGTGCATTAATCAGGCATTGCAATCTCCATGCCTGTTTATGGGGGCTCTTCAGTTTAACTCCCATTATGGCAAACATGACTATAAATGCCATAAACGCTAAGAATGCAGTTGTCATATGGTGGCAATTAAATAGTAAAATTGCCAAAACTCCAAAAGCATGTCCCCTGCAGTTTTTCCTGCAATGCCAGATTCTGTAATTGCTTTTGAAATATTAAAAGAAAAAGCTTCTTCACAAAACGATTCACAATTGATTGTGTATCTCATTAATAAAATAAATAAATGAAAGCAATCTCCACCTGGTTACTCTTTGTACTTTGGGACATTTAAATACATTACTTGAACTTAATATACTGAAATTTGTCTTACCTAGCTTTTCAACGTATCATTGAATTAAAACTAGTCAGTGAAAAATTGTAATAAATCTAGAGTCTCCAGAGTCCTTACAGTTTGCATATTTAGTTGACTAATCTAATCCCTCCTGCTGTTATGGTTTCTCACTTTTAAATACCGAGCATCCCATTCATTTGTATTTAAGATAAAATTATATTTTTTTTAAACAAAAAATTGAAATCATTTAATAAACATTTCTGACAGATACTGTTTACCCAGAGTTGACCCAGTTCATAGCATTACTTTATTAGTCTAATCTCCCGTGATCCTTGGCCCCGTATTAGAGAATGCATTATGAAAGGCATTATTCTCTGTTTCTCCACCCTGTCTCAATCAGCACTAATAGAAATATGGAGTATTGCCCCACGGTTTTAATAAGCCATTCTTTATTTGTAATCTATTATGGCTGTGTAAGGGAATATTGCACATCTGCACTGTGGTAAAATGCTACACTTACAATATGATTCATAGTTGTAAATCATACACAATCAAGCTCAATAAAACTTTAATAAGCTAACGCAGCATCTCGGGCTATTTGTATTTTCACATGCTGTGTAATGGTCTGACATAATTTCTTTTGTTACTTTATATTGATAATTTACATTGATTACCACCTGCGATGGATGTTCCTCTCATTAAGATACATCATCGATGAAGCAAAATTCAGAATATTTGAAAAAATAAATTACTTTGTTGAGATGTATAGATTATACTATGGAACATGTTGTTTTGAAATAACATAATTCCTCCTGCTGATTTGTCTGGGGTAAGGTAATTTCCAGCTTTTGTATGGATAGAAATAGCAACTTCTGAGCTCACATGTGAAATGAGTGGACTCCTGCCCCATCTCCAATATGTCATTGTTGCTTTCTCTGTTTGGTTGCTACATCACATCCTTAGTGGCTTGTTATACTCCTTGATAGCCAGTTATACATTTATATTTTATAGTTGTTTTTAAGATTACATTCCCTTGCTTATATTTCATGTAACAGTATCTGGCAAATAAAAGGCTTAATTTAGCTGTGCTCAAACGTGATACATTGTAACATTTTATTAATTTGTTAATCCAGTGGTAATTCATAAGTATAGTTGCTTCAAGTCCCAGTCTTTCAATCATTGTTGCCTACCTCAGAATCAAAATAACCAAGACATTTTCAATGTATTTCAAGCTTAATTTGACCTATCTACTTACTAATTTTAGAAAAACACAGTAATTTACACAAATCAGTAGCAACAAATTGCCCACTCAGTGTCTGCATCTTCCCTACAGTCTCCTGGCATAAAGTCAATACCAGAAGTCTTGCATATTACACTTGGTTAAATTGTATTTACATCCAATACTGTACTTGACAATTAATGAGGGTTCTGTTAATGGAGATTTCCTTTAAATGGGCCATCTGCTCAGGTATTTACTCATTAGTCATTTATCAGAAAGGAAAACTGCCGAGGTCGAGGAACATTTTATACTATGCAATTTTTTTTGCATTCTATGCATTGAATTTTCCCCAAACTCAGCTAATTGTCAATTCCAGAGTCTTCCATTCAAAGTTTCACTGCGTGAGTTTGTTTCATGCAGTTTTACCCTTTATCAAGAATGCGCCGCATCTCAACACCACTGCCTTGTGTAATTTTGCCCTCAGTGGTGGCAAAATGCCTTGACTTCCTGGCATTTGTGGTATGGGTGTCATGTCAAATGCTGTCAGCCAGAGCTGAAGTAATCACCTGGGCCAGTAAGTTTTCCATTAGATCATCAGATGTGGGAGCAGAAGCAGGGCCAATCAGTCTGTTCCACCATTCAATGTGATCGCGGCTGATTTGATAATACCCGACTTCACTTTCCTGCCTTTCCCCCATGATTCCTGATTCACTTTCTGATTAAAAAAGCTCTCTATCTCAGCCTTGAATATACTAAATGACCCAGCCTCAATAGTCCACTGCAGGAACAAATCCCACAGGTTAATGACCTTTTGAGAGTAGGAATTCTACCTCATCTATTTCATACATGGGGTTTATGCCCTCTGGCCTGAGAATCTCCAATAAGGGTCAATTGCATCATTCATTTCGAGTGGATTAGAATACAAGAGCAGAGACGTGCTGCTGGTCAGACTGCATTTAGAATATTGTGAGCGGTTTTGGACTCCATACCTTAGAAAGGCTGGCCTTAGAGGTGGTCCAGAGGAGGTTTATGAGAATGGTTGCTGGGATGAAAGGCTTGTTTGGGGTGGCACGGTGGTTCAGTGGTTAGCACTGCTGCCTCACAGTGTAAGTGACCCAGGTTCGATTCCACTTTTTGGCGACACTCTGTGTAGAGTTTGCACATTCTCCCCGTGTCTGCGTGGGTTTCCTCCTAAAGTCCAAAGAAGTGCAGGTTAGGAGAATTGGCCGTGCTAAATTGTCCATAGTGCCCATAGCGGGTGTGTAAATTAGGTGGATTAGACATGGGAACTGCAAGGTTACAGGGAAAGGGTAGGGGAATGGGTCCGGGTGGGATGATCTTCGGAGGGACGGTGTGGACTTGTTGGGCCAAATGGCCTGTTTCCACAGGGATACTATGATTCATATAAGGAGCAATTGAGGACTCTAGGACTATACTCAACAGAATTTAAGAGGCTGAAAGAGGATCTGATTGAAACTTACAGACTGCTGAGAGGCCTGGATAGTGTGGATGTGGAGAAGATGTTTCCAACAGTTGTAAATACCAGGTCCCGACAGCATAGCCTCAGATTGAAGGGACAACCCATTAGAACTGAGATGAGGGGGAATTCCTCCAGCCAGAGGATGGTGAATCTGTTGAACTCATTGCTGCAGAGATCATGGATGCCAAACCATTGAGTGTCAATATGTCAGGAAAAAGATAGGTTTTTGATTAGTCTGTGATCGAAGATGATAGGACAAAGCAGGAGAATAGTGTTGAGAAACATAACAGCCATGAATGAATAGTGGAGCAGACTTGATAGGCTGAATGGCCTAATTCTGCTCCTATATCTTCTGGTTTTATGAACAAGCTTTTTGCATGCAGGGAGTTAATTTCCCCGAAGGATCTTGTAGTTCAAAAGCTTGTCTCTCATTTTTCTACATTCCTATGCAGTATTAGCCAATCTACTCAATCTGTCCTCGTAAGGTAATCCCTTCATACCCGGTGTCAACCTAATGAATTTTCTCTGGATCTCCTGTAACGCAAGTATATCTTTCCTTAGATAGCAGGACCAAAATTGTTGGGAATATTTCAGCTTTAGTCTGACTAATAGTATATAGGTTTGATAAAACACCCTTAATGATATACTCAATTTGCATTTGAAATAAAGGCAAACACTCCATTTTTCTTCCACATTACCAAATGAACCTTGGTGCAATTTTTGGTGATTTATGGATAAGAACTTCCAAATCCATTAGTTTTTGCCACTCTCATTGATGACCACGGGTGGTTCATCCTTCTCATTGAATCCTTTTATTTGATGAGTATTGTGAAGTACCTGCTTAAATATCAACCACTACTCAATCGACCATCTCCTCCCCGGCTTAGCCTAATTTCGTGGCCCATTTTAGGAGCTGAATCGACACTGTGCACCAAGAATAAAATATTTGGATCACATTCCAAAGTTAATGAAAAAACTATGTGGACGAGCACTTCAAGCACAGTAACATTCAAAGGTATGGGTCTAGTTCTGGAGAGTGGATGAGTATAGGTAGTAATATATTTTTGGGGTATAAACTCAATGGGCTGAAAGACCTTTTCCGTACTGTATGATTCTGTGGTTCTATGAAATTCTAGTTCTTTTTTCCCTTTTACTTCTGTACTAATTGAGGACGTCAGACTGGAGAGGGCCATCATTTATTGGTAAACACCAAAATAGAGCCAATACTCTTGGCATAAAAAGACTAGTCCCAGCCCCGGACAGACAGGTCTGCAGACCCATTCCTGGACCTGCTTTATAATTTTGTACTTATCAGGACAAATTCCAGAATGCCAAATTCAATAGTCTCTAATCAGTGTATTCAGACATGTTATTACACACTTCTATAGAAGGTGGGACCTGAGCCCCATCTTCCTAGGGACATTGGCGCTGCACCACAAGAGCCTTCTTGGTTCTGTTTTGTTTATTTATTATTTTCTCTTTCTACCCAGCAGTGTTATCATACGGACCTGAGCGACCTTCCCACCACCACAACCACTGTCACTTTTTTTTGTCATTTTTTAAAAAACAAACTAATATCCACCACCAGTGCAGATTCAGAGAGTCACACAGCACAGAAACAGACCCTTTTTTTCCAACTCATTCATGCCAACCAAGTTTCCTAAGCTGAACTAGGCCCATTTGGTTAAAAACACCCATGCAGCCAATTCAATATTTACATGCAAAGTCCATTATGGGCTCTCACCTCAAGGTTTGTCCACCCACTGCATTATCCTCATTCACTATCTACTTCCCTTCGAGTGAGCTGTTCAAGCCTAATGCTTGGCAGTGACATAATAAATGAAAGTGTATGTCATCATCATCATCATTATCGGCAGTCCCTCACAGGCAAGGATGACTGTCTTCCACTCTCAGTTTGAGGCTGTACAGACTGCTATGGCCACCGCAGGCTCTGTTACATTTGGGCCAGGTGGTGGTCAAGGGAAGGGGTGCGTGGGGTGTTGGTGTGACAGCGCATTCCTTATGCTGTTTTCTCCTGGCTTCCATTTTGTCCCAGCGAAAAATCTCGAAATGCTCGACACCTTCCTGGATGCTGCCCCTTCACTGTGACAACCTTGGGCCAGTGATTCCCAGGTGTCTGTAAATGAATGTAACTGAATGCACTGCAATGCCGAACACACTGAGGCAGAGTACCTGCATTACCTTCTCTGTTTGCTGCTGTGGTTAAACTGGACGAGGAGGACAGAGAGAACATTGAATAAGAAGGTGGGGTGCAAAGTTCACATGTGGCTTTCAGTAACATGAATAACACGAATGTTTAATAATGCAATCTGCTGATGGATACTTGCAATTCCAGAGCTTGAAAAGGAAATGAAACAGTTGTGGTGACAAAATGCAGCTGGTAATTGTCTTCCAACCTTTCTGTCTCTGAGAGTCTGCCTCCATACATATGGAAGCCTTTCTCCAAAGAGAATGTCTTGAGGTTGGGAGATGATAACATCTGTGCCTAATTGGGATGGTGTCTTGGGTTCCCTTCTCCTTCAAGTGAGGTCCAAACACTTAAGGATGTAAATCTTGCAATATCAGCCAGTTCCTGTTAAACCCACAGCCCTGTGCACACAACTGAGTGGTGAATTCCGTTGAAAATGGCAGTGTTGAAGAAGTTGAGTTTGAACATAAGAGGGAAGCAGGGGCATAGTGGTAGTGTCCTTACCTCTGAGCCAGAGGGCCTGGGTTCAAGTCCCACTGGCTGAAGATGTGCATAATAACATCTGAATAGATTGATTAGAAGATATGAGAATGGAATCAGATTTTTGACTGACCTGAGCTGAGCTAAATATTGCTGCAGAAATTGTGTAAGCCACTGGTTTGAAACCACGGAAGTAAATCTAAGAGACTGTAGTTGATTCATGAAATTTCTAGATCACTATTATTGTTGAAAAGATACAAAAGTCCAACTGACATAATTAAACAATTGGCACAGCATCTATGAAACATACAGATTGCCAGAATCTGAAAGAATAATTAACCATCTGAATCACTGCTGATGTCAAACTATAAAACACCTCCCAACTGACTAGTACCTATCCTGCTTAAAGCATCTGGAGGGTTGAGTTACTTTACATTATTTTAGCTGGTTAATTTTCATTAGTAATTATATGTTAAACCTTTACTTTGCAATCTCAAGCCTTGGCTATCGGGAGTTGGTTGTGTATCGATTACGGAGACAATGAATAGTCTCTATGAGGCATTGCTTTGGTTTGGCGATTTTTAATAAATATATTCACACTTCATGAAGTTGTTCATACCATTGTATTTTCCCCTTTAGGTCAGGTTTGCTGTATTGTAGGATCCTTGCATCTGCGACGCAAAGCCATAAATTCTTGAACATCTAATACAAGAAAACACGTCAGTAAAATACTGAGGGACTGCTGCGCTGTTAGAGCATACATGTTTAATTAAGGTCCTCACTCCTTTTCCAGATGGATTTGAAGAAGAGCAAAATATTTCTTAAGGTGTCTGTATCGTCTGCTCCAAAACTAGACTATCTGATTATTCATTCCTAGAATCCCTACAGTGTGGAAACAGCTAATTCAGCCCATTGAATCCACACCGACCCTCTGAGGAGCATCCCACCCAGACCTAGCCCCCCACCCGATCCCTGTAACCCTGCATTTCCCATGGCTAGTCCACCTAGCCTGCACATCCTTGGATAGTGTGGGTGATTTAGCATGATCAATTCACCTAAACTGCACATCTTTGGACTGTGGGAGGAAACCCGAGCACCCGGAGGAAACCCACACAGACATAAGGTGAATGTGTAAATTCCAAATGGACAGAGATAATAGTAACTGCAGATGCTGGAGAATTCGAGATAACAAGGTGTAGAGCTGGATGAACACAGCAGGCCAAGCAGCATCATAGGAGCAGGAAGGCTTGATGTTTCAGGCCTACCGAAACGTCAAGCTTTCCTGCTCCTATGATGCTGCTTGGCCTGCTGTGTTCATCCAGTTCTACACCTTGTTATCCCCAAATGGACAGCCGCCTGAGGGTGGAATAGAACCCATGTCCCTGGAACTGTGAGGTAGCAGTGAACCACGCCGCGCTGTTGGCTGTTATTGTTTTAATTTGTTGTTTGTGAGTTTTTGCTGTGTGTAAATTGGTTGCCATGTTTGACTCTATAACATCAGTATTTTGTTAACTGTAAAGTGCTTTAAGATATCCTGAGGAAGAGCAGCTTCTTCAATTCCAATTTAAAGGAGCTACTGAAAAATTTAAGGTCAACTAGTTTGGGAGGTACAGTAAGTTGTGCCAATTGGAGCAGGTAGTCACAAAGAGTTATAAAAATATTAAGTGAATAATCAAAACTGAGACAGATGTAGATTAGTGTGAGGATATGTGAGTATATCCACTTACGTCCCAGCGTCAATAAATTGGATTATATTCTGAAATGTGTAAGATTGAGTACTGAGGAGGACAAAATTACGCAAAGGTGGTGCATGGGTCCAAAATTAATCAAAAAGATGGATGAAGAATTAGTCTTTATCTCAATGGAAGATAATTAAGCTTGAGTTGTAATGTATTATGACCATATCTCATCTGGAAAGCTGCACTCAGTTTTAGGTAACTCGACTCAAGTCAGCAAAATTTGGTGGGGATACAGCACAAATTTCCTCGAATCATATATAGATTTAAAGGCTGCAATCTTGTGGAAAAAAATAACATTAACAGTATCAGCACTCATTATTGTGGTCAGGAACTATGTTGGAAAGCAACTCTGGCATTTGTTCAGGTGCAGAAAAAATGTAAACCTTAGGAAGTTACAACTTGATTCCTTCTCCAACTCCACCTTCTTTGCTATACCATTTGCCCTCTGAGATTCTCAGCAATAAAATACCTCACACGGCATGAACTTGAGGTACATTAACACCATACTCAACAGAAAAAGTTAAGGTTTACACCTCCAAGTGGTAAGTGAACTTGTCATGAAGTGCTAAATTTTAATTACAATGAAACAGCAGTATTTCAAGAAGGCAGCTCACCACCTCCTTCTCAAGGGCAACTAGGGACAGGCAACGAACGCTGGCCCAACCAGAGATGCCCTCATCCCACCAGGGAATAAAAATAAAGGCCTGTCCGACATTGAAAATTAACATTGTTAAATTTGAAGTCACATTCCTCCGCATTTTAATTACAGTTGGAGACTTCTTTCTCTTTTACGCTTAACATTTTTGTCCCCCTCTTTATCTTCCTTTCTGTATCTGACTTTGTGTGTAATTAAATGTTCTAACTTACATGTTCTGACGTAGATTGTGTGGCTAAGTTGCTTCGATTTGGATTAACTGTTGCTTGCCCTGTTCTTGGATGTTACAAGCCCCAATTTGAGGATATTATTCTCTTTTGGACTCCTGATGCCTGGGTATTGCTGCTTAAAATCACATGAGATAATTGTGGGTATCTGTTATCAGAATGAATAGTAAATCCTATTCATTTGATCACAGAACTTGGGTCATTGTGCTTCATTTAAAGTATAATCACAGGTTGCATACACTTTGATTGTGTTTGAGTTTATACAGCTGAGATAGTCTAATCAAGTTTTTTTTTATTAAGTGGTGAAAATCATGGTGTGATTCATTTGGTTAGACAAACAAAAAAAAATCTTACCACCGGTTGGACTTCAGATCAAAGTGACACAATCTTAAAATTGAACTTGAATCTGTTCAGGAAAGAAATTAATTTTTTTTCACACAAACATCTGGAATTCTCTCCCCAGAAGACTGTGATTGCTGGCTCATTTGAAAATTTCAACTTTGGGACCGATATATTTATAAGATAGGGATGTGTAGTAGATGGAGGGGAGGTGATAGCCTAATACCTAACGGTATTATCACTAGGCTGTTAATCCATTGACCTGGTTAATGATCTGGGGGCTTAGGTTCAAATTCCACCATGGCAGATGGTGGAATTTGAAGTCAATAATTTAATAAGAGTCTAAAGATGACCATGAAATTGTTGGGTTAAAAACTCAGCTCATTCACTCATCCCCTGTAGGGAAGGAAATTCGCCATCCATATCCACTCTGGACTACACGTGACTCCAGACCCACACCAGTATGGTTGACTCCCACCAATTAGGGATGGGCATGAAGTTGGCATACAAATCAACCATGATCTAATTCAGTTATAGTGCCTGCTTGTGGGGCTGAATGGCCTCCTCCTTTTCCTCTGTCCACATTGCATTTCACTTCATGTTTAAATTAAGTGAAAATTGTAATGGGTCTTTCCAAGTGTCAAGCATCTGACTGCTAAGAAACAAAATAATACAGTAGCTTAAACTTAAATTGCACCTTTAACATGGTAAAATGCCTCAAACTGCTTTGAAGACATAGCGCAGAAGCACTACCAAAATACTATTGGAGAAATTTAATGTCCTCTTGTCAGCTGATAGAAATAATGTATTAAATTAAAGAATTTTTTTTAACTGCAACTGCAATATGTCCGTCCCAGCAGAAAGGGTGAATTCAGCTTTCTTTGCTCGATCCAAGTCGAAGAAAATTATTGTGTACAGCACTGGCACATTTTCTGATCCTAGCTATTTATCTAAATGATATTCTGAACATTTGCCTGAATACATATATCGAGACTAACTTACTTGCTGCCGGTCCAGAGGGTTTGCAGCATGGAAAGAGGCCACTCACTCTAATTTGTTGGCAGGCAGCTGTTTTGTGGAGCAATCCGGAAGCTAATTGTGTCGATCTGTGCTCTTCCCACATGTTTGCTTGACATTTTTTTTCCAATTTTCCCTTAAAAAGATGCAATTAACTGCCTTAACCACTTTCTGAACTGGCCTTTAATGCAAGAAAAGACTAGAAGCATGACCAGGTGTGGAGAAATAAAGGCAAATGTGTTTGCCACTTGCTTTTTAACTCAATCACCTCATAATCCTTCTACTCATTAGTTGCAAGTGGGATCTGGAGTATGGAAGTAGTTCAGAGAGGTTCATTAGCCTGATTCCTGGGATGAAGGGCTTGTCCTATCAACAAAGATTGTACAAGCTGGACTTATACGCAATAGAGTTCAGAGGAGTCAGCGTTGACATTTATTGAAACATGCACGTCTGTGAGAGGACTTGATACAAAGAGGATATCTTCCCTTTTGGAGACATCTAGAACTGGAGGTTAGAGTTTAAAAATAAGGGATCTTTCATTTAAGAGAGAAGAAGAATTTCTCCTTTGAGAGGGATGTTAGTATTTGGAGTTCTCTTCCCTAGAGGGTAGTTGAGGCTAGTCATTGAAATTCAGGGTTGAGATAGACAGATTTTTGATCAATGAAGGAGTCAAAAATTCTGGGGGGAGAGGCAGAAAAGTAGAGTGAAGGCCAAGATCAGATCATCCATGATTTTATTGAAAGACAGAGCAGACTTGGTAGGCTGAATGGTCAGCTGTTGCAACTATATCCTATGAACTTTTGATGTAATTTCACTTCCAATGAGCAAACTAAAAGTGGATATTGAAGAAGTTAAGATCATAAGAAATAGGAACAGGAAAAAGCCATTTGACCTTGAGCCTGTTGCATCATTCAATAGGATTATGGCCAATCTAACATTCCTCATGTCCACTTTCATGTATTTTCCCTGATTCCCCTACTAGTGAAGAATCTATCTATCTCAGCTTTAAAAATGCTCAGGGACTTTGCTCCCACAGCTCTCTTTGTCAAAGAATTCCAAAACTCACAGCCCTCTGAGAGAAGAAATTCCTCCTCATTTCAGTCTTAAATTGATACCTGTTTATTTAGAGTCTGAGCCCTCTGGTCTTAGACTTTCTCATGAGGCAAACATCTCTTAGCATTTGCCCTGTTACACCCCTTAAGAATTCTGTATATTCACCTCTCATTCTTCTAAACTCCAGTGAAAACAGTCCCAACCTTTGCTTCTAACATGGCTCCCTTTGTACCAGGGATCAACCCAGTGAATCTTCTTTGAATTGCCTCTCATGAAATAAAATCTTTTCTTAAATAAAGGGACCAAACTACTCCCAGTGCTCCAGATGTGATATCAGTAGCATCTTGTACAGCTGCAGTAAGATTTCCCTACTCTTTTACACCAACCCCCTTGAAATAACATTCCATTAGCCTTCCTAATTGACCTGCTACAGCTGCTGTGCTAGTTGAGTTCATTTTCACCGACTTTGAATGACTGTAATGGAATTAGAATGGACAAAAGCTTTATGGACATTACCCTGAGTGTCTTGCTGGGGATTATGAGGAGCTGGAGGTAGATTGTATTTCATGAAGTCTGCTGTTGGAATAAAGTAGTTTTAATAGAAGGCTGCTGTGGAGGACTTGGAACCATGCTCCTGAATTCAGTGCAGTTTAATGACCTAAGTATGAATACAGTGGCACATTTACTTACATTCCGACACATGCATTATTCCACATGGTCTTCTCAAGTCTACTCCATTATATCACCCTCAAACTCATTTACCTTACAGTCTCTTTTCATTGTATCAATTTCACCTTCACATTTATCCAGTCACCACTTTCCTTCACCCTCATATGACCAAAATCATTCCTTTCCCACTGGTTACCCTTCCCAAACATTCTGCATCTACCAAATAAATATATTTTGTTACTCTCAATCTATGTCTCTTCTTTCCTTCCATAAAAGAGAAGAGAGCACAAAACAGCAAGGAGAAGGAGAAAACTGTTGGGACCCTTCAGAAGTCATGCATATGACCGGTGAACCGAAGGAAACACTACAGATTAACTTGGCTGTTGGAAGTGAGGAAGCAAAGAACGCCTTTGTGGCAGGTAGGATGAAGAAAACACTTGCAATTGCTTGTGAACTGAGCCAATTGATACAGCTTAAAAACCATAAGAAATAGGAAGAGGAGTAGGCTGTATAGCTCCACAACCTGCTTTGCTATTCAGTAGAGTTATAGTTGATCTGACTTTCTACTTTCCTGTGTTTTCCCCATAACCCATGATACCCTTTGTATTAGTAAAGGACTCTCTGAAATCCAAGTGAAAGATGGATCCACTTTTTTTCAATGTCCTGCTCTCCCGAGTTGTCCATGGAGACCGTTCATCATTTTGTTCTCGAGGTCCAAGCCTTGCTGTTGCATTATGTTGGGCAGTGTAGAAAGCTGTGATGAGTTGGGATAGCGTGGCTGGTGCTGAAAGAGGGGCAGTTCCTGATCTCTCCACATCTCTCAAGTACATCTTCAGCATACTGATGATCTGGCCAATCATCTGGTAGTGTTGTGACATTCATTGTAGCTTTGCTAAGTTTCAATGAATGGGTGTCACGCACCCAGTTTGCAGTATTGTTGAACAGCCATTCCTGAAGTTCTTGCCAAGTTCAAGGCAAGTGGGACTAGTTTAGTTTGGGAACATTGTGTGTGTGGGCTAATTGGACTGAAGGGACTGTCTCCATGGTGAATGACTCAATGACTCTATTAGTTCCAAAGTCACATGACACCAGGTGATGAAGGAGCAGCACCCTGAAAGCTTGTGATTTCAAATAAACCTGTTGTTTGCAACGTGGGGTTGTGTAACTTCTGAACTTGTGCACCCAATTCAACACTGATGTCTCCACATCAATGAGTCTATGACATTTGGAGAGGGAGATGAATAGGAAAGGTTTAGAGGGATATGGCCTAAAAGCAAGCAAATGGGACTCGTTTAGTTTGGAAACTTGGTCAGCATGGACATATTAAACCAAAAGGTCTGTTTCCATGTTGAATGACTGTATGACTCTATGAATGATTGAGCTTGGATTTTTGTGAGATGGCTCTAGACAAAGGAATTTCAGTCACACTTGCATAAAGATCTTTATGGGTTTCCACGCCAGCAGCACATTGTCGCAAAAGAAGTCTCTGTGCTATTTGATTATTTCTTGTTGATTTTACGGTATATGAATTCTCAGGTGCCTACAGCTGATGACACCCTGAGTCAATAAGAAACCAGCCAGTGATGCAAACCAGAGTGCTTGTGTATTTAACTGGCATCATTGAAGACAAAGCTGACATAATTATCAAAGTCAGCAAACAAGCTATCAGTCACTTGCCTTGTGAATTTGTGGGCAGTCAACTGCAGGATTCAAGATTATGCCTGCCTCAGAGTTCAGGAGACACAGTATTGAGGGCAGTGATGGCTTTGGAATCCACAGTTAGCATGTGGCCAATGGTTCAGTTGGAAACCAAATAACTTGTAGTGGGTTGTAAATGTCTGCTACCATCTGAATGACATCATGGAGGTTCCTGAGAGATTGGTGATGAGACACATGTCAATGAAACTCTGAAGACTCTGACTGTCTGAACACCTGTTCTCTTGTAATGGTCTTGTTGTCGTGTTGCCTGAGATTTGCATTTTTGTAGCAGAAGGCTGGGAAAACTGCCCTATCCACCAAATTACAATCTATTTTGTAAAACATTTTGGATCTATGGCAAAGTCAGAATGATGGATTGATAGACAGATATCCTGTCCCATTGCTACCTCATTAAGAAACAGTGAACTCAATCTGTTTCTCTCTACTTTATGGTCTTAATTAATCTGTAAATGTATATACTCGTTTGCTAATACTATGTAACAAAGGAAATATTGTGGTGAATGAAAATGTGACAATCTTTTATGTCTACTTCAAAATAGGCATAAATGAGCTGTAAAGAAATGGAAGGAAAAGCTAGGAGCAAAATTATGAAAAGTAGCATCATCAGAACTGAGACAAGTTACTAAATAGCAAGAACAGAACAGATCACCAATAAAGTTTGATTTTTATCAATTCACATTTGCTAATTTAACAATCTCTTTCAGTAGTTTTGGTCAGTATTGAGGATCACCTGAGATTTGAAAAAAAAATTTCTCTGAGATCATTTTTATTTCCCCTTTTCCAATAATTCTGTTACCACAGCAACATAACCAGGTTTTCACATTTCTGTTTGGAAAAATATCATGAGCATCAAGCAATCTTTCATGATGAAGGTTGGAAAAGGCACTCATTCCCCACCACAGTTGGCCACCTTTCTCAAACCTCCATGGAGTACATGATCCGGAACTGATGGCATGGGTTGTGTGGGAAGATAAACAAAATATAACACCACACTTACTACCTTCTAATGTCACAAAAAATGATTCATGGAGGGAGAACAAGAAGAGGGGTAAAATGCTTTTCCATATGGTGGGAGTTCAACACGGCCAAAAATAAATCAAACAAGATTAGCCAGAGGGCAAGAATCACAGTCCGTTATTTGTAACTATAAGTTGATCTTAAGAAAGGTGTTTGCAGAATTATGGCCCAGCATTTGGGTTTAAAAGCTGAGAGCCAAGTTTAAGCAGAGCTCCACAGCCAGCTGTGTGTTGGAAAGGAAAACTATTGTGCTGTGCTCTGTGTGTGTGAGGGAAAGTGGTGGGGGCTGGGCGCGGCTGGGTTACAACAGTGGAAGAGGCAGCATCAAAGGACCCCTGCCAGCAGGTGGCGGCAGCATGACATGGGGGGAGGGTGGGTTGGGGAGGTTGGGGGTGTTGTAGGGAATGTCCCATCCCCCACCAGAAACCCTGTACAAAAGCCTGCATAGTGCACTGTTGCTATGGAACTCTGTCCCATTATTAAGCCATTTTTCTCTTAAACTGTTGATACATTCTTCTGCCATGTTTTAAGTCTAATAACGTGACAAACTTTGTATGCACTATTGCGTAAATGTGCATGACGTCTTTCAAAACCAATTAAAACACTTGATGTGTAATTAAATTTGTCTAAGTGTAGTTTAATAACAGGTGTAATGCCTTTATACAGTGCAATTTATTGTATTTATGTAAGGGTAAGTATTAACATTGAATTTATTTAGCTGATATTCTCAGAAATGTCCAACAAGTGTCAAAAAAAGACTCAAACAGTAATTTACATTGTACATACCTTTGTTTACCCCAAAAGGCAATGTAAAATGGGCAGAGAAAGTTAAAAAAAACAAACATTTCACAGCGATCTCCTTTGTGGTAACAATGAGGGAAAAAAAATCTTGTCTCAAGATGTATTTCTGTTTTGAGTTTCTTTGGGTTGCAGCTATACTGTGGCTCCTGATCAGAGAGCAGTGTCTTCTGTTACACCACAGACTGACCTGAGTCTGACCGGCACTGAGATGCTGCTTTGAGCCATATGTAGAGCTTCAGTTCCTTGACAGCTGATTTGTCATGACGGAATGTAGTTGCCTTGTCTTCCCCCTTACAAGGTTCTGCAACTTCACAGGAGGTCCAATTGACTTCAGTGCCACTTTAAAGATACAACTTCACACTGGAAAAGGGTTGGAAATGGTAACTGGCGCAATGTGAAATCAGAGTGACTTAGGAGGATGGGGGGGTGGGAGGGACGGAGAGGACATGGAATAGGGTGCAAACCTGAAACTTCATTACAGGAGCATGGAAGTCCTTGTGTGTCCAGCATTGAGAGAAAATAGAAGAAAGTAAATTTTAAACGAATGTTGAAATTCCTAGTCAGACCTGAGAATCTGTGCTAAATAAAAACCGAAGGAGATGCAGATGCTGTAAATCAGAAACAAAAACAAAAATTGCTGGAAAAGCTCAACAGGTCTGGCAACATTTGTGCAGAGAAATCAGAGTTAATGTTTCGGGTCCGGTGAACCTTTCCCAGTTCTGAGGAAGGGGCACTGGACCCGAAACGTTAACTCTGATTTCTCTTCACAGATGCTGCCAGACTGGCTGAGCTTTTCCAGCAATTTCTGAGAGTCTATGCTGTTCTGAGCATTCTGCAAAACTACAAAAAGAGAAGATGTAATGCCCAAGGTGTTGCACTGTAGCAGTGTATTGTTGCGCTGTAACTTGCTGGAGGTTTGGATAAGTGAAATTTATAGAATGACACAGTACAGGAGAAAGACCATTTGACCCAATGTATACATTGCCAGCTCTTTGAAGCACATATGGAACAGCTCCCCTGCCCTTTTCCCACAGTCCTGGAGACTTTTGCTTTCATTCAAGTATCATCTAATTCTTTTTGGGAAGTAATTATTGAAAACACTTTCACTGACCTTTCAGACAGTACTTTCTAGATTGTAATATACTAAAATATAAAAAGTGCTGGTGGGATGCAAGCCATCTAGTCTGCTATTAACAACACTCACACACTAACAACATTAACTTGTCGCCAAACTGTCTAAGATTTGCTTCAGTTTTGCATGCTAATCTATACTTGTATTCTAAAATTTTGTCTGAGAAATATGAAAATCTTTGCCTAAAGCTAGCATTGAATTATACAGTTATGCATTAAATATTAACTTTTGGGGAAACTAATATCGATCTATCCCATGAAAAGTGAACAGTTGAAGAATGATTTTTGGCCTGCTCTCCTTTCCTTCACCAACCCTGTACAACATGGGACTGATAAGTCGAAGGTTCTAATGCCCACTGAAGTCAGCAATTTGTGATTTGTGTCTCCATCATCAGTTACATAGGTTTCACTTTTAGAGTTTTCTCATCAGTTCAATTTGGTATCTTAAAGAAAGAATGTGGAGTTTTGGAATGGCTTTCAAGACCCAAGAATATACTTCACAGCTATTATTTAAAATGATTTGCTCACAGCATGTGGTTGTCTCTGGGACCCCACTATTTATTGTCCATCGCTACGTGTCCAGGCACATGAATAGGAAAGATTTAGAGAGATATGGGCCAAATGCAGGCAAATGGGCCAAGATTAGTTTTGGAAACTTGTTCAGCATGGATGAGTAGGACTGAAAGGTCTGTTTCCGTGCTGTCTGACTTAATGACTCTGACTCTATAACAATAAACACATCTGGTTCGCTAATATCATTTAGGGAATGAGATTTGCCATTCTTACCTGGTCTGGCCTACATGTGACTCTGGGCCCACAGCAATGTGATTGACTCATAACTGTCGTCTGGGCAATTAAGGATGGGTAATAAATGCTGGGCTCTACAGCAATGCCCACAATCCATGAATTAATTTAAAAAAAGGTAATTTTCTATATTAAAAACCAAAAGAACTGTAGATGCTGTAAATCAGGCACAAAAACAAGGTTGCTGGAAAAGCCCAGCAAGTCTGGTAGCATCAGTGAAGTGAAAAACAGAGTTAACGTTTCGGGTCCGGTGACCCTTCCTCAGGACAAGAGGAGGGGTCACTGGACCCGAAGCGTTAACTCTGTCTTTTCCTTCGCTGATGCTGCCAGACCTGATGGGCTTTTCCAGCAACTTTGTTTTTGTTCCTAAGTTTCGATATTGTTGGGTAAATATCAATGTTGAAACTATACTGGAGCTAGAGGTGTAGCTATTCCGGATCAGAAGTCTTCAGAACTATTGCCTGAACATTGTCAGGGCCCATAGGCTTTGCAGCATCCAGTAGCTTCAATCATTCCTTGGCATCATTCTGAGTGAATCAAACTTGGACATCTGTGATGCTGTGGATTTTAGAATTTGGTAGTGATTGATCATCCATTTTGCACTATGTTGTGGGTTCCTCCATTATTGTGGAGGCGTTTGTGGAGTCTCTGCCTCCTGTTAATTGTTTAATTGACCACCATCATTCATGATTGTATGTGGCAGCACTGGAGAGTTTAGATCTGACCCACTGGCTGTAGGATAACCTAGCCCTGACTACTGCCTGCTGCTTCGGATTTTGGCATGTTGATCCATCAGCAAAGGTAATACTCAAAGGGAGGTTTCCAAGGCCACGTTTAATTTGATGCCAAGAAACTTAATAGGATCTAGATGCAATGTCAAAGATACCCAGGGCAAACTTCTTCCCAATGATCTACCACTGTACTCTGGTGGTTGTACCTTGTCAATGTGACAGGGAATACACAGGGATGGCAATGCTGATAGCTGGGACTTTGTAATGAATAATTCTTTGAGTATGATTATATTAGATTCCTGTTTGACTGTTGTACAGAAACAGCTCTCCTACTCTTGGCACAAGTCTTCAAACGTTCATGAGGAGGACTTTACAGAGGTTGATAGAGCTGAGTTTACCCTTACTCCTGGAAGCAACTTTTCAATATAGGAATCACAGCAACCATTTTGCAAAATGAAGATAATCATAGAATCTCTTCAGTGTCAAAGCAGCCCATTCAGCTCAGCAATGCCACATTGATTCTCCAAAGAGCATCCCACCTGGACCCAACCCCTGCATTTCCCACACTGGACACCATGGGCAATTTAGCATAGCCAATCCACCCTGAACTGCAAGCTCTTGGGCTGTGGGAGGAAACCAGACCACCCAGAGGAAACATACACATACACAGGGAGAACATGCTGGAATTGAACCCTGGTCCCTCATGCTGTGAGGCAACACTGCTAACCACTGAGCCACCAAGCAGGTAGTCAGATTGCTTAGTAATATTGATAGAGGGATCCATATTAGCCATGATACCAGGGAGAAATTAATTATTCTTGGGATGGTAACATGGAATTGCAACAACTCAACCCTCAGCAGGTGAGTTTCTCCAGCATTCCCTGGATTTGCTTCTGATTTCCAGCATCCACGGCATTCTGCCTTATGGGATTGTTTGTGTCCAGCTGTTAGGGTGGATGTGGTTTCACATCTTATCAAAAAGCAACTCCTCCGACTTTGGAATATAGAAACCTAGGAACAGGAACAGGCCATTCAGCCATTTGAGTCTATTCCACCATTCAATGAGATCATGGCTGATCCATGACATAAATCCATAAAACTGGCCTTGGCCTATATCCCTTAATAACCTCGCATAACAAAAAAAATCTCAGAAATAAAATTAACAACTGATCCAGCATCAACTGCCGTTTGTGAAAGAGAGTTCCAAACATCCACCATCTCGATGTGTAGAAGTGGTACCTAACATCTCTCCTCTGCAACTGTTTTTTTGATCTCTCCTGAATGGTTTGGCCCTAATTCTCAGACTGCACCCCTAGTTCTAGAATCCCCAGTCAATGGAAATAGTTTATCTTTATCTACTCTGTCTTTTCCTGTTAATATCTTGGAGACTTTGATCATATCACCCCTTAAATCTTCTAAAGGACTCCTTCCGTACTGTAAGAGCTGGTTTATGGTCGTGCTTGAAGATGTATTTGGGATCTATTGACTCAGTGACAAGAATAATACTAGTACACGAGCCAAGGTTTGCATGCAATGCTATTTAGTGCCCTCCTGAAGCAGGTAACACCCACATGAAAAGATGCTTCACAAGAGATGAAACAGAATTTGATTCAGAGATAGTAGGAACTGCAGATGTTGGAGAACCTGAGATAACAAGGTGTAGAGCTGAATGAACACAGCAGGCCAGGCAGCATCAGAGGAGCAGGAAAGCTGACGTTTTGAATCGGGACCTTTCTTCTGAAGAAGGGTCCAGACCCGAAATGTCAGCTTTCCTGCTCCTCTGATGCTGCCTGGCCTGCTGTGTTCATCCAGCTCCACACCTTGTTATCTCTTGAAGTAGAATTTGAGTTAGGTTTCTCCTGTAGAATCTGCCATAGCCACCTTGGAGATCAAGCGGAAGATTTCTGATTTAGTAAAAAAGTCCTCTCTAAAATGATTTCTGGGGAATAAGATTTTGATTTGTGTTATCTAGCCTTAAATGTTGGGGTGCAGCAGGGTAGCTGGCAGGCCGTCATTTAGGCTTGCTTGCTTTAGGGAAGGGTTGAGTGGGTGATATATTCAGGGAGGCAGGCCTGAGGTCTCCATGTACCTTGCTTGGTTATGGAAATTGTGGATGTTTTTCCTCACAGGCACTGCGATATCTAGTAAGAGCTACCTGCCTGACATGCAGTGGAGGCCCACATGGATGTGTGAATTGGGTTATCAATTAAATTACAGATTAATCTTATGGATACTGCTGTGAGCAACCCAAGAGAAAAACCTTTGTGAAATTATAATTTTCTTCCCCCTTTGCTTTTAACAGGTTTGCTAGTTGCAACTTTATTCCGGAGGGATAATACTGCAGACTGGTGGGGGTCATAAAATGTGACCTCCCAGGTATACAGTCAAGAATTGATGGCTCTTGTGTGAATGAGCAGGAAAGAAAATAAGTTGCTGCTTCTTCCTCTCCATGAAAAGGTGGTAAATCATTTTAAGAGACATAATGGACTGGATTTTCTCTTTGAGATAGGTAGCACAGTGTTAAGAAAAGGAGTCCCCGTAGTCATGACTTTCATGCTGTGTGTGGGGCTAGGCTAAAGTGTGAATTTTTTTGCTTTGGTAGGAAAGAAAGAAAGACATACAATTTCTTAAATGGTGAGAGTTTGGGAAATGTTGGTCACCAAAGAACTCTGCGTGTACTTGTTCATGAATTGCTCAGAGCCAGTTTACAGGGTAGGCATTTGATTGGGAAGCCTTTCATCACAAGGGGCTTAGAATTCAGGGAGCTTTGTTTTACTCATTCAGGGGATGCAGCATCACTAGCTGGATCAGCATTTATTGCCCGTTCTTTGCGTTACATCAGAAAATGGTGGTGATTTGTTTTCTGGATTCGTTGCAGCCCATGTGCTGTAGGTTAACCATGAGTGCCATCAGAGAGGGAGTACCAGGATTATGACCCCATGACACTGAAGGAACGGTGATATGTTTCCAAGTCAGGATGGTGAGTGGCTTGGAAGAGAACTTGCAGGTGGTTATGTTGCCATGTATCTGTTGCCCTTGTCCTTCTACATCGAAGTGGTCATAGATTTGGAAG